>PVKB01002037.1:231258-327660 GCA_004027205.1 Ctenodactylus gundi
CATAAAATGCTCAACTTCATTGTAAACCTTAAATTTTGTGCTTATATATATCAATAAAATGGAGGGAGGGGCAGAGAAAGCCTTTGAATAACACCCTATAGCGCAGAAACAGAGAAATCTCATGAGCAACTTGGTAACTCTCAGTTAGAAGCACAAGTCATTGATTTACGAAAAAGGAAAGAAGGAATGGGGAGAAAGCGTCGCTACAAGTAGGTGGTCACATATGACGAGAGAAATGCACAAATTTATTTTTTGATCGTTTCTGCTTTTTATAAAATTAAAATTGGGAAGAAAGGCAACACCTTTATGTGATTGTTTTCATAGGGGCTGAAGGTCAGAGAAAACGCCATAAAGTACTTGCAGGAGACTAGGAGCGTGAATGGGCTGCAAGGGAATTGCAAGAAGGAAGCATTGAAATGCTATTTTGCATAAAGGTTTATGCAAGTATCTTCAATGTGACTTTTCTTCACGTAGTAAAATCATTTAGAAGCTGGAGGAATAGTTCGGCTGTTGCACAAAGCCCTGTGCTCGATTCCCCCGCACCACATAAGCCAGGTGTAGTGGCATATGCCTACAATTCCAGCTCTTGGGAGGCTGAGGCAAGAGGATTGCTGTGTGTTTAAGGCCAGCCTGAGCTATGTAATAAGTTCCGGATAGCCTGGATTAGAGAGCAAGACCCTGTCCCCAAATAACTCATTAACTATTAACTAACTAAATAGATAAATAAAATCATGTCTTCTCCTTAGATAATAATTGATGAAAAATAAATCTGATAGTTGTCCTATTGTAGGTTAGTCCCTCTGGGAAACTACATAATTATTTCCACTACTTACTATTGATTACAAAATCTATTTTATTCATCTTTTAATGCATATTCAAAATGAAACAAACCAAGTATAAAAAGAAATTTAATTTCAGACGTAATCCAATTTAAAGAAAATTATGAGTGGGTTATTTCAAACTAAAACTCCTATGAATTGCTTATTTCTTACCTTACCTGTGCTATCCATGTTGAAGTCAAGGAACCTAGTGGTTAATACTTTTGAACCATCAGATCTGAGAGGGGTGCCGATAGATGCTAAAATCTGAGATTTTGTTCAACATATGCATGAATAGGATAAGAAGGGCAAATCAGAATATATTATGATGAGATATCTTAAGAAACAAAAACAATGCCACACTTATTCCCTTTCTATACCTTGTAGTGCCTCCTCAAGGTGGAGACTTAATAAAATTTGGATAAATTTTATTAGCCTATTCAAAGTATTTTGACAAGTGATATGTAGCTTTCTAATATCATAGGAATATGCTGTAATGGAACTCACAGAAAATATTGATAGATATTGTTTAAAAAGATTAAGAAAAGTTCTCACCTCATTGAATTTCAGTCATCAGCAAATAAAGAAAATGTCATTAACTATTAATGAAAGATTTTTCACTTATTAATTTGAGAATTGTATGTGTAGAGATGAACCATTTGTTAATAACAAAATGTGGATATGAAAGATAACACATTTAACCATCAAGTTTCTTGGACAAAGTTAAGTCCTGATGTCTCCAGGGAATGAACTTTAAGAAGAGTGAATTGAATTTTGTTGAGAATAAAGAACAATTGGTCATGGTTGAGGAAAATATGACATTGACACATTTTCTTTTATGATGAAATATACTTTGCGCATCCTTTAATAAATATTTGTTAAAAGTTGGATTAAAAAATCTCATATCAGTGATCTATGGAACATAATGTGAAAAAAGATAAATTAAATGATTGATTGTTCAGGTTTTAATAACTCATACGTGAACTGATACGACAAAAAACAGTTTCATTTCTTTAGGCTCATTAATTATAAACTTAGGAACCATTTAAGGAATAAAAAAATTGCAAGTTAATCTTTTGTTATCAGGATTTGAATAAACTACTTAAGAAAACTATTGAACTGGTTAGCTGTGAAATCAAATTATTTCAAGTTTCACTTACCAAGTTCAATGTGAGAGTTCACTCATTTATTTATTAAATAAAAGTGCTCATGGCAAATTATTTGCCTGTTATATAAAATCTTGTGTATTAATTCAAAGGTTTAAAAACAAAAATATGTCTAGTAAATTGAAAAATTAAAGTAGATAATACAATATTATTGTTGTTCATTGACTGTGAGCAGAGTCCCTTTTAAGAAATAAATTCTGGGGTTACTGTGTTTCATGACCTCCATGGGATACGCAAGTGAGGAGACCCCAGGCTTGTATGTAGTCTAAGTTCCATAAGAGGGGCTCCTGGAACAGAGACCTTGGGGTTCTTTTTAAGCACATAGCTGAAGTTTTCCAATGATGTGTTTGCTATTCCTACCACCACACCCAGGGTTTCTCAGTGGATACCATGTTGATCACAATTTCTTGAATCATTTTCCAAGTTTTTGAATGCCTGCTCTTAGATTGATCTGGTGTTTGTCTCTGAGTAAGCTCTTGGCTGTAGTTTTTGCCTTTAACCCAACAGAGTCAGTAGCAGTCTCACAGCTATGACACAACCCCTGCTATATTTTCTCCATGAACCCACACGTTGTTGTATGGGCAGAGTTTACCATGCTACTCCAACATGGGCAGAAATCCTCTTTAAGAAGAACTTGACCTTTCCCTAACTTCTTGCTGTTGACAGTTCCCTAACGTTGACTTACTCCCAAGACCTTCTGCTTCAACCCTACCCTCAGAGAAAATTTGCTTACTGTGTTTCTGTGAACAGCCAAAAGAAAGGGAGGGCACATGTGCTCTCTGGTCCTTTTGTGGGAGAGCAGACAAGTTGGCTGCCTACTGAATTCAGACCTTCTCACAAATTCACCAATACTATAACTTCGTCCACCTCTATCTGGGAACAGTTAGGAGAGAGGTGAGATTCGCTACAATAAGGGGGCTTTGATCTATGTAAGAAAACAGCAGCCCAGGAAAACCTATCTTTCAACTAGATCCTGTTTCCTATTACCTCATTTTTGAGCCTGGCAGTTGAGCTGTGGTTAGCCAAGAGTGTGATGAATTCTGAGAGAGATCCGCATCCCTGCTCAGCTCTCCTGTGCCAATAATAAGTGGCTTCCCTTGATTAGCTTTTTAAAATACCATTAGGTAATATAGATTTTCCCCAAAAACGTCTAAAATAGATTAGAACAATATGCTAATCAATTTTATGCTAGGCTCACACTGAATCTAAGCTTAGAATTTTTCCTATTTATCATCCCAAATTATTCTAAGCCACTTTGCCCAAAACAATCTATCAGAGATTCTGGAATATGACCAAATGACACCAAGATTGATGTAAATGCCAATAAAGATATGGTGCAATTTGAATATAAATCATTTTCTATTATCATATTTTCTAGAATGAAATTGTGTGCAAAGCCTAAGACGAAGCCAAAGGAAAATACACAATTTTAAAGTCAATCTTAAAAGAAAGTGTTAAATCCAAAATCCCCGTCACCATTTCTTGTGTTACTATATTTCTCCTGAAAACTAGAAGTCCCAGATGTCTCCTTTACTTTGAAAAGAGAAAAGGCAAAAAAGAAAGGAGTAGGGAAGAGAAAGGAATGAAGAAAGGAAAAAATCGAAAGACACGCAAAGGAAGATAAGAGAAGACACGAGGAGAAGAAGAGAAGAGACACCATAAGAGAAAGGAAAGGATGTCAGCGTTATCCGGTGTGCAGATTCTCCAGAGGGTAGAGTAATCACACTAACTGTGGGCCCAGAAGAACAAATTAACCATTCAGATTCTGTTACTTATTCATAGCCTTTGCAGCGGGGAACAATGAGCCACCCTGTCACCTCTACTGCTATTCTTCAGAGATCCCAAGTGCCTGATTTTTCAATTATCAAGTTTCCTTTCTCTACCTTGTGTCAAAAACATTTCTGCAGACGTTGCTTTGTCCTGACAGTGGAGTGTTTAC
The DNA here is from genome assembly GCA_004027205.1 of Ctenodactylus gundi. Classification (NCBI taxonomy): domain Eukaryota; kingdom Metazoa; phylum Chordata; class Mammalia; order Rodentia; family Ctenodactylidae; genus Ctenodactylus; species Ctenodactylus gundi. Next base: position 235,182 of record PVKB01002037.1, read on the forward strand.
ATCGATGACAGGCAATCCTACTGGCAAAACACACTGATTCATAATTTGGACAACTCTAGTTATTTGCTCTCCAAATCTTCCTTGACCTCATTCAGTCACATGTAGGTGTCTTCAATTTCCTGATATCCCTAAACATCTATCAACCTCATTCTGTCTGTTCCTCCAACTTGGGTGTCGGACTCACAATATTCCTCGGGGTCCCTTTGGATGTCTAAGTGTATTCACTGTTTGAGTTGTTGAGAATGCAGACATGCTTATTTTCTTCTGTTGAGTGGACTTTTTACATTTTTTAAATATGTCTTAGGCTGAGATTCTCTATAGAATGAAATATCTTCCTTCTTTGCTTCTGATTCTGTTTATAATCATCACAATGCACAATGTTCCAAGAGCCAGATTCTGCCAGCTCTTTGCTTATATTCTTTCTGTTGTTTTTTTTTGATATGTTCTTTAAGTTTTTGATTTCTAAATTCACCCAGGAGAATTATATTAGTCTTGTGTCTATAATCATCCCTAAATTCTGTTAGATTTCTCAATCCCTGATCACTCTTTCTGGCCTTGTTAAAAATAAAACATTCCTCTCTGTATGAAGGTGAACCTTAAAAGCAGTTAAATCTTGGCATATAGTATGTGTGCAATTTTTTGTAAATATTTCTGATGTGTGGTCAATGGAATGTGTGAGTAGGAAGAATGTAGTTACAGCCATTTTTACCCAGAAGCTGCTGTATATGGTAATATTAATAAGCATTATGAGAGGGAGATGGAGCTAAAAAACCATATATTTGGCCCTCATCAATTTTTTTTCAATGTTTAACTTTCAACTTCACAATTTTTCTTCAAATACTCAATGAACCGGATATAGGGTTATGCGGATACACAGCATAAGCCACGAGTCTCACCAATCTTGCTTGTCAACATACGTCAGGATTGGCTGATAAGCTATTAACACCTATACATTATGGAAAGCAAAACTGTAGTTGTTTCCATCTGAGAAATGATTAAGATTGTAAACACAGTGGCAAAGTTTGTGTGATGGTTGTTGCTGATTGCAGACCTCAGATTTAGGGCCTCGATAGTTACTGTCGGCTTGTTTTGGAATCTGAGAATTTCTAGAACAAAGCCCTGAGAGAGGAGTGCCAGAATTGGGGCCTGTCACCTCAGTATACACACCTGCACATTTGCGTCTAGACCATACATGGAAAGACAAGTTGGTGCTCTCCAAAAGGTAATTTGGAAGCGTTAGCTCAAAATCTCGCATCAATTGATAATTACCTCATGAATCTATTTAGAGGTGAACTAAATGTGCATACATGCTAGCAGATGCCCTGAATATTCTGACGTGAAATCATAATAATTGTAGGAGTAAAAATCTTTTGTCTATTTTCTATCATGATTGAAATTTGCCTCTCATCAGGAGTTAAAATGAAACTAATTTACAAGTCTATACTTAAAAGCAATGCATAGGCTCTTTCATTTATTCTTCCCCAAAATTTAAGAAGGGAGTAATGTTATTATGCCTCTCTTAAGGATAAGAAAAAACTAAGTCTCACTGAGAAATATTGGTTCATGAACACTCAATACACAGGTGATTGAGTAAGAAGTCAAAGTCAAGTTTACATCCTTCCTAGATTGACATCCTTAAACATTTTCATATATTTTCTATAAGGATCAAAATATTCTCATTCAGGCTGATAAGGTTGGTCTTAGTGGAAACCAGGAAACTTATTTCATGCACCCCTTGATCTGAAAAGTAGTCATACTGAACGGAAAAATAAGTCTAAGATCTAGAACCTTTGAGATGAACCTACTTTCTGACAACAGCTTTGTAGTGATAGACCGGAAGCCACAGAAATCAGGACCGCCTTCCTCCTGTTCCACCTTCCTTCCTGTCTCTGCACAGTGTACAGCTCTCTTGCGGCATTCTCAAAGCCATGCCAGTGAGCAGACAGGACAACAGCCCTTTACGCTCTCAGGTTTGTCTAGAGCTGGACTATCTGAGAGTGTCTGTTCACTAATATAGATTCACAATCTGTGGGAAAGAGAGGGGAGGAAAAAACAGCTGAGCTCTTTTTTAGACAGAGTGAAGGGGACAGTAGCAACGAAAACACTGGCTGTCCTTTGTCAAACAATGGCTTGACAACAACGTCACTCTTGCGTGAACTAACATGTAGTCACGTAAAGAAAAACTCTTTGTGAACTCTTTACTTTGTGACTCAGAGTTCACACAGAAAAACAGGTAATCGGATTATAGTATATTGTTTTTCTGTTTTTAATGATCCACACAAATACTTGGAATCAAACTGGGGGTGGGAGAGAATAGGGAAAAAAAACCTAGCCTAAGCTTTTTCTGTAATTATCTGAAATTATCTAGATTAAACTTGAATATATCTACTGTACCTCATTAAGCACACTGTTCCACTGCCTGCCCTTTCTATCCGAAAATGTTCTCTCATTTTCAAATTGAATTTCTCCCCCATTAACTTACTGCTTAGGTATATTTTAATGGCTTTCCTTTCAACGTGAGCCACTTGTTTTGGCTGTGAAATTATCTCATTTCATTGTATAAAGCCCAGCCTCATTTCTAATTTTCCATAATTGTGTCCATTGCTAGGTGAAAAATGTATACCCAAACAAAAGGTCTCTTAAAGCCGGCCTGTCATTTTCAATTCTGTGTCTCTCAGACACTGGTTGTTAATTTTCCTTACAATAATACGTGTCTGTTCTCCCTCTCCGCAGTACTGCTATAACTAATACAGGGAGGTGCACGTCACCCCGCTGCACGTCGCTGGATGATGTCATCTCCTGGGAGAATGCTGGCAGCTTCTCACAGCCACGGGCAGGGCAGGTGCAGTGGCTTTCAGATAGCCCATTGTCCTTTTGCCATTTGAATAAAACCCTCAGGAAAACCACAATCCTGTCCTTATTTTTTCATTGATAAGTAATTCATTGGCTGGAAGCTTTATCATAAAGAAACTCTAGGGGAAGAAAAGTACATTTTATCTTCATCCTAAATATATATTCTTCTGCTATACATTCTCATACACACGCACACAAAGATGTGTGTGTGTGTGCACATGCTTAATCGTACATATACACTCTGAAATATCTCATTTATTAGGTGATATACTTCATCTCTCACACACACATACACAGTCTCTCTCTCTTAAAACTTGTTTGGAGATAATCTGCAAATGGTTTTCAATAGTCGGTGTGTGTTTCTGTGCCAGTGGGGCGGGGAGGACTGAATGGTAAATGGTGAGCAGAGGAACAACCTGGTAGAGAGACTGCTGAGTAGAGCTTAAAATTTTGCAGCACTTGGGAAGATACATTGCCAAGATAAAAATTCTGTCCTGAAATGGAAGAAACACAAGTCAGGTTGGACCTGTGACTTGAAACCAAGAAGAAACCTGCAGCCCAAGACCCTGAACATGACCCAGATGTATAACAGATAAATCAAACATTCATGTTTAATGGAGGGAATACATAGAGCATTAAATAATTTTAAGTGAACTATACTGGTAGTGCATTTTAAAACACCCAGAATATCATCATTTATGATGCATTTACTTCCACTTTATCCCTTTAATGTTATAAAAATAGAGAAATAGACATACCTGTGCTGTTGAGTGACACAGAGTAGAGAGTGTCAAAGCAAGAATTAGGAAAGCAACATTCAGGACAGGAGGTATGTCCTCCCCGGGCTCCACTGAGTTGGCATCTTTTGAATGAATCCTCGGTACCTACTTCACTAAGATCGATAATGTCACTGAAAATTGACTCAGAGAAGGACTGACTTGCAATGATGGGGAGTAGTGCAGGTACATGGAAGACCCCTACATTCCCATTGCATGACCGGCCACTCCCAACAAGGATCATTGTATTGGAAAAGATTAATATAACCTCCAGATTCGGGCAAAGATTTTGACAAAACCGATCACAATGTTGTTAGTAGTAGAAAGTATGTGCGCAAAATGCTCAACTCCATTGTAAACCTCAAATTCTGCACTTGTACATATCAATAAAACGGAGAAAAATTTAAAAAAGAGAAAACCCAATCTGACCCCATGGTGCAGTCCTGTTATCTCAGCACTCTGGGAGGCTGAGGCAAGAGAATCACAAGGTTAGCTGGGCCCAACTGGGCAACTTAACGCGACCCTGTTTCAAAATCAAAAATAAAAATGAGCTGAGGATGTAGCTCAGTGTGAAGGTCCAGGTTCAATCCCTGGTACCAAGAAAAGAAAGCAAGAAGGAGAGAGGAAAAAAAGGGAGATGAGGAGGGAGGGAGGAGGAAGGAGAGGAAAGAAGAAGGGAGGGAGGGAAGAAATCTAACAGCACTCTTGTGTGTCAACAATAGCCAAATAGAAAATACAAATTAAGATGCCATTCACGCTAGCAATAGAAGCAATGATGTACATGTATCAACCCAGCAATGTGCACGTAAGACCTTTGTAGAATAAAATAAAGTATGAAAAATAAAAAAATAAAATAAAATAAAAATTAAAACGACAAGTTCAATAAAAAATAAACATGAAGGCTAAAGAAAAAATATGCATTGTATTTTTGAATATCATGTGACCATTAGAATCAGGCTTTACTTCAGTGGAAAGGAGGTTCTCTAGATAATGTTCAAAGACAAAGCAAAACATTCAAAATAAACAAAATACCGTACATGACATGGCGCCCCTTAGGCCTCTGGACATCGCTGCCATTTATCTCGGTAGTTCTGCCACTTCTATTGACGTCTCCGATTATGTTTGCCTTCTTTCTACCAAACAGATAAAAAATTAGATATTAGAATTATATTCTCCTTTCAGTGTTGTTTTTCTCTGTGTGTACTTTCTAAGGTGGAAGAGACTCATGGTGAGGAAACTCTTGCTCCACCAGTTTGTAGAGTAATTTCATCTCTTCCGTAAAATACACATAGTTCATTGATGGCTTGTATCTACACAACAAAGGAGGATTCCAGGCACAAGACACTAGTGTCATAAGAAGTCAGTAAAAATGTGCTAAATACTTACTATGCTGTAGGAAGGGACTAGGCACTGCCTTGTGGAGTCGGGTGAATTCTGTAAGTGGGAAAACACGCCATGACAGTGTGATTGCGCTACACAGTGCGGCAAAGAAAAGCGAGGCACCTGGAAACCATGTATTAAGCAGAAAATGCATTATAAACAAATCTTCAAAAGTTTGGACTGGAAGAGATATTCTTTCAGGGGGGAAATAAAAGACATGTAAAAGCTCTGAAATGAAAGTCTTGACATATTTAGGAATTACATGGTTTTCAAACTGATTAGCTGTAAGATGCATATTTTCAGAGAAATGAGTAAAGAAATGAAGCTGCAAAAAATAATTATCACTGATAACTCCCACATCCCATATATATGCAAATAAAGAAACAGGCCCTAGAGTTAGGGCAGTGAGAAGGCATTGAAGGATTTCAAGATTTGGGGGAGCTAGCCCAGAGGTAGAGGTGCTTAGGATAATATTTTAATGTGTTTGTTCTTGCTTTATGGTAACAGCTGATTGGCTGTTAACCATAATGAATAAAAATATTTGCTTAGAAGTCCAGCTCAATGGTCCTAAAATGGCCAAAGCTTTTAATAGCGATGTTAAAAATGTAAACGAAGGCCAACCCACTTGAGAGTTCCTCACAGACAGAAGATTTTCTCTTTATTCTTTGTTTCTAAATAAAGACCTGACATCTAGGGACACCCCCAAACACACACAAAAATGTAAATGAAAGAAAAATTATAATCTATGGAATTTAAATACCATGTTATGACTAGAGCGTTAGGTGTCCAATTATGACTCAATGATTTTCTCAGAAAGGTGGGAGAAAATAATTAAGGCCAAAAGGTTAAAAAACTGGAATTCTCCTATGAAACTTTTACCTTAGCATTTTAAAATACTATGATGTGGGCATTACTTAACCACCTTCTAAATTTTACAGACGCACTAGCCCTGACCCTTCCATCTACAGCAGGTTTTGTCTATATGACAGTTGGGGAGAAGAGGCAGGAATGGTTGCGTGGGGACTAATTTGTTAGAGAGTGAAAAGCTACCGGCATTTTGAAGACCTTTGGAAAGCACTTCTCTGGATTTTCCCAGTGAAAATGGGGCTGGCAGGTACTTGAAAGTGCACGCCCTTGCTTATGTGGGAAGAGAATGCCATCGGATACGAAATAAGGAATGCTTCAAAAATGTGATTGTGGCAGAGATGAAATTCATGTTCACTTCTAAGTGACATTTGGGTACATCTGTATTTTTCAAATTTTCTACAATAAGCAGATATCATAAGACCCTTGACATTTACAAGGGATAAATCCCAAGACCTTTGCAAATTTCTGGCTTTGCAAATACAGAAAAGTTTGTATAGTCTCTTGACTTTCTCAAAAAAATTGTATTTCATTCCAGAGAAACAAGTTTCCCTGAGTTTACTTATATAATCAGCAAGTCTGGCTGCGTCTAACCACAAGACCTATGTGGAAACTGTCCTTATCTTTCCACCTTTGCTACCCCTTGGTTCTTAGACCCGCATCTTCTCTTTCTTGAAGAACCACAATAGCTAGAAACTCTGTTGTCTATTTTGACCTGCAAATAGTTCAAAAGAGTTGTAAAATACATGTCATATATTTCTGTTCTGATTAATATCATTCAATGATTTTATCTCTCTTCACTGTTATGATGTAAAATTGTGTTATATAAAGTAGAGTATCTAAATTTAGAACTGGAGTTGTACAACAGAGCATTTAGAGCCCTTCCCTAGAAAGTGTGAATCCCTGGGTTTGATCCACCAGCACCACTTACTACCTGGGCATGGTAGTGCATGCCCGTTATTTCCAGAACTCTGGAGGCTGAGGCAGGAGAATCACCATGAGTTCTAATCCAGCCTCTCAGCTACATAGTAAGCTTTAGAGCCGTCTGAACTACAGAGCAAGATTTGTCTCAAAAAAATACATAAATAAAGTATCATAATTTTGAAGTTCTCTTGAACTATGTACTTTTACATATTTAGTACATTCAACTGCAACGGTCTTTAGGAGCACAAATTAAGGACTGTTAGCACACTGCTTCTTTCCAAAAGAAGAATTCAAATGCAACTTTACAATTTTTAAAATTAGCTAATGTATATTTGACACTAAAAATTGTATTTATCTATTCTGTACCGCATATGCGTTCAAACGTACATGAGTGTGTTAGCAAGATGTGTGTCTTCTTTGGGGAAATATTTATTGTAGCCCATGGCCCATTTTGGTCATGTTATTTGGATTCTTAGTAGTGAATACTTTGAGTTGTTTATATGTTTTGGACACTAAATTGTTATCTCATGTAGTTTTTACATTTTGACAAAATAAGTAAAACAAACCTCTTAGGAGGGGAAATATTTATTTTTCGTCAAAGCTTCACAGATATTAATCCACTCTTGTGGGGCCTGTCGCGAGGCACTGCACAATGCAGAAGTGTACAGTGGCGGGAACTCGCCTCATGGCGGCCAGGAAGCAAACCGAAATGCCCAACATCCACAGCTTTGGGGAGAGGTATATTCTGCTTCACGGTTTTCAGAAAGTTCAACTCACATTTGGTTGACTGCAAGCCAGAATAACAAACACGGTGGAAGAGCGTGACAGAGGAGAGCTGCTGTCCTCATGACAGCCCGAAAGTGGGAAACAAGGGGGGGAACCGAGGACAAAAAAGCACAATTCCAGTTCACGTCTCCAGTGGCTCGTCTTCAAATAAGACTCACATCTTAACAACACGTCCGGACAGGAGCTCATCGAACCGCACCCATATCACGCTGTTACCTTCCAAAAGTTCTGCCTCTGAACACGTGAGACTTTGGGAAACATTTTAGTTCTAGGCCATAACAAAGGTAATGTCTTAAATTACCTAAGTTCATTCCTGTATGGCCTGTTTTATAAAAGTTCCACCATTTGCCAATCATAACAACCGACCCTTTAACAGATGAACTGTTGGGGAACACTTCAGGATGAAAGTACAGCGCGTGATATGCTGATCTGTTGTCCAATCAGAAGTTCGTCTCTTGTTGATGATTTCCTTCACTTTGCCACAAGTTTTTAGATTGATGCAATCACATTTCTTTAGTTTTTTGCTTTTATCGGCTGTGCTTTTGGGATCGATTTTTTTAAAATGCCCAAGACCAACATTCTGCAGATATGACCCTGTTTTATTTTAGTACTTTTATACTTTCAATTTTTAAATTTAGTATGTAATCTACTTTATATCAATTTCCATGTGTGGGATGAGGTAAGGATTTAATTTGTTTATCAAATGGATAAACAATTGGATTTTAAGTTGTATCAATATCATTTAATAAAGAAACTGTATTTTCCCCAAAGCTGTAACTGCATTAAATATGTGTGTGTGTGTGTGTGTGTGTGTGTGTGTGTGTGTGTGTGTATTAGCTCTAACATAGTTTGGGTGAAGTACCTCTGAGAAAAAGGTCATCTTTGTTATAAACAGGAAAAATTGACTTTTCTCTTTCCAGTTTGCATAGTTTGTCTTTCTTCTCTTGTCTAATTGTTCTACTTAAGACTTCAAGTACTCTATTGAATAGAAGTGGTGAAAATCAGCATCCCGTTGTTTTTGGCATAAAAAAATTTCATCTTGTTACCATTGAGGATGGTGTTACCTATATATTTGTCATGATGGCCTTTGCTCTCTTAAAGTGCATTTTTTTTCTTTACTTAATTTATTGAGAGCTTTTATCTTTAAAGGATATACTGAATTTCATCTAATTTTTTCTGCATCTACAGAGATGATCATATATTTTCGTCTTTCATTCTGTTAATAAGATACTTCACATTTATAAGTAAATTTACATATACTGAGCATCCTTCCGACCCCAGAATAAATTTCAGCTGATCCTGATGTATAATCTTTCAATGTGCTACTAAATTTAGTTTTCTAGGATTTTTTCAGAACTTTTGTATTTATTGTTCATCACGTATATCGCTTATGATTGTCTTTCTCTTTGATTTTCTTCTTTTTTATCTTTTGTAGTGTCCTTATTTGAATAGGCTATCAGAATAATGTTGATGTTCTAAAATGTGTTTGAAGCATCCCCACTTCTCTTCTTTCTCAGAACTAATGAAGACATCTTTACTAAGACTCTACTGAAGTCATAGGTGATTCAGCAGTGCTCACTGTTTTACTCAAGATAAGCTACATTTGATCATTTTAACAAATAATCACAAATCTTTTTGTCATGACACAACAATGTTGACTTCTTATTTGTAAAACTGTTCAGTCCCCATGGTGGTTCATTGCAGTCGTCTCAGCACTCTGAAGGGCTGAGGGAGGAAAATTATCACTTGGAACGCAGCCTTGCCTCCGAATTTTAAATAATGCTAATAATAAAGGAGCTAGATATATCATTTGAGGTATAGACCTTGGGTTCATTCTTCAATATCACAAAAAAGGGGAAGGAAAACAGACTCTGTAGGTCTAGAAAGTTCTCCGATTCATCATTCCACCTCGTGTGCTTTTGGGTTAGACCTCCGCAAAGTAAAGACTCCTTTGTAACAGCTTCAGTAGGTCCACGAAGAGATCAGAAATTTCTAAGGGTTATTTCACTGCCTCTAATGGAAAAGGATGCAGCGTCTTGTTAGAACTGCTGTGTGTCGTCATCTCACTGTCAGGACACTGAGAAGTTTATTTTCTGCTAAGTCAGGAGAGGAGAATCGAGAGTGTGGCCACTGCTAACTTGGTCTATAGTTTGTCCTGGAAATAACTAGTATATTAAGTTGAATTCTCTTGCCCCAAACATTTCCTCTTTCCAAGGAGGTAAGGATACTAGTGTGTAGCTGGCAATAGGAATCTTCACTGGATCCAGTCTCGACTTCCCTTGAGGTAGTACGGTGCACTAGCATGACAGCTGTCTGGTCCTCCCTGCATGTACTGCTACACACGGGTAGAATGAAGCTAGCGTAAGTGCAAAAGCAGCCTCATCTTGAGAGAAGAATGAGAATCATGCAATAGTTGTTAGTATTTGGGTCTAAAATCCCACGGGTCGGACATTTCTAGCTGCCTGTCCTGAGATACAGAACATTCCAGGACACTGCCCTTGCTCCGCCCTCCCAGAGGCCCCTCCCTTTACCATTGTCTTCAGAGCTCTCCTACCCCTTTGTTCAAAAACTTGGTTTTCTTTGCCTTTCATTATTCTGTGCTCATATCTGTAGTGTTTAGGGAATACGCCCTTCATGGTTGCAAACCACTACCTGCCTACAGAAGCATGAAGTCCCAGGATCATTCTGACAGTGAATGGGAACATTTATCAGGTGCCTTCTATATGACAGAAATTATGCTAAGCAATTACATGCATTTAATCCTCACAATGGCCCTTTCAAATGACATTAGCATTATTCCTGTTTAAATTACCCAGTGTTCCATAGCTATTTCATAATGAAAATTGGACTCAAATCCTGTTCTGATACTACCCCATAAATTCTCTTTCCTTTTATTATCTTTATAGTTCTAAGTAAAAAGGATTATTTTAGGAATTGTTAGAAATGTTTTCCCTGTAGGCAAACATCATCTATATTTTCAACAAATAAAAAGATCATTTGTGATCTCAAAGAATCACAGGCTTTTCAGTTTAGAATCAAAGTATCCTAAGCAATGCAATAATACTTAAAAAAACAGTAAAGCTATTATACAAGCTTGAATCAACTCAGATTTATATGCCAGTAACATTACTTGAAGTTGTTTTAAAGATATTCTTAACATGTACCCAGCCAGTATGTTTCTTTGTATGTTTGTCTATTTTATTATTTTGTTCCCATATTTCTTTTTATCAACTTTTGTATCCTGTGTTGAATGGTACATGAAAAGTCTATACCATAAATTTGATCTGTACCTCAAAATATTCAAAATATTGATATTTACATATTAGAGATTAAATCTGATTTCTGTTTTTAGGTACCAAAGTCATCTGAGAATTTTTAACAGAAGTAAGAAGTTATTTACTCAATTTAAATAGCTGAATTTTAAAGGTTTTTGATTGTTACATTTTTTATTTTGTTCATCACTAATAGTTTGGAACCTAAAAGCTGTCAGCTTCACCAATGTGGTAATGTTTAAAATGTTTATAATTCCTTTATTCAGTCCCACAGTCAATTCTTTGCAGAGCTCATGATCTTCTCAAAGTGCTGTATAAAATGTGAATAATTCTATTCAAAACACACATTTGTAAGGCGCTTTCCAATCTATTTCTGTAGCTTTTCAGATCTAGAGAGTGACTCACAATTTACGTGATCTAACTCTCAAATCACCCAGATCAGTCTTAGCACTCGGTCCTGTATAACAGAACTGCTGCCACTTCATCATACAAATGTTCGTTCTCTAGGTCCCCATAACAACAGGACCACATATATTTCCATCAGTTTGTTACCTAGTCCCCCACTTCCAGGACTAGTATACTATATTGGTTAGAGAAGCATCCCGGAGGTTCCCAATCACTCCAGGTTTAGTGTTTCATTCAAAGGACACAAGATTCAGGAGTTATTTATGATTCTAGTTAACTGGTGAAAGGTTATATTATAAAAATGTAAACACAGCAAATGGTGCATCAGACAAGCTTGAGAAAGCCAGGAGTAACTTCTGAAGCTGTCTCCCGATGCAGTCACTCAAAACATGATTCTTCCTGCTATAAATTGTAGCTACAGGGAAGCTTGCTCCAGCCTAAGTATTTCACGTTTTGGCTGGAGGCGCTTCACAAACAATCCCTTCATGACCCACTGCTGTTATCACAACTACAGAACCCCAAAAGGAAAGCAGGTGTTCACTATAAATCACATTGTTTGCACATTTAGACAAACTGGCACTGTTTCCTTCAAGGCCCCAGCCATGCAAAACACTCTCATCTGTTAAAACATTGCAAGCACTCCAATCCCAAAAGCCCACTAGGGCTGGTCGAGAAAGCAAGTTTCTTTGAGAATAGGCAAATTTTAAGCAATTCAGGCTTGACGAATTCTTTCCCGTGTGTACTGGCTAAACTATAAGGTGATAATAAGAGAAATTCATAATAGCACTTAAGAAACATAAGCATCCCAGTTGCATTTGTGCAAAAATTACTGTAAATCAGGATCCTATCCCAGGGCATTTGATCTCCATGCAGTAGCTCAGTGCAACTTTCTTCCTTTGAGTTCTGCTATACTGACAAAGGTCTTGTCTATCATAGCTATGGCAGAGGAAGAAGAGAAGAGACAATCTTTCAAGTTTATTTTATTAGTATACAGCCGTGACATGTGACAATTACAATTGCCTTGAGAGACTTGGCTTTTCTTCTTCAGAATTTACTTCTTTGTTATTGTTGATATAGAAACAATTTCCATATATATATATATATATATATATATATATATATATATATATTGCTTACATTTAACTTGAGTATTTTGTACACATATATTAATGGCAGAGTAATGCTCTAATATATATATATCACATTTTCTTTTTCCAGTCATCTGTACTCAGGCATGTTGGCTTCTTCCAAGATTTGACTATTATCAATTGTGTTTCTATACAAAAGGCCTTCAGGTTATCATTATATCTATCAGTTTTCTTAGGTGAAACTTATATCAGAGCCTGAAAAAATGAACTGCTAGATTAAATAAATACAAGTCTATATCTCAAAAGTATATCACACATACAGCAATAGATACAATGGTATACTTAGTTATTTCAGATTTCTTAAGAGTTATTTCCCAAAGAGGAGCAGGAAGAGATGAGTAAGATCATTATTACAAATTTCGTTACAGAAAAGGAAATTGAGACATGAAAGTCAAGAGTCACAGGTTGAACTAATAACCAATTGAGTTCTTAGTCAATGGACAAAGGCTAAGAATTTAATTTTCAGATATGAAAAGATCATAAAACACCAAATCACCTCAACCAGCAACAAGACTTAACACAACATATTGTAATCAAAACCTCCAAATACAATATAAGAAAAGAATGTTTAAAAAAAAAACAGACATTATTTTACCAAGGCAAAAGCATTTGAATCACTGCACATTTCTCAATGCAAACTGTAAAGGCCAGGAGAGCCTAGAGCAAAATCTTCCAAACATTAAAAGATGGAAACTGTCAACTCAGATGGTTGTACCCGGCAAAACTATCCCTGAAACTTTTCATGACCAAGAATCACTAGAGAACTTTGTTATCATTGGCCCAGGATTTCAGGAAATACTTAAAGGAGTGTTTGAAAGACAGAGAGACAAGCAGCACCAAAGAACAAGGAACAAAGGAAACATCTAAAAAGAGAGTGTAACAAAAAAACAAATATCGGTCATTCCATTGGTATCCCTCTAAAACAATACCAGCTTTCTCATAAAATCTGTGAAACTTCACCCAATTACTATTATTTTTGCTAGTATATTAGTTTGCAAAAAAGAATAATTATATTCAATATCGGGAATCTTAGTCTGTGAACTTTCTTTGATGTGTATGCTGCATATAGATATTTAGTTGGAGGTGGAGCAGCAGAAGGCAGTGGTATTATTGTTCTAAGAACAGTAAGAGTTGGTGTTGGTAAATAAGTGATTCTCAGGGTCTCTTCTCTGATGCTGTCATTGAGTGGTAAAGATAAATGGTCACATAGCATTTGGAGACTTGGTCACAGACATATCACTTTATTGTCAGTTTTACTTCCTCTTCCCTTCCCTGTCCTCCCACGCCCCCATTCCCAGATTCCCTTCCCACACTGAAGAGTCTTGCAGAACTCTACATTGCCTTAGCTATGCATATATGTCATCGTTCATTAAGATTTCATTTTTTTCTCACATGGCACCAAAGAGTGAGAGCTTCAGGTATTTATATACGCAAGTAAGAGCACAAAGTTGTTTATGAGTAATAGTGATACTTACCATACTTAGAAAAAGCTGGGCCAGCTGGTCGACATCTATAATCCCAGCATTTTGGAAGCCTGAAGCAGGAGAATCACAAGTTCAAGCTCAGCATGGGCAACTTGGCAACTTCGTGAGATTGTTTCAAATAATAAAAAAGAGGCTGGGTGTGTGGCTCAAAGCAAAGGCCCTGTGTTCAGTCCCTAGTACTAAGAAAAAGAAAAAAAGAAATTTTCAGTAATATTACAGTTGATAAACCTCTGAATGATAGAAAAGATTATATAAAGTTTATAATCAAGAAAATTGTTTAAATATTACTTGGAATAAATACAGTAAACTAAGAAAACTATTAGTAGTGACAAACAACATCTCTTAAATACAAAAGTTTTTTTTTTCTCATGAAAACTCATAATCAATTTTCTTAAAACAGTGGGTATCACCTACTAACATCAAAAAGCAGATCTTGTAATGGCCTCAAGAGAGTTTGAGAAAATTTCACATGGTCTTTTAAAAGAAAATGTAATGTCTCCACCCACTACTGTTATGAGTCCTCTAGAAGGCAAGGAGGGACACAACTACCAGTTTTGAACAGTGTAGCTATTTGATGTGTCCTCATGTGCTGATAGATTTGCATGGCTTGAATTCTTTTTTCCTTAAAGAAATCTTTTGAAACTGTCCTAATGATAATCCTTGTTAGAGACAGAGTCTACAAGGCATATAAATTAATCAGACCACGAGTTGGAAAGGGACAAAAGTCAGAATGTGAAGCTCCGTCTTTCTTGTTTCCAAACAGATGCTCAGAACTTCTATTAAAATTGTGCTCGGGGGAAGATGACCTTGGAGACTTGAGTGAGGCCGAGGTCACGGGGCATGAGCAAGTGAAACAATCCGATGATTTCTTGTTCTAAAATGTTTTTCTGTTTTATTGAATCTTCCAGCTATCATCATAAAAGTGATGACCATATTTGGAAATATAAGAGGCTTGTTGAATTTCTCTTTCTTTTACAAGCATTTCTTATCAATTTAACTTAATGTGTAAAAAATTAAATTTCATGTTAGGGAAGTGGATACAAAGTTGCAGCAGGCACAGGTTAATTTGTGATAGAACAAGGGGTACAGAGGGAAGGGGCCTTGGGGGAAGTGGGACATCAGGGCACATACGGAAGAAATATGTGCATGCGGTCTCATCGACAAAAATTACTTAGTCAGAGAAATAAAATAAATTGTGGCAACCAGTATCTATCTCATGCCTTGATATAGTCAAATGTTACAAAATGATGTTTTGGTCAAATAACACACCCCAGGGCTAGAGGAATAGCTCAGTAGTTAAAGCGCTTACCTAACAAGTGCTAAGTACACGAGTTCAGTCCCCCACCATGTACACCCAGCATGATGGTGCACTCCTGTAATCCTAGCTCTTGGGAGGTTGAAGCAGGAAAATTGTTGCGAATTCAAGGCCAGCCTGGGTTTCATAGCGAGTTCAGGACCAGCGTAGAAACAGCACAGAGTGAAACCTTGTCTCAGAAAAAAAAAAAAAGAAGATAGACCCCATATATGGAATCATATGTGCTTATAGCCTAGGTATATTATAGTCTATATATCCAGGTTTATTAAAAATGTACTCTGTGATGTTCACATAATGAATAAATTGCCAGTGATACATTTCTCAGAATATATCTCTGTGGTTACATGACACATGACTGTTTTTCTCATAAAAGCCTAATTGATGACCAGAATAGAGGGCCATTATCTGTGTGGCCTGCCTCACAGAATTGGACAATTGTGTTGGAAAACGAGCCACTAGGGAAGAAAATAACCAGAACCTAGGACGGTCAGCTTGCTGAACCAGTTAGAACAGGGAACTCATATCAGAACTGAAACCAGCATCTTCTTCCTAATAGTTATCAGATTCTGAAAACGTCACGTCACTACTGAGACACAATTTCTATCAGCAAAGTGGGAAGGATAATGTTAGTGCCTTGGTTCCATGACAGGATTCAATGAAAGAGTATTGGATACAAAATAGCCAGTAGTCTTTAGGCCTTAGCGTGTCTCTCTCACCTTCCCCACCGCACCCAAGCTGCTAGGATAAAATCATGACCCTTCTACTAATCGGCTCATTCATAGGAGAAACAGTTATTAAATTCCTACTATAGAACCCTCACTCTTCCACTTGCTTGGAATGGAATAACGCACAAGCCAGATTTCAGGAGTTCCGATTTTCACACCCAATAACTATACACGCTTATTTCCAATGTTGCCAAGCTTTCTGAGGCAATTCAAGGTGTGACGTGACACTACAGGTGACTAGGCAGAGTGAGGGAAAACGTCCCTGAAAGGTGACCTATGAATGAGGGAAAGCTGGACGAAAATTCTTCAGGCAACAATGATTTGATGGGTGACCTTCCAGGTGAGGTGGTATCAAAGTGTGGTGAGCAAGGAAATGGCCGGCTGGCGAGAAAGTGCGATCTAGATGGCATGAGCCCTTTCAAACCTCAGTGTAGGGTACGCTATTATTCTGCAGGCGGCTGATACAGCGACCAAACGTTCCGGCCATTGAGCCGAGGAGGACACAGCCTGGACGGGGTCCTGCGGGCAGACGGGTGCGCACTGGGAGTCCCACGCCGAGGCATTCAAACGGCCTCAGATCTCCTCTTCCCAAGCATCCCGGCATCCTTTTTCTTGCTTGACCAAATACGACCATTCACAGATTGACATTTTCCTCAACCCCTTTCTTCCGGACCGCCGATCCGCGGAGCCGGGCCAGCCATGCTGCATTTCCGTTCCAGTGATTCACCTCCCTTCCGCTGTGTCTCCGACCACGCCTTGGGCCACTTCCTCGAGTGTTTCTTCCGTTTGGTTCCGAATCATGCCTCTGTTACTGTTTTCATTATTTTAAAAACGGAGAGGACGTGTCTCCGCTGGAGTTGCCCGGTCTTGTTTTCACTCTGCTGGGCTCCGAAGGGGACTGCCTGGGTACGGGCGGGGGAATGGGGCCGCAGAGCCGCTCACGTCATTTCCTTCTTCCGTGTCCAGGTCTCTGCCCGTTTGCTAGTGTTTGTTTCCCAACGGAGTAGCTGCACACGTGCTTTCCCGCTCTCGTTCTTTTAATTGATGCTACCTGTGACATTTGCTCTTGATGGCTTCTGAATCTTTAACTTGTTCTCCTGCTGCACTGCGGCTTTCTTTTCAACTCCAGCTTCTGAGAAACTCCTTGAGTTGAAGTGTCACGGTAGTGTTCTGTTTTGTTTTGTTTTAATAAACTTTTGGCCTCCAGAAATTTTGATGTGTCACCTAGTATCATCCTATTGTTGGTATTTTGGAAGAGAAATATCACCTCAGGAAAACTCAATCTTCCTCCAGCTCCTGTGATTTTACACCTTTTTCATATCTGCCTGCCAATTAGTTCCTAATAACGCCTAAGTCAGGTCTCCACTCCAACCGAAAGACAGCTGCTCATCCGTCTCTGCCGGTGTGCAGTACATCAAAACGCTTTCTCAAATAAGCGTCTTCAGAAAAATTTCAATTATTTTTAATCTTTATGCTCCCTTACTTTCTAGAAATCAATCTCAGGGATTCAAAACAGTGCCGTGCGTCTACAGCGGCAGTAGGAGGCGCACACGAGGCATGCCCAGGGAAAGGTAGCTTCCCGGCAACATCTGGGACGATTACATGTACTTATTTACCTCATTACATTTCCTTCTTTTTCTTGTCTGGAACAGCTACTATTCTTGTTAGCTCAGTGCGCTTCACTTCAGTTTTTTTAAATGATATGTATAATTTTGATTTGAATGAGTCATATGCAATATATATATATATATATATATATATATATATATATATATATAGTATTTTTAAATACAGTGTTGTTGCCCAGAGCCTTCACACTGAGCTATGTGCACAGCCCATTTTTTTTTTTATTTTGAGACAAAAATCCTGCAAACTTTGGCCTCTGTATTTCCTATCATTCGAATTTGCTTCTACAGAAAAAATATCACTATTTAATGGAAGTTTTCTTCCATTTTGACTCCAGATTTCAAATAAACATTTTAGGTTGACCATGAAACATATAATTATTTCAATAGCCCAAATTTGGTAGCTGGAAAACGTACTGGCTCTGCTGTAGATGGACGTTAGTATATTATTGATTTCACATTTTGTTTGTTTGAGCACATATTTTTATCATTATGAAAACATGACTATAGGATAAAATTATAATAAACTGAGAAAAAGAGAACTACATTATTATAAAGTATTATACTATTTTACTATAAACTTTGGGTGCACTTCAAATCCCATAGGCCCTGTAAGGCTTCCTACATTCGCAGCACCAATTAGGTTCTGAGACTATGAACAATTTGTGGAATGGCCTAGGCACTCCATACAGGTAGCAGACAAAAGTGAGCCAGTGTCAGAGCGGTGGTGATGTGTCAGACTTCAGCAGAGGAAGATTAGGAGGACTTTCTATAGGAAATAGATTTTCTATGGGAAAGTCTATGGGAAATAGAAAAAGATGGTCAGGAAAGGTAATTTCTGGGTTTTGTCTTAAGGACCACCCTGGACTACAGAGTGAGTCTTTGCCTTAAAAAAATGCAGGAACAATGACACATGTAGCAGCCTCGTTTGGAGCACTACACACAATCACTGTTGCAAGAATAGATGGTAAATTGTGCAAAAGGGCTAGAAATTAAGTTTTTAGGCCAGTTGTATTCTGGTGAGTGCATCATGTTTTAAACATAGCTTAATCGAGGAATTATTAGGGCTGCAATTGCTATGCATGGTATTCTATACGCATACATATTCAAGTATAGGTAGCATATTAAATTTCAGTTATATGACTATATTTTATTTAACTTTCCCTCAATTATTGTGTTGGCTGCTTCTCAAGTTGTTATTATCTATTAACTATCAAATATTTTCATTTTTACCTAACTAGAGCTCGTATTACGTTTTTAAAGCATGTCCCCCAAATTGTGAATATCTTGCAAAATATAAAATAGTTTTATGGCTCTTGGTATATATTAAAAATTACTTAATAAAATGTCTTTACCAATTTAAATTTCCACCTACAATGCACGTTTCAAGGTATAAGATTATCAGCACCCATTGTCAATACAGGCTGTTTTTTTTTTTTGTCTCAAGTTTCACTAATTTATTTAACAGAATATTGCTTAGCATCTAGTATTATATCCTTGTGGTACAAAGAGGATCGTATGCAGGTCTTAATGATATTATGAGGATTAATTTCAGTAATGAATGAAAATTGCTTAGCACACTGGCACATAAACGGGTTCGATAAATTATAGTTATTATTATCTCTCCTAATAGTAAAAATTATCTTCCTCTTTTTTTCTTTTCTTGGATCTATTGAAAAATGAGTCACTTAAGACTCACATTAGAAAACGTCTTTATTTTATACCGGTGATTGACCACCAACCCACACAGCGCACGCCTGTGGCAAGGTGCAACTCGTATTCACCTTAAACCTTCTCCTAAACCCTGTCTGCGCAGATATTATGGCTTTAATTCAACTGAATCAAATTTCTAAGATTCAAATAAAAGAAAAAAAAAATTAGCTCAACGGACTTTCCTGATCCTAGGCAGGAAAAAGAAGTCATAGCTTTATTTACGTCTTAAATTTTCCATCAAAAAGTGAAAGCAAATTAATGTCTTAAATAAAAGATCTATTACAATACAATTATAGAGCGGAAAGTGTGAAAATGGATGTATGGAATCCCAGCAATGAGAAATCGAGCTCTAAGCACCAACGTATGATCGTTATGTTATCGAATGTTGGGCTGAAAGATAGAAACCAAACAACTCAAGCAAAATAATGTTTTTAAAACTCAGTGTGAATTGTAGTTGTGCTATATTTTGTTAACTTTCTCAGATGATCCAGTTACACATTCACATATTCGTGGACAGTAAATTTACTTCTTGAGTGGAATCTCATGCACTGCTTGGATAGTCATGAAGTTGTTGGCAATATCTCTATAATTTAAGGGTCTGTACGATCAGAGGTGATAGTCTGTCATCTACTTTTGGATATTGCTAACTTTTGTCCTCATTTCCTTTCTTGTCTTCCATCTCTCCAGAGGCTGAGCTATTTTATCGTTGATCTTTCCAAAGGAATTGCTTGGGTTTTTATTGATTCTCTCTTTTTTCTTTCAATTTTTAGTTTTTCTGATTTCTGATCTTCTCTTTTATAAAAAAATTATTCTTTGTGCTTTACTTTATATTTCACTTCTTTTTCTAATGCCTTAGCTTGTATCTCCAAGGATTTGAGATGATTTTTATTCACTATTGTTGCTATTTCTGCTACCCCTTAACCTCCGTCACATATTTCAGCTTTCCTTTTATCTCACTGAAATATTTCCTGACTTCTCCTTTTGTTTCTTCATTGATACAGCATTTATTCAAAAGTGTAGTGTTATATTTTCAAATTTCCAGAAGCTCTTCAGATGTTTTGTATTGATTTCTAGTTTCATTCCGGGAGCTGAGTGTTATAAATGCCTATACTTTTGAACTTCTTTGTGAAATTCCATGTCCCAGAATATGATCCATCTACATGCATTAGGAAAAAGAAAAATCCGTGGGTCCCTTGCTATTGTGAGGCTCTTGCCCTTTTGTCACGCAAATGCCCATTAGGTGGAGTGGAGTGGTTGGTATCCTTGTCCAGGTTTTATTTTCCCCTTGACCATTTTCACTTCCTTCATCTGTCAGTTTTCAATTGAACTCGCAGATTTAAAACTAGTCACTTTTAAGGCACAATAGGTGATAGTGTTAATTCCTAATGTCTATTAAATTAGAAAGTTTCGCTTATTGGTTTAAAGCCACATAATTAGCTGAATGTGTCTGTTGATGCTCAGATGTAATTTGGGCTTTAGTCAAAATAAGCAACATCAGATACTCCTGGAAATGCAGTGCATAATAACCACTATTTACATGTTCCTGCATAATTTACTCAAAGACGGTTTTGTATGGAGGAGTTATTTGTATTTAAGATATTTACTAAATATTGCTAATCAAAATGCAAGATACTAGAATTCTTTTGACTAAGATCCTAGTGGTCTATAGAAAATTCCTATTTTAAGGCTCAATTACATCAACTATAAGGGTATGCTTGCCTTAATATGATTTAAGAACGTTTCCTTTTGTGTTATGATTCTCATGATCAGTTTGTGTTTCAATTCGGTATACTGATTGTATTATAATTTGTTTTGATCTGATATATTTTTTCTGAGGGCCTCCTGTTTTTAATAACTTACTAAATGTAGCCTCACTTTATCGACTGTAAAATGGCACAACAACTGTATGCCATTTTTCATAGCAATTTTTTAAAAACGTGAAAATGAGTGGGAAAGATATTTTCCATTTGTAAGGAATTATATACAGCCAAAGTGCCTTGTTATAATGATTATTATCTAGCTAAGACACTGACAAGGTATTGAAAGTTGCTACTTTTCTGTGAACCAGAGAAAGCCCATCTGCCCTGGAAACTTAATTATACCTACGCTTTCACATTGCATAAGCCTTTGAATAACCTTACATTGTTTCCAACTCAACGTTTCAGGATCTTTCCTTCCCTAGGCATCTAATTAAATCAGTGAGTGAACTCTTTAGTTCATACTAAGGCAATCAGGAATTTGTTTCTTCTCAAAGATTTCTTGTACATAATTATACATTTTCTTTTCTCTAGAATCTCGAGGAAGCTGGATCTAATGGGCTTAAATGGGTTACTTTTAACACCACATGAAAATATGCTTTCTTAAGACCTAGGACAATTTTTATCCACATGAGTAGAAGATGATTGACTGGTTAAAATTGACCTGGTCAATATCCCAGAGAGGCCATTGCTGAATCCATTCCAATGATTCTAAATTTGAGCCAACTTCTCAAAAAGAAAAAATCTAATTTGTGAAGCATGATTTCTTATTTTTCATCCGGAGAGGATTAGTGGAGAGGAAATTAAGTTTTCTCTCTCTGAGTAAGTACCTCGGGGAACTTTTCACCTATCAGTGTATGGGGATAGTTTCAAGCCTGTAACTTACCCAATTTCATTAGCATTAATGGGAGTTTTGTGTGAAATCCTGTGTGAATCATTGGCTTAGGAGATCTGGAAGAGTTTGTTGATTACTTTTATTCTGTAATGGCTTTATTCTCTAGCACAAACTTTTAACACTTCAGGGTTGCAACGGATGCTAAGAACTGGAAGGAATCTAATTTGAACTTGAGAAGGTAATTAAATCATAGTGGCAACATTCACCACTGTGAATGGCCGATGCATGTTATATAATAAGTGCTTGGATGCTGCACTGGACTGAGGCTGTGGGCAATCGATTCACGTTTGAGATTGAGGCCTTTGTCAATTGCATTGTTTTTATTTATGTATATTAATTGAAGAGTAATCTTTCGCATACCCTTTTTGTTTTTCCTTTATGCCCCTCATGTCTGAGCAAAGAATTTAGCAATCTTCTCAATCACCCAATTGTGGGCAAGTTAGATAATTAAAGGTACAATTGGCGGGCTGAGGGGCCCTGGCTGCTCACACGTGCACATACAAAATAACCCGAAGGCAAATTTTCTGGTGGGCTATGACTTGTTACAAGCTTTCCCATGTGTGGGACCAATGTATGGAACTCTGCAAACTGGCAGGCTGGGCTCTCCTCTGGCTAGTCTCAAGCACTTTTTTTTCTATCTATCTATCTATCTGTCTGTCTGTCTGTCTGTCTGTCTGTCTTTCTGTCTGTCTGTCTGTCTTTGTGCTCTCTGCCTCTTTCTCTCTTTCTTTTTTTCTCTCTATTGATGGTTCTGGGGATTGAACCCAAAGTATTCACACTGAGCTATATTCTCAGACTATTTTTTAGATTTGATTTTGAAACAGCATCTCGCTAAACTGTTAAGCTACCTAAGCTGGGCTCCAGCTTGCTCTCCTCCTGCCCTGGCCTCCTACAGTGCTAAGATTATAGGCCTACTCCACGACACAACCTTGAATGTATTTATTATCTGGAGTGAATGCATCAGAACCCCCAGTGGTCCTGGAACCATGAGTGGAGGCCCAGGGCAATGCCTTCCATGCTGGGTGAGGGCCCTGGGATGTCTTCCTATACTAGATGTGAAAACCCTACAGTATTATAAGGTTTGTATCTACAGAAGCGTCTACAAACCTCATAAATATCAGTTTCAAAGCAAGATAACATGATTAGACCAAAGCTATCCTTTGCCAAATTCTTCAAGACTGTTGGTGTACAAAAGATCTTTACACCACCAAAGAGAACTTGTCCTCTCGGCATCCATGGATCCCAGGGGACAGGCTTGTGCACTAGTGATACAAGACTACAGTACACTGACCTTCTAGGATAGAGATTTTATCTTAGCCAGTTTGTTATGACTAAACCATCCATGATGAGAAGCAGCAATATATTGTCTGCTGTTGCAATGCTCTCACAGGAGATTTCTTTGACATGCCAACCTCCTCTTGAAAGACCAAAAGAAAACACGTACAAGCCTCTTCAGATATGGGCGGTCAGTCAACAGAGGTCAAAAGATTCAGATGCAGGGAAAGTGGTCATCAGTTTGAAGGGACGAGAGTGAACAAAGGGACCCTGAGAGCCATAGAAAGAGAAGCCTTTGTCCTTGATTTTTAGACTATTTACCTCTTTATAAAGGAGAGTGATTAGTAAGACAAGGAATAAAAGCTGTATTAAGAATTGAGGTTGACAGGGTGTGGTGGGGCACACTTGTAATCCCGTCAGCTAAGAAGGCTGAGGAAGAGCAACAGCAAAAGGCTGGGCAACTTAGTAGTTTAGGGAGAACGTGCATCAAAACACAAGTTCAAAGGCTGAGGATGCATCTTAGTGCAAAGGCCATGGTTGATTCACAAATGTAATGTGTACATGCACACAAAATCCTAGGTCCAAGAACTTGGATCTAATTGTGAAGGTGAACATATAATTATAGCAATGCTTAAATTTTAGGACATAGCAGTTGAAAATTCAGAGAAAGAAGAAACTTCTTACTAGAAAAAAATTTAGGCAAGTCACACAGTGAAAGATAAAGCACCACAAATTTTGTATTTCCTTTTCCTTTGGGGCAAGGTATGTTTTGTGGGTTATAAGGCTGAGAAAGATCAGGAGAGCGAATCAGCAGGGACCCCAGCAGGTGCGAGTCAACATTCAGGGGGCTGGAAACACCAGGATTGTGTTTCAGACAAGTTCACTGTAGAATTTGAATTCGAGCCTCTTGATTCAGAAAATTATAGCTGTAATGAATGGGAAGAGTGCTCAGATAAGGACGATGGGGTCAGTTGAGTCATTGTACCTTAAGCAGGGAGAGTGAAAAGCCCCTGGAATCTTTTTAGCTAAATATTGGAAATGAATTGTATGAAATGAAGCAAATCCTCTCCTTCCACCCCATAACAACAGACACTGGACTCTTTGTGAGAGCTAACTTATTGAATATCAAAAGAAAGTAACACAGAAGAGGGTTGTAACTCATGACTAGAGAAGCAACAAAAGCCACTTAACAAGGAATAATGTAAAGGGGGAATAATATCAAGAAGTCATATACTTAGCAAAAATATTTAAAAGATGAGAAAAATCACAATAGTTTTCTGATCTCTTATGAAATTTACAAAAATACTGGCATAAAAAGGCCCCAACATGGGAGACAGGGAGAAAGAGGCACAGTGGACTGCTAGGACAGAAATGCATCTTTGAAAATGGAGGGTTGGGAGGGAAGACATAGGGAAAGGACAAGAAGGAAGGGCAGAGAGGCCAAAATTTGTGTAGATGTCATTGATTCCCCAAGCCATGTCTTTAGTGTGTTATAGAATTTGGAATTCATGTATATAAAAGGAAGAAGGAACGAAAGACACAAGAAAGGAAGAAAGAAAGAAAGAAAGAAAGAAAGAAAGAAAGAACAAAAGAAAGAAAAAAGAAAGAAGGAAGGAAGGAAAGAAATTAAGGAAAAAGTCACATTGTGAGTGCAATGATTGTGCTAACTTATTTCTTCTACTTGACGTAGTCATGAATGTAGAATTTCGTATTTCTGACACTTTATCTTTAAACAAATTGAAATGTATATATAACCTTACTAAGTTTCCTAATGAGAAAGCATCTCCACCTAAGCGTATTTCTTCCCTTTTGCATAATCTACTACTTCGTGGTTTCTGTTTTATATTTGGGTTTGATCATCATGTGAACTGGAAATATACCTAATCTAATGCTCATGATCCCCTATGTTTCATTTCTACTTTCTCTTTAAAAAGTGTCTGACTATGTATACAAAGACAGATGGAAAAATGGATGGATATGTACCTAGTGCTTAGTATTTCTTTAATACTTTTCCTATAAGAAGGAAAAGTTCATGTGATTTTTTTTTATATACAGAGTTTTGCTCTGTAGAACAGACTGGTCCTAACCTTACTGTAGAGCCCAGTATGGCCTTGGACTCAAGGCAATCTCCTGTTTCAGTCTCTCAAGTGCTAGAATTTCCACGCCCAGTTTATGTGGTGCTGGGGAATCCAACTCAGGTATTTAGCACTTGCTAGCAAGCACTATAACCACTGCGCCATTTTTCCAACCACTAGGTAAGAATTTCAATTTCTGAATTTTGGATATTCAAATCTTCTGATTGTTTTCTACCATTCACAGCTTCTGAAAATACTCATTACAGATTAAAAATAAATTGGTAGATACATTAGACACCGTAAAGTAAAAATGTACTGTTGCTGCAGCCTCTGGCGTACCAAGGGAGGGATAATTAATAAAGTTGTCAATTGAGAACTCTTTGAGAATCGTATATCCATGGATAAGACTTTATTGAGCCTCCCTGAAAGACCACGGAGTTATTCTAGAGATTCAACCTGCTATATATGGCCCTCTTCTCTAAATGATTTCAGGATTTAGTGGAATCTTTTACTCTCAAAAAACAATTCTAAGTTATTTGAGATACCTTTTGGTGTGGTTCCATGATTTCTGGCTATTGCATAGGTTTTGAATCTTTCCTTCCAGAAAGTGTTAGGAAGTAGGGAATTAATAATTTGAAAGCAAAAATTTAATGAGAAAATCTGTTTATTTAAAAACCAGTTAAGGGCTGAAGGAATTGCTCAACACTTAAAGTGTTTGCCTAGTAAGCACTAAGTCAAGCACTAGGTACCCGAGTTTGATTCCCCAGCACCACATAAGCCAAGCGCGGTGGCACATTTTTTTGTAATCCCAGCACTAGGGAGGCTGAGGCAGAAGGATTTCCGTAAGTTCAAGGCTATCCCGGGCTCTATAGTGAGGTCAGGACTCATCTGGGCTACAGAGTAACCTGTCTCAAAAAATAAACAAAAACTAGTTAAAATAGCTATACGTTCTCCCTAAATCACCCAGAAATTTTGCATCACTTTTTAAAAAAGATGTAGAGTGGCAGAATACAGGAGTCTAACGCATTTCTCACAAACTGTGTGGATCAATTTTTTAATATGTTCAAAAATGAATCACTAGCAAAATAAGGTAAATTATCACTTTTATTTAAGGTCCCAGTGTTGTTTGTATCCTGGCGCATGGCCGTTGTCCATGCTCAGGTGCAGGCAAGAAAATTAATCGAACTGTAAGTATAGATTAGAACTGAAGGATACTTTGGCACATGACACTTGTGTAAAAAGTGCATGCATACATGACTTACTCGCGCGTCAGTGTGAGTAGAAGACAGTGGTTAAAGAGATCAGTATCCTAGCCAATGGTGTCATTCTTAAGTTTTCCTAACTTGAAATTTCAAATCTTTTAACTGAAACTAAGGAGACGTCACGTTTAGGAGAGTTGATAATACGAATGATATTCTAAACAATGTGCAAGCAGGCGATAGGTACATAATGATTACGCTATTTACAAAACATTTCAATCTGTGTGCAAATGAAGTTTCATTCCACTTGCCCATAGATTACTGATGTAGTCTTGATTGTCTACATCTTTAGGTATAATAAATATATATTAGTTATTGACCCACAAATAAATTATTTATAAAATATTTGTTTAATGAAAGAGGAATTATTGATGATTGTGGAAGGATGGTGAGCATACAATGGAACATCTTGATCTTCTGTTCACCCACTCAGGCTGGTGTACACGTGGATCTCAAAATCTGGAGAAGCTCCATACAGAAACAGCCCAATCTACCAACTTCATTCTGTCTTATTAGCGTTCCAGTTACTTTCATCCCAACCTGCCCTTATTCCCCTCAGGTGAAGTTGTATTTCCACGCTCCTTCCTGCATTTTTATTATCTGTGTATACGAGTTTGCCTTCCCATCCTCTTCCTTCTCAACTCTGAGTGGATTTCAGATTCAGTTCTCTCTGATAGCCTCCTTTTTAATCTATTATCATGTTTTTTTAATGTTTGCCTCGAAAAATACCAAGTTCGAACCAAGTTCCCGACATCTTTCTCTAATACCACCATATCACATTGCACACCCTTTAGAGAAAGAAAGAAAGAAAGAAAGAAAGAAAGAAAGAAAGAAAGAAAGAAAAAGAGAGAGAGAGAGAAACAGAACCCGATTCTTCATATGGGTTCCTTTTTAGCATAAAGTGAGCACCAGGATTGTGAATCCTATATTTTCAACATATTTTCTCATATAGTCATTATAGTGGCTTTTAATGTTAGTCATCCTCGATCTTTCTAATTATTGATTCTGTAATCTTCAGAGCTAATTCTCTTAAGTTCATTGGAAACAGATGCTATTAAAATTAGAAATCAATCAATGTCAAGCTCATAAAGGTAAATGTATCTGTTTTGTCTTTCATACTAACCAGAGTGTAAAAGAGTCAGTCTTTTTGAAAGATTAATTCATTTACCTGAGTTCTGGTGTCTGCAAAACTCTACTTCCCAATAGATCTTGGTATACTAAATCTTCTCTTCTGAAAGATCTTCAAAGAACAACAACTAGCTAATATTGGGTGGGGGTATACTAACACACATTTATAAATGAAAATACTGGGATTAATTTCAGAAATACCCTAAACTGAGAAATGTCTGTCTCACTGTGTGAATATGGTAGAATTAAAATTAAAATGTGTAGTCCACACAAGGTAGTTGCTTAAGTCAAGTAGTCATATAAATAACTTCAGATCTCTTCATCCTAAATAAAACTCCATAAATAATCTTGGAAAAATTGTCTACCCTCTCAGTCTCCACTTTGTACAACTCCCAATGATGAAACTCCATCCCGGCTTCCTCTAGCCCAAGGCTTTTGCTATGAGTGTATGCAAATTCCTTGTTTTCAATATGACTTTTCTGAGAGAATTCTTTCTTTATATTTGATATGTGTCATCATTCAATGTTTTTTTTTAAATGCTCTTTCACTGAGTTTTGGGACACAATATACTGTGGCTGTTCCTCTGCCTCTTTACACCTTCTAGGTTTCTTCTATGTACTAGTTCCCTTAAGTAAGTCTCAATTACTGTTTCTCAGAAGTGCTTGTTCCTCTGACAACTTGTCTATTATGATGACCTCTATAAAAGTTTTGTTTGCTGATGATTCACAGAACTCTTAGAGGAAGTTCTTATTGGATTCACAGCACTATAACCACCCACAATCCCTTTCATCTCCATCAACATCTGTCCTTTCTCTTTTAATAAGCCATCCTGAGGTGCAGACCAAACCTTGGAGTTAGGAATTGGCCTTGTGTCTAAGAAAATACTTTGGCTGCATTTATTAATAGATGCTTTAGATATCCAGATACCAGCTTGGATTCTCTGCAAATTTATGCCACTGTGTGAATTACAAGGAAGGGTGATAATTTTCCAGTTGATAAAAACTATAATGCAGGATTTTGAAACAATCATCTCAGGAATTTTCTAACTGAAGTCTCAAGTGTGTGGGTCCTCCAGTTAGCAGAACCTGAAGCTCTGGTCTGCGTTTGCATTCCTACCTTTTTTCCCAGTTTGAATGTGCAGATATCAGTAGCTGTGCACCAAAGTTACTCTCACTATTAAGTCCTTAGTGAGCGGTGTTAACTCAGAGACACATTGCTTTTTCTTAGAAGCAGATTGATTTTGTATACACCATGTTTCTCTCTCTCTTTTCAGTGGCAAGCAAACACAAGTATGCACTTGAGTTAGCAAATGTTGCCCTGTACTGTTAGTAAAATTTGATGCCACATTCTTGAATTGGTTTTAACTAAAGGCAATTTAACATTCATTGAAAAAAGAGTCTAAGTTGGAGTGTATTTCTCTATAATTAGATTTCGTTTTCATTTTCTATCTACCTATGGTCCTTTCATTTCCCGTTGTACTGTTTTAGTCACTACAGAATATAGATAGAACAGGAAGAAAGAAAATGTTAGTTGAAGGGAAGGACAAAGTATAGACAACAGCCAAGAAGTTTCCGTGGTTCCCTAGGGTCTCACCTGTGCAATATCTGTCTTACTGTTCAAATCCCCGCTTGAATTTCACTAAAGGCATTCTTCTATTTGTGTAAATAAGCCACAATGTTTAGCTACTGTGCCTGGCCCACAGTTAGAGAATGCTAAGGAAACCTTTAAAAACCCCAATAATGACTCCAAGAAGTATTTGTCTACTTGAAAACAACAGCACCAGTTTTGACTATATCCTGTTAGAAAGTGTAGTTCTAGAGACAGTTCACAGACAAGTCTTTTCATGTATGATAATACCTCACTGAAACCTTAGATCCTTAATTATTGTTTTTTGTTACAAAAAAAAAAAAAACGTTAATGAAACCGGGATGGTATGATAGGTGTGAGGCATATCGTAGAATCACTGTATCCCTACACCCAACATATAAATCTTTGGAATAGTCTGACGATTCTGCTGTGAGGTTGGATTTCCCTAGTGTCCACGTGTTAGAATCTTGGGAGCCTGTGGAACATGTAGGAATTGAATAAGGCAGGAAATCCTTCAGTTACTAGGCTGTGCCCTTGGGGGTGGCAGGGCCCTGTCCTTGGCTTCCCTTTTTGCCTTTAATTTCCTAGCTCATGACTGAGCATGTTTCTCTGCCATCTGCCCCATGCATTACCATGTGACACGCCCACTAGGGGCCCACTAGCTGATCTTAAGCTGAGATATGCACAATATTGAGCCAAAAGGAACCTTTTGTCTTTGGTTGATTGGCTTACTGACTGCGGCAGTGGCATTGAATCTAGGGTATTCAGACACCACAATATACTATATTCCGAATTTTTTTTTCTTTGAAAGAAAGTCTTCTTAAATTACCTAGGCTGGGCTCAAGCTTGTAATACTTTTGCTTCGGCCACTCAGAATGCTGGGATTCCCGGCCCGTGACATCTGGCCCAGATACGAGCTATCTTTATACATATTTTAGTTGTTTCATTACAGTGACAGAAAGCTGACTCACGCTGCTACCGTGTACTGTTTATCATTACATACAAATTTCAACACCATAGAAAAGATAAGGAATAAGGTAGGTTATGCTACTGTGCAGTCAAATCTACCCAAGTTTTTTCCCTCATAAAATGAAAGTATTACAGAAGATATAAGAAACAATGTTGGAAGTGATTTTTAATTTGCCACTGTTCATCAAGATTTTTTACATTTTGATCTGTCTGGTATTTATCCAAAAATTCCTAAGAAATGCATGAAAATTATCTATAGTATTTTTACATTATTTTCAATACAAATAACTTGACACTAATTATAATATACTCACTTTGTCAAATTTAATTTTCTTGCTTTGAAATATACAAAATACTTAATAATGTACTATACACTCAGAAAATAATTTTAACTGAAAGATTAATCATATAAAAGTGTTATATCCATAATCATCAGTCACATCTTGGATATTTTAAATTTTTATCTAAACTTTTCTCATTTTTTTAGTAAATCTGTTTCATTTTTATAACCAGAAAAACTAAGTAACTGGAAAAGAAATATTAATAGTTAACGTTGGAAGCAGCTAAAAGAATGGAATATGAGTAAAGTACCAATGGCTAAGTACAAATATTTGAGGAGATAAAAAAGGTATAATTAGTATTCCTGATCTTAAGAAGTTAAGACCATGTTTGACTTAATCTTAAGATCGACTTGACTTTAATAAGTGAAGTTTTACACAACAGTATGCAGTGTCTCACGGCAAGATGAATACGCAGCCTGTGAATTACTGTAATACATAGCTTACAATAATAGTGACAAACGTTCGGCAGTTAAACTTGCTCTGTCCGTATTTAGAGTACTGAACTCAGCTCCAAGGACCATATTTAAAGAGGATCAGTGATTTGTAAGAGAGTGTGGTCAGAATCACAAGTGGCTGCCTTGTTGAAAATTAGTAGAGTTTCACACTGTTCTGTAGAAAACCTCGAGTCGAGCTACCTGTTTTGGTTAAATAGAAAGACATATTTTCTAAGACTGTAAGTATTTTAATAGTAAAACCAATTTTTCTGTGATGTCTTCACTTTCTTTTCACAAGGCTAATGGACCATCAACTGAGTGGTCCACTCCTCAGGAGCCCACCCATAAAGTAGATTCCCTCTACCCATCAGCCTTTCCAATTGACAGAACCCTGAGATCTGGAAGCCAAAACAATCTGGCTGCTTCAGGATTCAGATACTCTCCTCATTATGAGGATTCCTTTCCCATTAATAAAACATGGAAAAATACCAAAGAAATGGGGGTGGGTATGAGCCACAAAACTGAGCTCCTTGTATAATGTGGCACATTGTAAGATTATGCAAGCAGATGTACAGAGAAACAGTCTGCCAAATTATTATGCAATAATATTACAAAATATTTTTCTCACTAAAAAATTTCTTGTGGCTATCAAAGTATGAAAATCCTGTTAGAATACATATGTTCAAACCTGTCTTCAGAACCTACTTAATATATCAATAATTACTTAGGAGTCTATTTGATATCTTGTGTTTGAATTGCTTTTTCTGTGATTCACAAAAAAAGTACAAGTACGCCAGATGGTAATGCATAAAAACGGAATAATTTAATGCTTTTGCTTAACAAAGTATTGTGACTTGGCTTACTTCAAGAAGGAAAATTTCATTTTTTAGAAATTCACTCTTCACATCTAAATGGATATATGTATGTATATAGAGATATGAGAGTATATATAGTGTGTGTGCATGTATGAATTAAATATACGAATCTATAAGGAAAATTTTCACAGCTGTACCCTGTTTACTTGGTAGATTTCGTGAACTCGTCATCACAATATAATGGGCACATAATTTGCAGAGAATTTTATTTGTGATATTTTTATTCACTACTAAGTACACATTATAGAATCGAATGAGAAGATGAGTTCAATAAAAAAATGAAAAGAAATTTATATCAAGACCTTAATTCAACTGATGCAAGATAGCTATTAACCAAGGTTGTGATAGTAAATTCACCAGGTCAGACACTCAAATTTTTCAATTTAACCTACGTGGACCACACGGTTGTAAAAGCATATTTACTAATAAAAATGAACCCTTAGATTCCACAGCTGGGACATGCTAAGTAATTATAAGATTTTTGTGGCAAAATATATAATTTTACCTCATACAGACCAGTAATGGAAATAATGAAGGTAATATCGAGTTTTCCATAAAATAAATTGAACTACTTAAAATATCGGTCAAAACAAAAATTTTAATGTTCTGTGTTTGGTTGTTTTTTTTAAAGTTATCTGTCTTCTTCGTAGTGCTTCTCCATGAATTCTGTGGTCTCTAGTCTTTGTACTATTGCATCAAAACGAAATAACCTACTCTTTTCTGTTGTCACCTCTTTTCAGTCATCTTCCTGTTGGTGTCTGGTGAGCATGTGCCCCCCTGAACCTCTGTGATCCAAATGATTTTTTTGTGGGTTCTTCCATCTCTCAAGATTCAAGTTTGATTTTCAGTACAGTATGATTCAACACTGTCTGAAAACCTGAAAAGCCATTCCTTTTCTTTGCCGGCTCCTCCGCCTTCCACAGTCACCTTTGGGATTTCAGCAGAAGCTGTTCTGCTCTTCTCTGATGTTCTGAACAGTTAGATCCAATGAACATTTTTACAACTCAACATCAGCGACCTTTTTTTTCTTTTTAACCCTGGCCCACAAACCTAACCTTCTGTTCAACGTCCAACAGCTGGCTAAGGAGAAGGAAATTGCCCAATATCAAGTCAAGGTTGGGTCTAGGATCAAACAATGTATATAACTATCAAAAGTTTCAATTTACTGAATGAAGACAGGAATTGGGGTATAAGTTAGACTTACTTTATCTGATTTAAGCCAAAACAATGAACTCACATATACATACTCAAAGCCTCCCAGGCGGTATCTCTGTCGAGAGCTGGAGGAACTGAAAGAGAGGCTAGTCTGTCCACCTACTCGTTTTGCACTCCTGGACTACTGGTGCCCCAATAGAGAAAGAAGATACTATGCTACCTCTTTGGCTTTTCAAGTCCCAATGTGGACCACCATCACCCTGTAAACAACACATAAACCTTACCTGGATTCCGGAGAGGCCTTGCCTTCCGCACCTATTCCTTTATTTGAAAAGAAAGCAGGAAACCTCACATGACACCTCTTACAGGTATGGTGACTGCTGTCTTTGCAATTGATTAGGCTCCATTTGTTTACATAATATTAAGGAGTATTTCAGGCACCAATCTTTCAAGTTGCCAACACAAAAGCACATTGTTTTCAGTTCCTCTAAACATAATTCATCTGTAGGCTTCTGTGTTAGGTTCAGTCAATTGATTTTTTTTTTTCCCCTGCCCCTCCCTGCTTTGTCATTTGACAGCTTGAGACTGGGCCCAGAAAAGCTCATTTGCATTCCGGCAGCGAGGCTGGAGAATAAACAGCAAATGTGTCTATTTGTGCCCTTCAATATAGGACGGTGCTTGCTTCAATCAAGACTTATTTTCAGTATCGTAACCAACAAAAACATTAGACGAGCTTTTCTTAACATGATTGATAAGCTGTAGAAGGTGTTTCTTTAAAGAATTTTCTTTTTCTGTCTGTGGTGCTTACAGAATGAAGGGGGTAAAAAATGCAAGGTGCAATCCTCACTAGAAATTCGGAATATTACCTTAGCTTTTCAGCGCTCTCTCTTTGTTTCCTGACATGTTAAGTACCTTCATTATAGTTTAGGCTGTACCTGATTATAAGTTTAAAAGGTTACACTTTTATTTCAAAAGAATTTTTTAAAGAAATCAGTACTTCACGTTGAACTTCAAAGACTGCATTCTCAAACCAAGATTGTCATTTCTTAAATCTTATACCAATGCATTTTGGGAGTTGATGCTGGTGTTGGCTCTTTAGAAAAAAAAAAATCTTAAATGTGTTTTTTTCACTGTAGTGTTGTTTCAGCACCTTATCTCTTCTGAATATTCTTTTCTAATTCTTCCACATGGAAATACATGATACATTAGATTTACCTACAGATACATTTTCACCGAAATTATTTTTCTCTAACTACCCCTGCATCTCAGGTCCAAACATTCATATGAATCTAATTAATTTTTGACTACATATTCACATAGTTTTAGATATATCTAAAACTATGTGAATATGTATGTGTATGTGTACATGTACGTGTGTGAAAGAGAAATAAAAACATAGAAAGAGGAGAGATGAGGGGGAGAGAGACACTGAGGGAAGGAAAGACAGACAGAAATCTTTGTGTTATTGGAAAAGCACAAATGAAAAAAAATTGCTTTCTCAGCGCCCCGTGTCCCAGGATGCTGCAGCGCTGTGCCAGTGACAGGGAAGCTGCTCTCAGTTACTACTTCAGTCAACACATTGTTCTTCTTCTCACACCTAACCTCTTTCATCTGAAAGAGAAATGTATTTTTAGCCAACTTTCTGGGACTAAGTCATTGATTTATGAATATAAGGTGAAGGACCTCATGAATTTTTTCCTGACCTCCATCTGTCATTTTCTCAGTCATATCTATTTTAAGAAATATAAAACAAATTGTCCTAATGGGGCACATTATCACCTTGATATATCACCCAGGAAGGGCTCCCTCTGCTTCTTATCACACTCCTACAGAAAATTAGCTTTCCACTGTCCTCTGCTGAGTCTCTCCCCATTCTTTACGCTTTCAAACAGATGATGATATACATTACTCAAGCGCTGAGTCACTCTTAATATTCTCACAAAAGATTGCAGTCAGTTCCTTCAAGACTTCTGTAGATAATGACAGGCAACAACCGGAAGCAACTGTCCCCGTGTCTTGGAATTTCAGGAATTAATTCACCAAAGCTGTCCCGTAGCTCATTAAACTGACTGCTGACTTTTCCCTCACCAGGAGTGATGGGTTCACGTCATCCCAACACCATCAGTTATGTATTCAATGGAGACCAAATTGCTTGACCTCATGTCAATTTAAAATAAGCATAAAAACGACCACTCTTTTTTTAAGAAATGTAGCTGTAAAAGAACCAAGGATTGAAATTTTTATTGCATATTTTGCACCAAAACTCCACTTATTTTCACTTTTTTCTACTCATAAGTACATGAAGAAATTTTTATTCTTCTATGTACATTAACATTCCCTCTCACACTCTCTTTCTCATACACACATACACACATGCGTACGCATGCAAAAACATATACTGCAGACAACAAAGAAAGTCCTTGGAGGAAATTGTGAGTTTATGAATAATGCCAATTTATTGCCTTGCTTAGGTATAGGACAGACATAATCCATGGGAGTGTAGCTCAGTGTGAATTCCTGGGAGGGGGTCTCCAGTTATTAAAAAAAAAGAAAAGAACCAAAAATATAAGAAATAAGGAAGTTGTACAAGAATAAGGCCTATTGATGACAAGATACAATGTATCTCCACACAAATAGACTTTAAGAAAAGGCATTATCCATTCCCCGGCAAGGCGTCAAGGCTTTGGGCATTGTGAACATTCGTCTGCAGCCTGGAATGTCCTGGTGGTAGAGCTCTGGACTGGAGAAGCGCTCTGTAATTCACATGCAGAGACTCGGAGCTCTCCTCAGTGGTTGGCATGATCACTTTTGCAGAAATAAGTAACAGTTCATTGAAGAGAACTGATGTCAAGGGGGATTGCTCATAAAGAAGTTAACAAAGAAAACCGTTAAAAGACTGACAATATAAAAATGTTCGCTGTTTTTGTCATAGATGAGCATTGTTTCTTATTCATATTATTACATTTTAAGTATATTGACAAACTAAAATTTTGTCGGAGAAGGGTGATCAAGAAAATGAAATATCTTTTCTAAAGTGAAAACAAAGGTGTAGGTAGGGGAACTACTTAGCTTGGTTGCACACGGAAGCCAGTGTGACAGTTTTTCTATACCTCAGGCACTACCACGAGGAAGTAAGAATATTTTATACTATGAGCTTAGACAAAACTAGGTTGAATTAAGGCGAAGTTACAAAAAGTTAGAGTTTATCTCATTTTAAAAACAAGACATGCCAATCAGTGGTTTCCAGTTGCACAATGTGACCCCACTTGAAACAGTTTTCCTCTCTCTGGAAAAATTCAGGGGGAAATGATCATTCATGAGGCGCAAAGACAGGAAGGAATCCCGTGTGGGCAGGGCTGAGAAGCGGAAGTAGGTATCTTTACCTGATGTTTGAAAGCACTAATAAATCAGACACCTTGAAGAACTCTTCTACTTAGACATCTGGATGGGCCAAAACCTCAGATCATATTTAATATTAAAGAATAAAAAAGGCAACTGAAGGTACATCCATAAGTGGGAATGAATGATCTCTTGTGTCAGCCCACATCATATTATGACAGAACAAACCATAGTTTTAATGAAATGAAGAGAAACTTAGGCCAGTTATGCAAAAATTGGATGTTGAAGTCAGCACAAAATAATATTGACCTCGCTTCTTTTCAAGGAGATTTTTAAAAATCTAAAAATGGAGATCAGACAGATACAGTGATGCACCTGGATATGAAGAATCTTAAGATGCCCTAGCAGTATGAAAAAAATTAAATGTAAGAGCTCAGGGAGGTACACACGCAGGAATGGAAAGCCATGGGAGGTGGAAGACCCACCGGTAGAGTGCGTTCCCACAGAGGGTCTGAAAACACAGGACTGTCAAGAACATCAGGATCACACGGAGTAAAGACATGGCTCTCTACGGGCCCAAAGATGGTGATAAAATTGGGCTCTTTCATATTCTATGATTAAGAAACTCTGAGGGAAGCAATGATGATCCTTTATCCACTGGAATCTAGGAGGCTGCCCTTCTTAGGGTGATCGCAGGAACATCCATGAGAACTTCTCCACAGGGATCCGGGGACATGGCTGGCGGAACAAGGTGCTGCTAGGATCAAAATAGATGGATGTCAACGGTATGCCGGTTGGCAGAGCAATGCTGAACTCACCAATGAAGAGGCAGAAGAGAATAAGGAAGACGGTGACTCCAATATAAAGTCACCATTTTGACTCATTTTTCAAATTAAGCTGAGTTTCAGATGGGAACACTGCAAAGGTGTTCCACCTCTAACGTTAGGGCTCTGTGACACTGTGAAATGTAAATAACATGGCGTGGCGATTCTTCCAGACTTAACAACAACAACTACAGAATATTCAGTTAAATTTGAGTTGCAGATAAACAGCATAATTAATATTTCTCAGTGTTTCGGTGGGGATATGAAGTCTCATGTTACTGACATAAGGATAGGCATGTATGCTAATGGAATATAAACCAATATATTCCATTGTTGTCAAAATTGGTACTTAAATGAATGTCCTGAAAATAATCTGGTATCCCCACCTCTGGAAGATCTAGAGTCACCAGGATTCTGTTGTTATAGTGGGAGCTTTGGGGACCAGGTGACAACAGGAGTGATCCTGACTAAATTCTATCTCACAGTCGGCTCACCAACTCCACAAGTTTGCTCAGAAGTCACCTCCCCATTCTTGAGAGCTTAACTAGAATTGAAACACGCAGTCATCAGATTTACCGACAGAGCGGGTCTCTGATCTATATGGTAAGGAATATCAAATGGGTATGTGAGGAATGCGATCTTGTGAAAAGGTTCTTCCAAACCATAGACTGTGTACCAGAAACTACTACACCCACTTCATTTTGACTTGGGTACATGGTGGAAGGTGTGTGTCTAGATTCATTCTTCTGCATACAGATATCCGGTTTTCCCAGCACCATTTATTGAAGAGTCTATCTTTTTTCGGTGTGTGTTTGTGACCTATTGTGATTTGGATCTAGAATGTCCCCTAAAAGTCTCATGTATTTAAATGTTATGGATGATCTATGGAACCATGCGCTGTTGGTAGATTGGGGCCTAGTCTGGAGGGGTGGATTCCAGGTGTGTAAACTGGATTATCGATTATTGGTGTGTAGTGGGGTTTGCCACACCTTCCACACCTGGATGCAGGAGGGGCTGATCACTGGGCAGAGACCTGGAGGGATATAGAAGCTGCTTCCTGCCTTCCTTGGAGGACTAGATTCAACTTGCCTTGACTTGACTTCCTGTTTGTGATGTCGTGAGAAGCTGCCTCCACCTCTACCTCTGCCATGTAGTTCTACTGTTACTGACCACTGCTGAATGGCCTGTGACCTTCTGAAACTGTGAGCTAAAATAAACCTTTTCTCCCCTAAATATGTAGGTGTAGGGTATTGAGTCACAACAATGAAAAACTAACTGAGACATGGCCCCTTTGTCAAAGATAAGATAGCCAAAGGCAATTGAGGATGCCTTTGTGTGCTCAGCTCTGTTCCAACAGTTAACCTGTCTCTCTGTGCCAACGCCTTATGGTATTTATCACTGCTGCGTTGCAATGTATCTTGATGTCTGGACTCATAATGCCACCTGCTTTTGTCTTGTTGCTCAAGATTGGTTGCGCCATTCTGGGTTTCTTTTGGTTCCATATGAAATTCCAGATTGTTTTTTCAAGTTCTATAAAAAACATTGTTGGTATTTTGATGGGAATTGCATTCAATCAGTTTGTCAGTCTTGGCAAAACGGCCATTTTGACAATATCAATTCTGCTATCCAGGAACAGGGGATGTCTTCCATTTTCTAATGATTTCTTCAATTATTTTTTCCAGCATAATGTACATTCCTTAGTAAACGCCCTTT
The DNA here is from genome assembly GCA_004027205.1 of Ctenodactylus gundi. Classification (NCBI taxonomy): domain Eukaryota; kingdom Metazoa; phylum Chordata; class Mammalia; order Rodentia; family Ctenodactylidae; genus Ctenodactylus; species Ctenodactylus gundi. Next base: position 274,078 of record PVKB01002037.1, read on the forward strand.
ACTTCCTTGTTTAGGCTTACTTCCAGATACTTAATTTTTTGAGGAGATATTGAAAATAGTAATTTTATTCCCAACTCTTTTCAGTGAGCTCATTGTTAGTGTAGTGGGTTTAAAGATGGATAAATTTGTGCTATTTGTAGTAAACGAACAGAACTTGGAACCATTACACTTAGTGAAGTGAGTCAGAATCAGAAGGTTAAATATCGCCTGATTTCTCTAATATGAAACACCCTGACTACAAACAAATAATAGAGTCAATTAGGTAAAATCAAACAGATTGGGCGAACTCAGAAGGGATAGAATGGCGAGAAGGGGGAGGGGAAGGATTGTGAAGCAGATTATATATATATATATATATATATATATATATATATATATATATATCACAAAATATATGCACAATATATGCACAAATATATGCACAATATATATATATATGCACAAAATTCTCAAGCATAATGTAACCATTGTGTATCACATATGTATTCTAATAAAAACGGGAGAAGAAAAGAAAGCCAAGCACGTAGTAAAAAATAAAGAGACCAAACCCAGGCTGTATCAGAAAACATACATACTTATAAGTAACACCAGTCTAGGAGGGAAAAAAAGAAAAAAATTATCTCTATTCACTTTGGATAATGCAAATCCGAAAGAATCCATTGAAAGCTACTAGAGTTAATGAATTTACCAAAGTTGCACAACATGTCACATGTTTTCGCATGGTAAACATGTGAAATTCAGCTATACGTTACCTACCATCACTGAACAATCTGAAATTGAAATTAGAGACTAGTGTCACTATTGCAACCAAAAGAATAAAATGTCTAGGGACAGATTTAAATGAAAAGGAGAAATACTTGTATCCTGAGAAGTAGCCAATTGTGAGATTAAAATTTAGTCAGGACTCACTCCTGTTGTCACCTGTTTCCCAAAGCTCCCACTATAACAACAGAATCCTGGTGACTCTAGATCTTCAAGAGGTAGGGATACCAGATTACTTTCAGGGCATTCCTTTTAATACCAATTCTGACAACACTGGAATATATTGGTTTATATCCCATTAGTATACATGCCTATTCTTATGCCATTGCTGAAAGAAAGTAAAGAATATCTAAAGAAATAGGTGGACATCTGGTGTTCACAAAAAAAATTAATGTTTTAAAGACAGCAACAACACCAAACATGAGCAATCAACTTAATGATATCCCTTTAGAAGTTTCCACAATCTTTGCTCTTCTTATTTGCATAAACAGGAAAGCCAAACGTCTGATTGGTAGGGAGATGTGGGAGTACACAAATATCCAAGACAACCTTGACAGAAGGACAAAGGTGGAATAGTCCAGCTGTTTGGTTATGTTTGTTATTTCGGCTATTCAACTTTCGCATACTACTAGCATAAAGATCGATCTATGGAGAAAGGAATAAAAAATAAAGCTCAGCGTAAACTCATATGTGATGGGTTATTTTCATGTTATCAAAAAATAATTTAATGCTTTACCTCACAGGACTTCTGTAGTGACTTTGTTTGGAAATAGGGCCACCGCAGTTATATAAGTTAAGGTGAGTAAAGGTGGTTGTCTCAACATGGTTATGAGACCTAACCATGTGAAAACACAAACACACACACACACACACACACACACACACACACACACACACACACACACCAGGAACACATCATGTGATGAGAAAGGCCAAAGTTAAGCACCTGCAGCAAAGAAAAGCCAAGGATTATTGGGAAAGTTCTAGAATCTGGAAAAGACCAGTAAGAGTCTTCTAAAGGTTTTATGGGAAAATAACCCTGACTTTATATTTTTAGCCTCCAGAACTGTGAGATTCTAAGTTTCTGTTATCTTAAGCCATTCAATCTACGGTATCTGATCATTGCACCTACACAGAAACCAAAAACACTACACATCTATGGTCCAGTAATTTTTGACAAAGTGTTAGGGGAAGTTGATCTGGAAAGAAAAGTTTATTCAATAGATGTTGCTTAGGGAACCAGGTATACTACGGTGTTATATATAAAAATTTAAAATTGAACTGCGATGGATCAGCAAGAAATATAAATGTTAAAACCACAAAAATGAGAAGAAAACGCAAAGTTCATCTTTGTGACCTTCTATTAGAGAAGTGAACTCAAAGAGATTATCAACTTTTAAAAACCTAAAAGATTCAAGTGTAGTGATTCCTCTCATATGTTCATTTAATTCAGCAGTTGTAGAAATTGGATACTCTCAGGAAATAATGTGTTCTATAATAGCTTTAAGCACAATAGTAGCCTAGTCGCAACTGCAGCACTGAATGTCATATTATAGTTAGAAATTAAAGGACTCAGCTATGTGATGCAGCCATTGATTTGGCAAATGTATACCTTCCTATTTAATTTTTTAGAGAAAGATTAGAAATATTTTGTTTTATGTGGGGCAAGACGATATTTATTTACATTTATGCCTGCGGACTATGTTAAGCCTCCAGCTTTCTGCTTTAATATAGTTCTAAGAGAACCAGATCCTGGAGAGCCCAAAAAATGCCACTGGCTCTATAACAAGAATGACATTATGCTGAATTAGCAAGATAAGAAAGGAAAGCTGGTAGTCTTTATAAAATATTTGCATTTTGGAGGTGAAAAATAAATTCATAAATACTATGAAGATTCAGAGACTTGAAATTTTATTGAAACTCAAAGGGCTCTAGAAGTCAGGAGATTGTTATAATATCACTTTTAAAGTAAAAGTCAGATAGATTGCTGCAGTTTTAATTATTCACCACAACGAAGGGATCAAAATGCTGCAGACCTTTTGGACTTCATGCAACACATCTACACTCAAGACTAATGACTGAAGAAACACTGTCAGGTTCTCGGGAGTGGGAATGGGCCCTGTAGCAAGTCAAGGGTACAGTGCCACTGATGTTGCCTCTTGGATCTCACGATCCTCCTGGTATCTGATGTTAAAAGTGGCAGAGGTGTGGGAAAATGAAGCATTGCGCTCCCATCCCGCTCTAGCCGGAGAATCATAACACGAGTCTTTAGGTTGTAGGGCCATGCTGCCCACAGTAGTTAATGAAAAACTTTTAAGAAACAAACATTGGGTCTTGTTATAGACAGAGCACTGGGATAGTCGGCCCAAAATGGGATTGCTTTTGGGTTTCCCAGCATGAATTTGGTTCTGTCAGATCACCATGATGTAAAGTCAGATAGGCCCAGCAATCGCTGTCCAAGTAGAAATAGGTCACTGGAAATGAATTCGAGCAGAAACACGGAGTTCAAGTTACACTCAAGACAAAGGCTTTCAGATCCTATGCCACCTTTTAGAGTTGCACGTACGTCACCAGGGCCTCTCCATAAGCTCAGATGTATGACAACAAAGTGATTTCTGTGTAACTGAAAGAAAGAAGAGGGAAATAGCTGAAGTTGGTTCATAGGCTGTGATTGTCGACCCACACTTACAGTGGCTCTTAAAAAAAAAAAGGTCGACAGGGGTCATTTTCCAAGTGGACTGAATTGTGATGTTAATTTAGTCATCTGTTTTTGTAGAAAGAGAAGTGACTTAAGTAGTGCACACACACACAAAAATACTAACAACGAGAAATTGTAGAGATCTCCCAGATTGAAGTATATGTATCATATGGAAATAAATGCAAAATGAGATTTTTGTTACCAATTTGTCTCAGAGAGCATATATCACAAAAAAAGATACAAAACAAAACAAGTAGATAATGTGACTCAGCTTGTGATTGGGAACTCTAGACCTGGCATGACTGTCATATGAATAGAGTGACCTTGCTGACATAGTGAGAAGTCATAACTAGCTCAACAACATGGGTGCCTGCTCACTGGGGAAGATCTCTTGATACCTGAGTTCCTAATTTACTCATAATAGAGACCAACAAAGAACACCCAGTGTGGCATTATCCCTCAAAGAGACGAACTGACTACTTGGTGACTAATTAATTACATTGAGTCCCCTGTATTCTGAAAGGACCAGCTGTTCATCCTCATAGGGATAATAATTATTTATTTGAGTATGGATTTTCCATTCCTGCCCACAGAGAGATGGCCAGGATCGCAATTCTACACACATAACATCACACCAGGGGACTGCTGTGAGGTACAGAGGCGCTGAAGTGGCCCGTGACTACGAGATTCACCGTTTTATCATGTGCTGTGGAGTCCAGAAACACTTGAAGTTGCAAAAAGAATATTAGAATAGCCTTCTGAATGTACCTCAGAAATGCCATAGAATAAATACTATGAGAAAATAGGCACCATTCTTCAAAATATCATGTACTTATTATAACAAAGATCTTCTATATGGAGCTGAGTCCCTGATAAGAACACCAGTATTCTAAAACCCATGGATGGATGCATAGATGGTTCCAGTTACCACTCCCTCCAAAGATTTAGAGGAACACCTTTTGATATCTGGCCACATAACCCTAGGCTTGGGAGACTGAAGGTCCTGTTCCTCTTCAGGTACATCCTTATTAGAGGACAGAGCTCAGAAACCGACTAAACTACAAATTGCACCTGCAGCTAAGGCACTGGAGACATCTTGAGTCAAGGCAATAGCAAGCTAAAAATATTGTAGAAATTATGCGATATTTTCCCTTCTGAGTTTGACTCACTTTGCTAAGCATGATGGTCTCAGTTGTGTGCATTTGTCTACAAAGCCTTAAATTTGTTTGTCTTTGTATACGAGTACTACTCCATGGTGTACATATACCACAGGGGTTTTTTTATTCATTGATCTGTTGATGGGTATTTTGAGGTCTTCCACAGTTTACCTATTCTTAGTTATACTGCTATATATATGGGTATACATTGATGTCTATTGCACATTGCCTTTAACTCTTTTAGAAAGATACCAAAAGAGAAGTTGTTGGATCAAATGGAATATGGATTTTCAGCCTTTTGAGGAATCTCCACATTGGTTTCTCATAGTACTGGAAAAAGGATAGGTTCTTCAACAAATGGTGTTGGGAAAACTGGTTACTACCTTCAGAAGAATGAATCTAGACATATCCATATCGCAGCATATCAAAATTAAATCAAAGTGGATTAAAGACCTAGATGTTAGGATGGAAACACAAACCCTATGGAGAATAAAATAGGCAAAACTCCAGAAGATGTAGGTGTGGGAAAGAACTTTTTAAATGGGACACCTAAAGTAAAAGAAATAGACCTCAGAATCAACAAAGGGGGCTATACCAAATTAAAATGTAGATTCTGCACTATGAAGAAAACTATCAACAGAGTGAAGACAGAACCAACAGAATGGAAAAAAAAAATTCACTAGCTATACCTTAGACAGGAGGCTAGAAATTAGAATATACAAAGAATTGAAAATAAATAGACCCCTCAAAATCAAAGACCTGATTAAAAGATGGGCAACTGACATGATGAAGTTCAAATGGCCAGTGTGAAAATACATGAAAAGATGTTCAATATGCTTGGCCATTAGAGAAATGCAAATGAAAACATCACTAAAATATCACCTTACCTCAGTGAGAATGGAGCATATCAAGAGGTCAAGCAGCAATCAATGAGGATGACGTTTCAGATAAAAAGGAACCCCTTACATTGCTTGTGGAACTATAAACTGACACAACCATGTAAACGTTTTCAGAAGGCTGGAGGCACAAGACCTGTGCAGAACCTTGGAGAACAGCACACACACACAACTCCTCCCCTCTGGCCTACCGCGGATGATGCTGTGCCCACCACAGTGTGGACAGAGAGGGTGTAGTGGATGGAATGGACTGCTGGGAAACCATTACCCCATCTGAGGGCAGGGAGCTGGGACCACTATTGTTGACTCCAGCCATGACATACCTGCTACTTCACAGGCAAAAAAACTAGTGTGTCCATACTTTGGCATCTTCCACAATTCAGCTATTGCTAGTTGTGTGGCTATGAACACCGATACACACATATCTCCGTTACACATTGCTTTTAACTCTTTTGGAAAGATACCCAGAAGGGGAATCTCTGGATTAAATGAGATATTTATTTTCAGTCATTTGAGGTATTTCCATAGTGGCTGTACCAGTTTACAGTCCCACTGGCAATGTAAAAAAGTCCTGTTTCTTCGCAGCCTTGAGCATTGCTGTTTGAGCTCTCCATGTATGCCATTGTCACTGAGGTAAGATGGTAAGTTAGTGGCGTATATGTACAGAGTGCAGTACTACCTTCCATAAAGACAGATGGATTGGAGGCAAGTGGCTGCATTGTGAGATCATCATGCTTAGTGAAATGAGGGAAACTCAGAAGGTTAAGCATCACCTGTTTTCTCCATCATGAGAGACCCTGAAAATACATTTTATAGAATCAAGTGGATGTGATCGTGGGTGTCATAGGGATGAGGGAGGATGAGAGAGGGCCAAAAAGTTGGGAGGGGAAGGATTGTAATGTTGACTTGAAATATATGTGCACAAAGCCCTCAAGCGAAATGTAACCATTGTGGATTGCATATATATACTAATAAAAATGGGAATAAAGTGGGTCAGTCAGTCTTTTCCTCACTTTCCCATCTTGCCCCTTCATGAATGTCTGACTGGGAAATTTAAAATTTCTCTGCTACTAGTTAGGATTTCTGAACTTCCCTGATTTTTCTTTTGTTAACATATACTACTTTTACTAGTGCACATGCAGACTTTCGTTTCGGCATGTTCGTATATGCACTAACATAATTTCTTCCCCATATCCCCACTCTCTTTCTTTGTCTCCTAATTCCCTCACTCTTCTCAAATAGTCTTTCTTCTACCTTCTATCCCCTTTTACATCTCTCTGTCTCTGTCTCTCTCTCTTCCCTTCTCTCACATGAGAGAACACAAGTTGGCTTTCCAAGTCTGGTTTATTTCATGTAACAACATTGGCTCAAGTTCCATTTGTTTTTCTGCACATGACATGATTTCGGTTTTCTTGTGGCTGAATAACATTCCCTTATGCACCTATGCCATATGTTTTATCTGTTTATTGTAGATGGGCACAATGGCTGTCTTCATAGCTCAAGTGTTCTGAGTTGTACTACAACAGACAGGGTGTAAAGGAGTCTCTATAATGGGGTGACTTCCGGAGGGAGTATTCTGAGGAGTGGCATCACCACATTGAATGGTAGCTCTACTTTCAGTTTTTTGAGAAACCTCCATAATGTTTTCCATAATGTGTATACTAATTTAAACACTCTAACAACAAAATGGAAGAGTTTTAACCTACAACATCTCTGCCAAAATACAGTTTTTATTTTTATTAATTAATTTATTTATTTTTGGTTTTGGTTTTGTGCTTTTAAAACAACGTGTGTTTGCTGTACATCTGGTTACATTTATTTGGGGGAACTGGTACATGCACACAGCGTATCTTGACCTTTGGTGATCCCTTCCCCCACTTCAAACACTCTTTTCCCTCTAACCTCTTCCCGCATCTCCAACAAACCTGCCTTTTTTCCCCCTACATAATGTTGGTGGGAATGTAGAATCGTGTAAACAATGCAAAAATCAGTACGGAGACACATAGAAAAAGAAAGAAAAGAAATTTCTTTTGACTCAGCTCTACCTCTCGGGAGCATATTCTTGAGAGAGTTACTGGAATAACACTAGAGTGATACCTACATTCTCAGGCTTATAGTGTCACTGCTACAACAGCCAAGCTCAGGAAATGGCCTAGGTGCTCGTCAGCAAACAAATGGATAAATAAAGTGTGTTATCTGGAATACTATTCAGCCACAAAGAAAAATTAAATATGTATCTACAAGAAAATGGATGGAGCTTGAAACTATAGCATTGCATAAAATAAATTGGATATAGAAAACTAAGAAAAAACAAAAGAGTTAAATGAAAGAGAGATGGTAGGAAATGCCTCAAGTACTATATATATATATATATATTTAGACAAACAATAAAATGTGGAAATGAAAGGCTAGTGTAAACTTTCAATAGTCACTACATTCAATAATTTCACTTCTAAGCATACAACCTAGAGAACTTTTTCAGCACAGCAAAATGTTTGGTGCTTTGGCTGGCTAATTCTTTACTGTGCCAGATAATTTCTGCAGGATGTTGAACATTCCTTGCCTCTTAGTATCCAAACTCCCAGCAATCATAATGAACAAACTACACAGATACATCCCCACTCATTCCCCCAAGAGGACAGTACACCCACCCCCCTCAACTCAGTGGGGATCATTGCTTTGGGAATTTCCTGGAGTTTTACGTATGGATACTTGCAGCAGCACTACCAAGCAGATGAAACGTTTAAGGGAAGAGTTGTGTGTCCATAGCGGAATAAAATGGCGTCGTGAGCTCACCTGTGTAGTTTTCAGCAATCAAAACAAACGAGCCAGCTGCATTCATCAAAGAGTATCATTCTCAAATAGGTAATAACACTGAAAAACCTCAAAGTTGTAAAAGCGTTCCTTCTACCAATTACAACTCTTAATAATACTATAGACAAGGCTTCAAGACCTTTTGACAAAGCTAAGCTTCTGAGCCAGTGTGTGTTCTGCTTCCCAGATAGAAAGGCCTCCCAGTACACTGCTCATAGCTTCGCAGGTCTATCGACTTCCGTGACTGATATAGAGTTTACGTGGAAGTACAGAGCTTCACACTAGCGCACATAGAATACGGTATTTGTACAGTACACCTCAGGAACTTGGTGAGCTACTTGAGGCTAGAGGAGATAAGCCCATGCATTCTAACCCCTCCAGGCCTGGCCCAGCCTCCAGGAGGGTTCACAGGCCCTGAACTGCAAGCAACTTGACTCACTGGATGCAGACTTTTGAAGATCTAATTAGAAAGGATCAACAGTGTCCTCACTGGCCTCATAACTTACTCTGTTAAATCACTTTTTCCTTAAAGAAGTTATGCTTTTGAAACTAATATCACCAAATGCAACAAAGTGAAATATATCCAGAAGAAATGTCCTCCAAGGGCAATCACCATGGTAAATTCATGGGTGTGCAGACATCTACTAGAGCTAGACAATGCAATTGATATACATGAGCTAGTGTTGACTTCATTGGAGGTCAGTTGTCATCGCTATGGGTTGCTTCTTGAGTGCAAGTCAAGTCCCCAGATTCATGACACAGTCTCTCTCTTATATGAGGATAGGACAGAGCATAAAGTGTCAGAAGAGGTCATCCAAGTACAGCAGTTGTGTCTTAAGAAAAAAATCCAGCATCCTCAGGTAATAGAGCACAAACCACTAGACTGATGCTGACTCTAGAAAATTCTCCCCAAGACAATCCTCACCTCATCAGTTGCTACGAACCAAATTATTTTGTTTGAGAAAAAAATCCAGATTTTTACTATGCAGAGTGTTTGAAAAATTATTGGAAATTCTGCCAGGCCTAATAAACAAAAGAAATGATAAAGACGGAACAAGAGAAGAAACGAGAACAAGTTATTTTGCTGTTGCTCAAGGAGAAGAGAAAATGTGTGAGGCTTCGGGCCTCCTTGCCCTTTGAACAAGGTCCTGGAAAGTTCTTGCTGGTGACCCCTGTCTCCTTCTCACGGTGTAGCCAGGGAGATATTCCCTTCGGGATGAGTGGGGTTGCTGTGCGTACCTGGCTTCCTCTGCCTCACGAGTTCTCTCTGATCTTTTCTGAACCTTAAAGCCCAGGTAAGAGGTGTCAGGCAAAGCCCTGCAAACGTTGGAACTTGGACGCAATATCGCTGCCATCATCGCTTGATCCCTCTTTTCTTCCCAAAGCTCTATTTTAGTGCCTGTTGCTCGTGAATCAAATGTTTGCTGCCTCTGAACCACATCGTGCACCTGCCGGAAGCACTGCTTAGATTTTCTCTCTGGGGCACAGTTTGTGTGAAGCCCACTGAGTTGAAAGTCCTTCCGCATGTGCTCTTTCCGACACCCGGGGGGCACAGCCGCAGCAGACAGTTTTGTATTCCAGCCGCCGAACGTTAGAAAGTCAGATGGAGACAGAAAGTTCAAGGTCTGGCCACATTAAGCTTTGGTATCACAGTGCTGCACACTTCGACTATCATTTGTGAGGCAGGAGCACTAGTTTTAGAAACATTTTACATTTAAGACATAAGAGCGGCCAAATCCTCTAAGTCCACAATTTTATTCATTCAGCAGACCAAAATCATAAACCCTGTCACAAAAAAAGTCTCTTGTTCTGAGGCAGTGTCCAAATGAAAGGGCAGAATTTTCCTGTGTTTACAAGGAAGCAGAACAGGGATTCGCTCTGTGATGGGAATGCAAATGTTAGAGACAGGGCCTGGGATAGGATGTCCAGTTCACTATTTTGTGAAAGGCTACAGGGATGATAACACCAGTGGGAATCTGGCTTTGATATGATAAAACATTTATCATGAAATCCAAATTGTAGAAACTCAAATAACAAGTTTTTTTTTTCAACAGGTCTCATAAATTGGTAATTGAAGGAGAGAGAGTAGGCTCCAGAAAGCACCCGCGTTTTGCATGACATGAGCAGAGAAGCAGAGCTCAATACAGGCTTCCACTTTCTGGCTGCAGAAACCTGGGGAATCATCCCTGCCCTCTCTGAGCTAAGTTTTCTTACCAGTGGCATGGAACTAACGCCATTTGACTTTCAGTATTATCAGGCAGTATCTTCCAAATCTATCATGTGGGCCTAATTTTGACTTCCAGCACCATGACTTTCTTAATATTCCTTATGAAAATCAAAGAAGAACCTGTCTCCCCGTGGTGCAGTGTTTGGTATCTTGAACGCATTAGCAATGCTCAAAACCTTCCTTAGAGCCAGATTGTTGCAGAGTTTGATGGACTCAATGTGTTCTTACATAGTTTATTTATTTACTTAAGATAAACTTAATTGTTCCCCAGGTTCTCAGCACCTAGCTGAGAACAATTTAACAGACATCTATCCTCCCAGTCCATACGTTAATGTAAATATTTGAGAAATGTGTGGCAAGATGTTTGGATAAGCTGAAAAACGCAACCTAAAATGTTCTCTTTTGGTAAAAGATTACAATTATGAATATAGCATGTAGAAGTGTATGGCAAATTCCCATATTATTTTTAAGATACTGTTAATATTTTAATGAGAGTATGTTCAGATGTTTAAAATTTGCTGAAAAATTTCCTGAGCACAAAGGTGAATTAAAAAGATTTTTTTTAAAAAAAAATAATGATTGGAAGAAAATAAGACCCTACCCCCAGTGGGTGGGGCCCTAAGGCGAAGCTCAGTTCCAGGCAATTAAGCACTTACAGACTGAAGAGGAAAATTTGGGAACTCATTATTTTTTATTAGTAAAACCAAAGGGATATTTTATAATATAATGAGGAAACTAGCCCAGCCTTACAATCAGGAAGCTTTGAGGCTCAGCCGGAAACTCCTTGAAGTCTCGGGGACTTTCTCAGCATACCCTCGAGGTAAACATTTCAAAAGCCTCAGCTCTCTCTGCTCACTGGTCCCATTAGAGAAAGACCTTTCTCTGAAAGTTTTTGAATCCTTTCCCCCCCTTTTTTTTCTAAACTACAGCATCCGTTTTGAAATTAAGTCTCCATAATTCACGTTATCTATGTAGTCAGTCTCTCCCAGGGGTCCCAGCTTCTAGGTCAACTGAAGTTTCCACAATTATGGAACCCTCTCTTGGGAAGGGTCCCTGGAAGGGCCACCCAGCTGCAATGCGGAACCTTTATTAATTGCCCAAGGGACTCCCGTTGAACCCCGTCGAGTCGTAAATTTCATGCTTACAAGAATCTCTCCCTGTGCCCTAATTGCACATTCTGGTTCACCTGTCTCTCCTTTCTCAACTGCCAACACTGACATCTTAGCTTCCGCTATTAAACCCCAGAGCAGAAAGACACGGAATAATTCAATTCTTGTCTCAGTTTTCCCACCACATTAAGTCTGTCGCCCTTTTGGTATGTGTTCAATCAGCGTCCCCTAGGTTTCTATTGCTAATTGTCTGGGCAGTGTATCCTATCCTGCCTTTCACCTTAGGTTGTCGGAGGAATGGAACACTTCTCTCCCCAAGATCTAGGGCACCATTGTAGTGACGGACCATGCCTTGTGGGTGGACAGCCCAGAGTGGAACAACGTATGTGAGATAACAATAAAAGATGTTATTGTGTTTCTTTATGTGACAGAGTGGAGCAATAATTATTAATAAAGTTTACTTGTATGAATTATTCACAGTCTTAATAAACACTAGAAACTTAGGCATAATACTCTGTCTTATGCACTTGGCCTTGGAACCAACTGAATGGGATTTATAGCAAACGTAACCCACGGGCCAGCTGAATAACCTTCGGATGAACTTCCTTTTCTTCATTTTAAAATGAGGATAATAATTCCTATTAAAGCCTGTTTCAGTGTTGCTGTGGGAATCAAATAAAAATGCATTAACAAGTGAAATGAAATGTGAAAAGCATAACCAAATGGCAATTCAATAATACTATTAGATCCTGAAATTTGTCATGTTAAAAGGGGCCTGTGTAGCACCACAAAGAGAAGTTTTCCCTTAGTAAAATTAATTACTCTTCAATCAGATAGTGAATTTCACATTGTTGACGAATGAGAAAGATGCATTGAGTTGAAAGCCATGTCAGAGATAAATAAATCTGAAAGTCATTTAATAGAGTGTGACCAGGAAAGAATTGTTTGGTTTCTCAAACTCTCAGGACGTTTTTATCCATACAATTAAGATAAGTATGCCCAGGTTATGTTTTCTGTACCTGAAATGGGCGAGACTAGGATTGTTTCAGATTTTGAATTTTCTCAGGTTTTTTACATTTGCGGGGAGATCTTGGGGATTGGATTGATGTCTAACCGTAAATGATTTCTGCCCCCCCCCCCCTTTTTTAGTGATGTTGCATGAAACAAAGTTTTACAGTGTGGAATTTTCCACTGGTGGCATCATGTTGGCATTTTAAAAGATCTGATTTTGTTTTTATGGGGAAATTTTTGATACATGTCTCACTCTGCTTTAGATTTTAGAGGATGGCTGCTCAATTCTAAGAATTAAATGAAGTATATGATATGAATGTTTGTGCTTCCCCAAAATCTTATGTTTACAGCTAACTCCTACAGGGATGATATTAAAAGTTGGGAGTCCCTCTGATGTGCTTAGGTCATGGAAGCAGAGCCTGATGAATGGGATTAATCCCCTTTAAAAGAGATTGTGGTAGCGTGTTAGGCCCTTCGCCATGTGAGAGCACAGACAGGGCCTTCTCTACTGGGAATCAACCCTGACCAGGAGCCAAAGTGCCGCTTCCTTGATGTCACAAGCTGCAGGCTCTAGAACTTATATATTGCATACCTGAAAGTACTTTGTTATAGTAACTTCAAAAGACTAACACACGGGTGTTCAACTTTTTCACTTGCCTGGGCCACACTGAATGAACAGAAATCATCTCTGTCATCATATAAAGTACATAATATACTAAATGCACCTAAGCAACAAACTTCATATTTTATATAATAAGATGAAAATAACACAAGTCCCAGTTTAATACTTAAGAAGACCTACATATCTGATATGTCTTCCCAGGCACGTACATGTGTAAGTAGAGTGAAACTGTTACTGCCAAGCACTGTACTCTACTCTCCAGGTTCCATGAGCCCGTGTAACATCTGGTATGTGCAGGCTTTGACTTGACTGACTGTGGCATGCACGGGAGGTGGAGTGAGCACTGCTGTCTCTCCAGACAGTGTGGTTGTCACCAACACACTGTGCAATCAAAACGCTTTCCAGCTGAATCACGAGCAGTATAGTTGAATATCACAAAATAATGTTAAAAGCTGATGATCTTGGAATGGGTGCCGCATTTCCAGCTGCCCGGGGCTGCAAGCAGCCTAAAGGCCGAGGGCTGGACAAGCTTATTTAAAGAATGTTTAAAAATTTGTGTTATCTTAAAGTTGAATGGATATTGCAAAATTGATATTCAAAGAGGTATCAAGTAATAATATGATATATCTTTAATTAGGATCACCATTCCTCCGCAAACCCCATAACACTCAGTAGTACCAAACTTTTCTAACTCTGGTGACATATCAACTTTAAAAATACTTTGTTATTTTAATTTGTATCTATATAATCATGAATGGTAAAGCATTTTTTCTGAAAATATAAATAAAATAAAAACACTTCGGGTTAGACTGCATTTACAGTTGTCCTGGACTGCAGGTAGCCGGTGAAGGTCAGGTTAAATCTAGATTAAGACATGGAAGCACAAGTACAATACTGTGCCTGGCACATGGAGTTCAAATAATGATTTTAAAAATATATGCCAATTTGGGTACAGGGGAAAAATCATGCAATTTCTTTTAAAATATTAAGCTGAGAGAAAGACATATTAGTTTCTCAAACACGATTAAATTGCTAATTGGTTTAATACATGGTTAGGACTATTAGCTCCATAATTACTGAGATTTTTGTCTATCTTATCATCCCTCTGCAATATGGTCTCTCAGATGATAGCTATTGGCTGACTACAGTTACTTTTTGGTTTGTTTGTTTAAGTGTCAAGACTATAAATTTCCATAAAACTTGCTTTGTAACTCCCAATAATAAAAAATTTTCATACAAAAGTACCACAGTAAAAATCTGATTTTAAAATTATTTTTAGAGTTTTTGATACTAGTTTTGTCAAAATAGTGAATTGAATAGTATCCCCCAATATTCACATCCATCCAAGCCTTGGAATGTGACTTTATTTGGAAATGGAGGGCTTGCAGAGCTCATGAATACCTCAAAATAAAATTATCAAGGATTGAGGGTAGGTTTTGAGCCCAATGAATGCCCATCATCTAATGAATGGGTTTTATTTTGGACAGGACAAGGACATTTGGTATGTAGAGACAGGTCGGGAAGATGCCATGTGAGTATTGACACAGAGAAATTGCTAAACTCTCACAAGCTTAAGACCACCAGGAACCACCAGGATTCAGAAGAGTCAATGAAGGATTTTCTCCCAGAAGCTTCAGGGAAAACTCGTTACGATCAGAGCTTCAGTGTAATCTGCTGGTCTCGAGAGGGGTGTGCTGGCTATTCAGGAATTCAGTGTTTAATTTTCACGCAATGGTGGATCTCCTGATTTGTCTCCTGTTAATGATTGCTAATATTGTTTCTGCACGGTTGCAGAACGTACTTTGCACCATCTAAATCTTTTGAAATTTATCAAAACTTAGTAGTATGTCTAACAGATCAGTGGCCTCTGCAAAATATGGGTTGGTTACATTTCATGTTCTGCTTAAAATGTCTGGTGCTCCTTGGATTAGATTAAAGGTTTGGTGCTCTTTGGGTTAGACTAAAGTTTTGGTGCTTCTTGGGTTAAAAGGTTTTTGAAATACTCTTTCTGCCCTTTGTTCTCTCCTTCTGGGTCTCCCCCTCTGAGGATATGGGTGCAATTATTAATGACCACAAATTTCTAAACTGTGTTCAACTTTTTTGTTTTTTTTTTTCATGATCTCAGATCAGCTATATCGATTAACCTGTGTCCAAGTTCATTAGAACTTTCTTCTGAAATCTCAAATCTGCTCTTAAATTTCTCATTTCTGCTATTAGACTATGGTGAAATGTTTTTATGATAATTTTATTTACCAGACACTTCTACATATGATTTCCAATTTTTTTTTCTTTTTCAAAATGATTTTCATTGCATTGGTCATACCTTTTTAGAGGAAATATCTTTTTAATACTTCTAACATATATTTAGATATTTTTGAAATCCTAAAAATAATTGATTTAAATTTTTGATCAATAACTCTGGGTTTCTCAGGGACAGTATTTATTGATTGTGTTTTTCACTGTGTGTGAGCCATACTGTCTTTTTTCTTTGCATAGTTTGTGATATTGATTTAAAAGTGGACACTTAGAATAACTTGTAATATTGAAACTCACAAAATCTGATCTTGTCTTCACCATGACTTGTTTTTACCATTTGTTGTTGTTGCTTTTTATTGTTGTTTTCCAAAAAAGGTAATGTTGCCCTTTCAACAATATGGATAAACCTAGAAATCATTATGCTTACTCAGAGAAATATAAACGTAGTATAAACATATATTTTGAACTTAAAAGAGGAAACTTGGAGTAGAATAATATTTTGTAATTTATTTGTTTAGTTACCTTTTTGAATTAATTCTATAAAGTCACTTTTATCATATGGTGCCACCAATGTCTCTACTCAATTTGTTTGCAATCAGTTCTTTATCAAAGACTTTACCAAAATACTCTGACATGTGGGCCTCCAAGCTTTGATACCGGTCTTCTATGCCTGGGATCTGAAAGACACCATTTAGCATCCTTAGCATTCACTTCCTGGTTGTGTATCATCTCCAGATCAGCCAAAGCTGAGAGATTAGGGCTTTTTAAATTCTTTTCTCCACATACATTCATCCCTGAATATCTGTGTGGCCTTCTAGAGTCCCAGAAATATCTCAAACATTTTCTGAGGTTTCTGTGAACTTTTAATTCCCCAGAATTTTGTTCTAATCTTACTTAGCTTTTGTTTGTCCTGTCCGTTTCCACTGCTTCAGGCAGCAGGGAGATGGTAAGCATCTGGCAAATATCCTTTTCAGGAAGAGCAAGGTATGTGTCAGGCCAGCTGAGGACATTCCTGTCGGTGGGGGTTTTCCAAGGACAGCCAGAAGATGGGTTAATTACCACTCTCTGAGGACCAGAATTTGTGATTTTCGGATCTGTCTTCCTACTCCTTTGAGCAGATACCTTTCTACTCGTTTTTATGATTACAGTAATTATAAGGTTGTTGATTTTCAAAAGTACCACAGAAATGGGGAGAAGTTAGTGAGAACAGAGAACACTAAAATGTCACAAAGTCTGTTATTCTTTCTGAAAGTAGACCATTTCTCTGGAATTTCGTGGACTGCTGTGTGGTACCATTAGTTCATTTCCAGGATTTTATTTTTGAAAATTTAAACTGACGATCTCATTCTTTTGATGGAGGGATGGATAAATTTTGGAAGTTTTACATTCATTCCATTACCGCAGATGTTACAACGACTAGTTATTTTTGTATTTGAAGTAGACACGTTCCTGTCGAGATTTCCTACTTGCAATCAACAGAAATTCTGGAGTAAGTAAAAAGACAGCTTTGAAGAAAGAGGAGGAGGATGTTAGAGAATCAGGGTAGGTGAAGGACTATAAACTGAAGAGTCACAAAGCCTGAAGCATTAAAAAAAAAAAAAACAGGTTAAGTTAAATGTCTGGTAAAAGAAACATGGCATAGAAGAATGTTTCGGAAGCTACATGTTCATTAGTCTTTCAAAATATTGAAAAAAATGCATACTCTATAAATAAGGGAAAAGGAAGACTGACAAAAATTTGCAAGGATCTAAAGTGCCCAAGTCATCTTTTGTGTCACAAGTGTGTGAGGTCAAGGGTATGTCTGTGTAACTTGGTAACAAGGATATTTTTGCAAGCATTCTGTGCACAGGTATATTAGCTTCAAAGTATTAAAATTTTTAGCTCTTACTAATCCCCAAAATGGGATATTCCGTTGACCTACCATGAAAATAAGAAGTTAGGACTTCTGATACTGAAGACTATGATTTAAGCTTCTAACTATCCCGTTGAAGCTACAAAGAAATAAAATGGGTTTTGGAATCAGAAAAAAAAAAGAAAAACCCTCAACAATCTCAACAACAATACAATAACATAAATGTGGATTTGTAAAGTTTCCAAATTCTAGGTAAATGTTCTATCACTTTAAAATTATCTGTAATTTTCAAATTTCACTCTTTCATTAGTGAACTTCAATCCAGTCACCATACTACCTATGAAAGCTACAAGTTCAATCACTCTACTCAAGCATTCAAAACAATTCACATCTTCTACATTTTTATTTTAGGATAAAGCCCTAGGCAATCTAACCTCTGTGGTCTCCAACTTGATCTGACACAATGCTATTCCCAACAACATTGCTCTTTCATTAATTCCATAAGCTATCCATCCCGTTTCCACGTTAAACACCCACGTCTGCTATTTCCTCTTTTGAAATGCTCATTTACACTCTTTTTTTCAGGAATTCCTTTCCTTCTACTTTTCATTGCATTAAGCTTAAATGCCATATAGTTGAATGGAAATATTTGACTGAGATAATTATTTCTTTTCATTTTTGAAGAACATTTGTTTTATATCTTACTATGTTATAGAAAGAGATCTCTTCTTTTTTTTGTTAGTCACTCTAAACACATCTGTGGCCTTCCAGGAAAAAGTATTAGTTAAAGGAATAAATGGTGTACACCACTGCCCAAACAAATGTGTCTTTTTACAGAATGTTTAATATCAAGAGGATTGGCTGGAATTTTGCTGAACACGAAAACATGCTCAAATATCACATAAAAATACATTTTATCAATGTTATCCACTATAAGTTATTACTTAGAAGTAAAAATAACATTGACAGATGTGCATTGTACTTCCAAGTGAGATTATTTTTTCTTGAAAGAGACATTATTGCCGTGTATTGTGGTTCCAGTAATAGTATAATTGTCTAATTGATAATTCCTTTTTGTTGCTGTTCTTAATACCAAAGCAAATTAGCTAGAAAAAATGAATAGTCTCATTAGCTCTTTTCATATTAGGTTTCAGTCCCAAAATAGAAATCCTTCCTGCGTGGCCTGGGCATAGACTCCCCATTACTGTTGGCTCTCCTCATAATCTCCTCCACACATGACTCTTCAGGCATGAATGCTCACTAATAAATAAATGTTGTTAACTATATGAGGACATTTAAAAAGTTGGAAAGAGAACGCTAATAGTAAAGGAACTAACAACAACCTCTAGGAGAAACAGACAAGTCAGCAGAAGGATCAAATATTTTAAAAAATCATAAGCGAGGCCAGACTGATTTAAATGAAGCAAAATCTAAAAAATATTTCAGATGCAAAGATATTCCAAAAGTCTCCATACATGAGAAACATTAAAAATCATATTATCCACTGTGCCATATCATATACATGTGATAGGCATATATTATATATGATATATATTGATGTACATATATATCATGTATTATGTGTGTATGGAGACTTTGGGGGCAAACTGTATGTACAAAAACACAACATTATCATGTAATGAGTTGTATAATAATTTTAAACACTTGATAATTTCTTAAATTTTGAAAAAGTGGATAATCTGAACTACAGAATGGTCGCAAATAAAAATTAAAACATTTATCTTCAGTATTTAATTTGAAGAAATACCGAGAATATAGAGAAACAGAAAAATAATGCAAAAAAGAGTCAAAAATAAAATGACCGAGAGGGTATACACATCTTTTGAGGCTTCTGCCAGCAAGAGCCCAGGATGTAAAGGCAGCAGCAATGGAAAGGTGGATGTAGTCAAAGGGACGGCAGATCCGAGATGAAAGGTTTTCAGATTTGAAACGTTTGCAGCATTTGAAAAATCCTAAAATTTTAGACACTACTAATTGTTTTCCATAACTCCAAGGCTAGAGAGAAATTGTAGCGTCTTTCCAAAGGAAGAAAATGTGATTATTTTATTGTTTGATGTAAAGCATATTCCAAGATTCACGTATTCAGACAAATCTTCGATATGCACATGATACTGGGAACAGATGAAAAAGAAGCCTTTTTCCATGAGCAAAGAATGAGAGAAAGTGTAGCGGGTAAGCCTGATCTGGCAATACGAGAGACTATCGGTTATTAGCACTCAGGAGACTCTTGCTTAAGCAGTGCATTTTAATAACATTAAGTTATGCTTCTTTTGTTCTATTTATTCTGTAGTGAATCACACTTGAAGTTTTAAATTGCTGTTAGTCCCAGAATATATAGTTTTAGAATCAAACTATAGACATAATAAAAAAGCAATTATAGATATAAGACAGAATGTGATGTTCTAACCTTCGATATAAAATAGAAAAATGGTTAACAAAATGGGAAAGGATTAATGGAAATATGAGGGAAAGATTAATGAGTGCCCTAATTCTGCATCTTTCATCGAGAAGAGCAATGAATTAGGTCTAAAATAGACATAGTGGAAAATATGGATTTAAACATATTATTTTATTTGATGTTGCCAACACAGACAAAGTAATATTCTTTCACACCTCTGTAGTAAAATTTGGTCAGTAAACCATGATAGGTATCTCCTGCTGTTAATGTAATACATTAGCAATTTTCATTGTTAACACAAAAATTCTATCTACAGATAATCTGTCATGGAGTAGAATTACGAATTCTCTGTTTAAAGATATCATAACCGTATAAACAACATAAAAAAACTATTGAGACTACTTGTCTCTAGGGAGTGAGACTGAGGTTACTAAAGAGGAAAAAAGTATCTTACTTTTATTTTTTAAAATTTCTTTGCTGCACAGATTTATACTTTCACCCAAGTGCTAGAAAGCTAATACACAAAGAAGTCAGTAATACAAGTTCTAAATGTGTGATCCAACTTATTCTCACATTTATTACTATTATATGTGAGTAAGTTAGGACGGTTCCTAACGAATAAATCTATCCTCAAATAATAATGACTGAGAAGCAGAAAATATGGGGACTTTCTCTGTAGCAGCTTCTCAAGGTCTGGAGGACCGGTCGGGGTGGGTAGGTCTATGCTAGTGATACACAGCTGATTTGCGTCTAAATGGCGCGAAACATACTCTTTACCAAAATCAAAGAGAGCTTCTTGGAGAATGGTTGTTTTCATACTGTAGCCTCTTCTTCCACTTATAGAATCCTACCAAATATGCTTTCTACCACCCTCAGGAAAATTCAAGTTACCGTTAGTTTACAAGGAGAGGTTTCTGATGTTTATCGTCCCCCCTCTCCATCTGTTCTCTTTAAATTCCATACAAGAATTTGCCTTCTATACTTTCCTTTGGCACATCAATTTATGTAACGAATAGAAGGCTGTGAAGAGATAAACCAGCAAAACAAAATCACAATCTGTGTAAAACTGAAAAGTACTTAGCTTCAGAAAGAATGACCCACCCCGGTACTGGCAAAGAGGAAAGGATAGAGGGTGGCAAGACTTTAAATTGAGACCTCAGTGTTTCTTTGGGTTGCGAGACCTTCTGTTGAAATCAGTACCTTCAAAACAGTAAATATCCACTTCTTATAAAGCTTTCATACTTATATACAAATATTAAATGTCAAAAAGTTAAGTTTGTAACATTCTTATATGCAATAAGAATATAATATTCTTATATGCAATACTTATACACAAATATTAAATGTCAATTTTTAAAATTTGTAACATTCTTTAAAATGAAGGTTTTTGTATCCTACAACAGTGTGTAGTTATTCCCTTTGAACTAGTTTCAGATTGCAAACCTCAGAAAACCTCAGTTCTCGGCTATATTGCTAATCTGATGTTGCTTAATCTAATGAACTCCTTCCCACCTTCTGTCCCTCAGTCCTTCCTGCCCCATTAATAGTCTAGAACCTGAAATAGTCCAGCTCCCTTGTTATTAGAAAGTCAGACAGTCCAGCTAATATAACCCAAGAGCCTAATAACTCTACTCATTTTATAGTCATAAATATTGTACTAACCAGATGTCAAATCTTTATTTGATCAATTGGGAACTTGAGGTACTGAAAATAAAGAGATGTGCCATGGACCGTGTAGAACACACATACACAGAGGGCAGCCTCGGTAGTCTGAGAATTTTTTAAGGACCAGCCTGCGCTGAAAGGGAGGCACTAGACTGAGAGACACGATGCCTGTAGGCCCACAGTCCGTGCACATGGTATGCTTCTCTTTTTGTCCCTACGCACTTGGGTGACGACCACTCCTGAATTCAGTTTGGAAGCTCGTGACCTGGGGTTTAGACATTCTGCTCTCCGGATTAAGTCCTGTTCTGCCACCAACATCTCCTGATGCCACTGGAGCAGCCTTACTGCTCTTCTCTTTGGTATTTCTTAATCCCTTTTTCAGATGTTTTTAAAAATGTTAGATTGTAGTCAGTATCCTTCCCTGGTCTTATGTGAGAACACTGTTCTTGGAGGGAGTCTGGGCAGTGGAGGCAATCTACCTCAGGAGCAAGACCAAGCGTTCTAAGGCAAATCCCATTCTGAGAAAAACGCCCAACTCATTATCCAATAAGCACCCTACTTGCCTCCCCCTTATAAAATCTAATAAATAATAGTATACCTGGTTTGCCTTCCATGAGGTAATATGAACTCCAATCTTTAATGCTTCAAAAACCTGAACTACTGCCAAAATTCATTCAAATAATTTTCTCTCAATATCTGCTCTGAACTGGCTAGAAAAGCAGATATTCTTGAAACTTTCTATGAAAATAAAGCACAAATTAGTACAATAATCACACCTGCCTAAAATTCTTAGTTTTCTTCTGTTTTCTCTAAAATGACCCACACTGAGAAAATTGCTTAACATGCACAAGGTAAGCCCCATTTTATAAGCCACTAACGGAGAAGCGGCAGTAACTAATTAGCTCCAACCAGTACAAGTCAAACTGTTATTAACAAAATCTGAAAGTTAAATAGAGGTTCATTACTCCCCCAGTCATTGGCTCCCCCTCCCTGGGGAGTGTTTAACTTGTAGCAATGGTTTTGGCTTTGCTTGATTAAATCTCATTATGAGAAAGGAATAAGCACTTGAGCCCAAGTCTAAAGGAACCCAGAGGTGTGCCAAGCCATCCATTAAGCTGTACAGAGAAGGAGATGGTCAGAAATCACACACAAACGCTTCTCTCCCAATTCAAGATGGAATATTGTGGGAAATACCGTTTCTTGATGGGTCCTCTTCAGAACGCAATGAAAAAAAAACATGGCCCATCTGGATTTCCTATTGAACAGAAATGTAACTAATTACCTAAGCTAACGTTGCTTCTCATTCTCCTAAACACTGTTCAGGAGAACTATAGGGCATGTAGTCTTGTGATACTGTGTGTAAAGAAAGAACCAACAGAGTGGGCAGTTTCCCAGAGAGAGCTAAGGCCGAGGCAGGTATAAAGCATCCTGAATAACACGAGTCTCAGAAGAAACAACCACACAGAAATTAATCCACCACCATCACCGGCCTCCTAGTAAGATTCTCTCCCTATCCCAACTAGAGATGAAAGATAGGGTATTAATGATGAGAACCGCTGTGTATATCCGTGGTCACATCTACTCTTTCTCAACCTTCAACTGGGAAGAAGGCATGGACACACACATGACACACATACACACACACAACACACACACACACACACACACACACACATACACTATATATATATATATATATATATATATATATGTTGTGTAGATATGAAATCAATTTGATCTTTGCCAATTGACTAAGAATAGAACTTCTGAAGTGTGATTCATTACATTTCACTAGATCATTTTTGGCTAAGATGTTTTACTGCAAACTGATGGCAGTATATATTTTGCAAAAAAAAAAAAAAAAAAAATCCACTTCCTAGCCTTCAGAGTTGGTGTTAAGAGAATTGCCTTTTAAACCTGGCTCTTTTCCCCAGTACTTTAAGTAAGTCACGTGACGGGCGTGACTGTTCCCATCTGCAACCCTCACTATGAATATTCCTAACTACAGTATAAACAATGGTAAGCAGGTGTCTTCGCTGTAGGACTTTTCAGAATTTTAAATTACATGCTAAAATAACACTTTAATTACAATATTCATAGGGATTATTCGAAAAGGAATGGAACATATAGCACTGTCCAAACTTTTTTTTTTTAACAATTCTGTTCTGTGTAGTAAATATACCTAGAATATCTATGGGGCAGTTTAGAGTGTTTTACACTATTGGCAGTTTAAATGAGACTATTTTTATTAGGGCAACAATCTATGCTCTGTAGAAAGGGTGGATCTAATATCATGAGGATAACTCACTGAATGTTAGTAGCGCAACTCTTGTCTACCAAAATGACTATAAAAGATGTTTCCAGACATTTCCAAATACTCAACACTAGTAGAAAAGAAACAAACTCATCTTCAAGGGTTGACATGGTGTCTGAAGCTTTGCTAAGGAAAAAAATGTTTTTGTAGATCATTAAGAGACAGAACAGTATAGTCATTAACAACATAGATTCTGAAGTCAAATCTTCATGGTTCCAGCACAAAGCTTATCTGGATTAAGTACCATCAATATTCACAGGTAGTCCCTTTAGTTTTTGCTTCCATAAAATGATAATTATAATAGTAGCACCTACCTCATCTACTTTTTAGGGATCTCAAAGGAAATAACATTAGGAAAGCATTTGACAAAATGCCTGTTGCACAGTGGAGAGCTTGACAAATATCAGCTCCCATTATTCAGCCTGCTAACATTAATTTATTTAGTTGCTAATTATCCCTAACAGCCACTTGCATTTTTAGATCCATGTTACATATCAAATAATTTTCATTTTCCCACAATGCTCTCATTTATTTACTTTAGTACGCTCATCCATCCATTCATCAGCTGACTATTTCTGTGGCCTTTCTGCTCTGGGCTCCTAATAGTTGTTCTAAAGGTCCACTTGGGGTAATGAAAAACACCTCTGGAGTTGTTGATCCTAGAGAATTTTCTGTAGCCCTTTCAAAAAAAAATTCCTGGGCAACAAAAATGCATGCAGGAACACAACTTACTCTGGGCTTTTCTAGCAAAAGTGACTTGATATAGAATTTAATGAACAGTTTAGTGAAAATCCAGGTGTGGTAGCCTACTGGCCCATAAGTCTCAGCCCTCTAGAGAAGCAGGGTGGCAAGTTCAAGGCTGGCGTAGGTTATACCCTAAGACCTCGTATCAAAATGCAAAAATAAGCAAATGAACAACAGGTTAGAGAGAAATCCAAGGTGCTACTGCTTTGTTTGCTTTCCAAGGTGACATCTTCAGACATGGCAAGAAAGTCCTGCTTTTCTGTCTCTACTGCTGTCATTGCTGCGATGTTTCAAAACCATGGAGCTGCTGACTAATGACCTTTCTGCAGACGCCCATGGAAAACCGAGTTTGCCTCTCAGCGCAGCTACAGAGAGATGAGGCTGTGGTTTTCATTTCATGCAAATTTATATAATTAGCAGAAACTGATTCAGATACAGAGCACTAGCTATAAATAAGTTTGGAAAACACACTTTCCTTTTCCAAGACTTCCAAAGGGAAGGAAAGTGAAATACAGACCAGTCTAAACATTCAACTCCGGACGTGCATGTTCACCCTTCCGGACACAAGTCTTCAATGGTGATAATGGTCAGATCCACTTGCTATTCTCAAAGACAACTCGATTCCTTATACAAAAGAAACCCACTGATTCCCGCCCTTAAAGAGAACACTACAGATTTCATCAGTCACTCTCTGTCCCTTTAGGCTGTGCACTCTTCATCTAGTTTAAATTCTACTGAGATACAGTTACCCAAACATGAAATCACCCAGCTCTAAAATTCGGCAAGTGACAGCATACTTTGTATAACATAAGATAAACTTGTTTAATATATAAAAATAAAAGCATAATAAGAAAGAAAAGAAATATGTGTGGATACTGTCTTCTTTCTCCTTCTTCTTGATCACATGGCTATGGTTGGCTTTTATAATTTCTGATGCTCACAGTACACTCATGAGTCCTTTACTCCCAGCACACAGCAATCTGTTAAGGACCCCCTGTCTATGGACCATTCCAATGTTCATTCCAGGAGGCTACAAACCTTGCGTTGAGTTTCTGAAGTTTTTTTAATACACCCCTAGGCTCTCCTGACTGGCATATTCTCTGGGCTTTTAGTGTAGCGGCAAACTTATTTTCTCTTTATAATCAGAATTACTCAGTCCAGTTAATTCAGTAATTGCTTTCCTATTTACTGGTCTACCTGAACTGGTTCTAATGAGATTCCACAGTCAACTATTTTTCTCCTCACCAGCATAAAATGCCCCCATGAGCTATCCTGGTGTTTCCTCATGGCTGTATCTGACCACCGCTTGCTTCCCCATGCGAGTTCCCAGTGTCGAGCTTTTTGGGGGTCCCAGGTGAGGACTTCACTGTATTTGCGGCAGCAGGACGTTCCAAGCCCAGTGGCATCATGTTCCCTCCCCCATTCTTCCCATTGCTGGGCAAGACTAAGGGCAGCTCACCACAACAGGTGCCAAAGGACTTCTGAGCTATCAATATTACTGACAATGTTAAATAATAACCATTTTTCCACAAATATCTCCAAACAAAATTTCCCAAATGATATTGTTCAGACACATTTATATTGTTCTGTGTTGTCTTGTTTGCCTTTATAATTATATATGTTACATTATAAATGACACAGTGCTAGTAATATCAATATAACTATTTTTCTTTCCGTCTTAAAATACTTACCTGGACATTAAGCAAATCATTGCATTTCTGAAGATAACTGTTGGTATCTTTTATATATTGGAAACCATGTAAAAGTCACATGCCTTATACATCAACAAAGGTGGTAAACAGGAGAATCTGAAACTCAGATTAAAATACCTTTTTTTTTTTATTTTCCTAGCTCCTGGGGAAGAAACACAACCTCCATTAAGTTTCTCTCTCATTTATCGTAAGTTTTGAAACAAATTTCCTATACTTACCTTCTCTGGATCATTAGAAAATAGTTTTTTATTCTTATAATTCTTCATATCTGTCAGAAAAAAGTACCATAATGAACCAAAATCAGGATAGTTTAGATTTGGCTTCCTTAAAGTTATGGAAAGAAATTCTTTTGATTTTTATCTCAATTTAGTTCATCAGAAAAGACCAGAACTGATTTTGAGTTCTATTTTTTCCCCTCTTAAAAAAGAAAAACTTGGCCACACAAATATTTTAACTACAGCTGTCTCTATGTATCCAAGCAACGAAGCCATGATTGATTTCTAATTTGTTTTTTATCGGACTATTTTGATCAATTATTGGGCAAGAGGTCTATAATCACACATTCCAACACCACACTGTAACTTGGTAAATTCTTTCCTCTTAAACTTCTGGGGTACTCATTGTCTGATAAATCTGTCGCTATTCCTACAGGGATGGGTGTAACTGATCTCATTCTGAAAGCATATAGCCTGACTCTCTGCGCTTCATGGCCAATTTGCATATAACTAGAGAAATGTTCCCCCAGCTATCACAGATCAGTTGCAGAAGAGATATATCAAAAGACTATACCTATCCTAGAGGAGAAACAGGTGTAAATCAGTTAAAATGTTTGTCTGGAAGCTGACAGTTTATCACCTCGGTGATGATCCCTTTACATTGCTACTTTGCACTGAGATGCATAAAACAATTCCAGATGACACAGTGAGAAAACGGTGTGTTCCCGCACCGGAAGTTGCAACCTCTCTGAGGATGTGACTCAGATGTATCTTGAGTTTGACATTAGCATCGATAAACCCCCAAAACTTAAAGCTAAGGTACTCATAAAAGTATAATTTCATTTAAGGGTCAAAGGAGAGAGCACTCTACTTAAAAACAAAGTAAGGGATGACTAACTCTCTTCATTAATTTCAATAGTTCATTGTGAAAGCTATTCCTGTTTGTAAAATCTTCACAATTTCCACCTGCCATGGAGCTATTTTGCTTTTTATGAGAAAGCTCCCTGCAAATTTGTTTTACTTTGGAAACCACTGTCAAGCTAAATAAGTATTTATTTTTAAAATTCATCTTTTTATTTGATCATCCATTTGAGATATTGATTGAATGTTCACTTTGATTAATAAAGATGTACACTCTGGATCACCTGAACGTTGACTTCGAATCACATTCTAACGCAAGATTAATCCTGGTGTCGGCTGAGTTGCTCTGCTCCCCTCCACTCCGTTTTCGAAACGGTAGCCAGAGTGACTTTCTTCTAAACACAGAAGCAGATCAAATCAACATCACCTTGTGACACTTTCTCCATGCGTCAATTTCCTTCTTTCACGCTACTTCCCGGCTATCGCCAAAACACAAGCTTTCTCCGACCTGCCCACATGTTTTTGCGCTCACAATTTCCTCACCCTAATCTCCCTACTCTGTTGGGTTTCTGTAGGCCTGACATCAGGACACCCAACCTAAGAAACTTAAAACCACAGCTAACATATCAAAACTCCACAGGCAAACCATTATAGCATCAAAATAAGTCTTTCTCGTGCATGCTTTCTCGCCCTTTCCCTTTCTCTCCTTCTCTCTTTCTCTCCTCTATGTATCACCTATCTATAATAATAACATGTCATCTACTGTATTTTCCCCCCAAGAAAATATTCACAAAAATCCAACCACATCTTTTCTGTCCTTACGTGTTTTGCATGAGGCTGAGTTCCTCGTCGTCTTTCCCCTTTCCTCTTCCCTTCTTTCTCCACTGGCTGGCTACCTCTTTCCCATCATTTCCCATAAGAAATTTTGGGTTGGGATCAAATAAAGAAAAGACAAAAGCAAAAGCATTCTCACTTTTGTCATCAAAACGAATCTGTGATGTCCTCTCCAACACTGCCCTTAAGTTTAGTTCAAGGCCTCCTTCTTTATCATAAATCATTTAATTTAGACTTTCAAATTACAGTTTATGACTTCACGGAATGAAACTTTCTTCCTAGTTTCTGCCTGTGGGAGGGAAAGCTTCACATCTCTATTTTCACTAGCAAGGCTGACACGTTTCTGTTACAATCTTGTCATTCTAAGCCCTATAATTCTCATCAGTTTTACTCATTGGAGGTGCAATCTGGACTGGTCTCAGGAGTTTTCTGCTGGAAAAGAAAGCGTTGTGGATCATGTTGCAAACAAGCTAGCATCACATTAATACAGCTTCAAAATATAAAATGTCTCAACTGCTCAGATCTGACCACAAAATGTTTTGAGGCATCACCTTATAAAATTATGACAACAATTTATTTAAGGGTGAAAGAGATGATATCATTCCTACTTACGGGTAAATTGGAGAGAATCACCCTTATCCAAGCTGTATCCATGGTAGCAAATATGTGGGGTTGAAGGCTGGAGACAAGTCAGGTGACTCAAAGCTGCTGGTGTGTTCCTGACACAGCATGGTTGCATGTGTCTGTATGCATTCTTCTTACATGGCACTACTGGTGACAATGAGTGATTTCCCCGCCTGTAAATGTGTGGAACTTGACACTCACAATGACTGCTATACCCACCTCCATCTCAGCAAGCGATGAACCTGTAGTCACACCACATATGACAATGACTTCATTCTCAATCTCCTTGAAACGGTGAACACTGTGAAAATGCAGGCCTTTCTACAGGTGGCAAAGTGGAAAATACCCAAGTGTCATGAAGTACAGAGGTAAAATCTCCCATATGTTAAATTACAGGCATCATTAGTGGAGTAAGGTTTTATGAACCTTCTAAATCTAGTCATCGTGTGGACTAAGCAGCCAGAGATCATGACCACATTCAGCTGGGCTCTGTCTCACACAACTTCCCTATGGCATTAATGAGTCTCTCATAAGTCTTGGTAACAAAGTCTACACTCAGACCTCCGACCCCTAATTACCTCTATTTGCTCTCATGACCATAGAGAATTCGAAGATTTCTGCCTAATCAGGAAACATCTGATTGATTAAAAGTTCAAATGAGTAGTCAGGGAGAATCTTTGCTCCAAATTACCTTAAATGTCTGCAACCAATGGAGCATCACAGCCCTCGGATCGGTGGTCTTTGTTAACAAGCTTGCCCTTCGCATGTCCATGTCTCTGTACAGACCATCTTGTTTCTAATCAGAGAGTATTGATCTTCTCCACAGATTTGTTTGTTAAACTGACATCTCCTATGTTCAGACACCAAAAATAATATCCACCATTTTTCTATGCCATCTTAATTGAATGTCAAACTCAGGGAATGCCATTTCCAGTGGTGATGAGAGATCCCACAATAACAGTTGGTTAAAAAAATTTTCCCTCTGCTTTCTTCTTTCCTGGATTTTTTTTTTTTATGACAGCTGCTTCTGACTCCTTTATTTTATTGTGTAGTGCAGACCTCGCTCAAGTTAATGTAGTAACCAGATCATGTAAACAACAGAAAAGCTGCTGACAACATTTAAGATAAAAAAATAACCTTACCTTAGTATATATCTCGTATATATGAAACCATGGGATGTATCTTGATCAAGTCAAAACATCTGCCTTAAAAACCTTGACGTTCTTGAGAGATATTATTAGATATATTTATCAGTTAAATCTCTAATATAAATTGGTAATCAGGTAACTATTTCTTTATGGCCTAATATAATTTGAATCAGCAGAGTAGAGAGATATTTTATTTCTTATATCTTTCCATTGTCAGGCCATAGTCAAATGTTGATTACTTTCTGTAACCCTCAGCACGGCAGGGCGTGTGACTTTTCTTCCTCAAAATATAGCTGCTTTCATAAATGTCTTTTTGAAGTTACACACAGTGTATACATGTAGGAAATCAGATAAAAGCTAATTTGAGTAAGATTATAGAATGTATAGAATTTGCCAGGAAAATTTGTGTTTAAGAGTTAATTTTAAAAAAGAATAAGAGATTATATTTTCTTCTTTAAAATGGAATTGTGATAGATTAAAAACTTTGAAGTTATTAAAATGCTGACTGGTAAAATGAACAGAGTTTTCATGCTACGTCATGGGGTCTCCACTTCTTCCTCTCGGCCTGAAACGTACGCTGGGTCTCCAAGCAACAGTGACTGTTTTCCAAGTACGGAAGTAGCTTTTCTGATGGCCTCTTTTGTGCCTCAATTGTTACATCTTTTTCAGACCAACAGTACATTCAGGATAATATCTAGATATCTAATACTTACTCCTGATGCTTTCAAATAACAACTGGGAAGGTGGTGAGCTTATCATACATTTTTCCTTAAATTTTTCTTATTTTGAATTTAATATGCCATCCAATTTTTTTAAATGCTTCTTTCAGCTATCCCAGACCAGAAACTTCAATTAATCTATTTTTTATGCAAATGCTTCCTCAGCAGCTAATTACTTGCAAGATTCTAATGGATTAGGTCACAAGTTGTTTGTGTCCGCATCGTTACTTAGTATAACTGATGGTATTTAAGCAGTTGTTAAGAAAAAGTGAGCTTACAAAATTCCAGGCATGGAAACTTCCCGAAAATCAGTCCCTTAGTTCTAATCGGGGTGTTTCAGTCATTTCTGGGACTACTGTGGGATGTCCCTTTGCACTGATTTCCGAAAGAAAACAGAAAACAAAACACAAAGCAGGCCCTTTAATGGCTGCCCTGAAGACAAAGCTAATAAAAACATCTCAATATATCTTGAGTTTGTGACTGTCACATAGCTAATGTTATGAAGGAGACATTGTAGCCTAATAGAGGAAATTACCTGAAGTTGCAGCACAATCCGATCATGGGAGCAAACGATGCCAGGAGTTTAACAAAATGCACCCTTTCTTCACCAAGTGAGAATATAATAGCAATTTTCTTTGATAGTCACCACAGAATTTTTTCCCTGTACAATAGCCCTCAGTGGAACCACTGGTAAAAGGCGTGCTGGATGTTGACAAGTGACATGTGGGCTGTGGACTTGCGGTAGCGTTAGTCAGCACTCCTTGCTCAAATACAGTCTCAGACTTCTGGTAAGTTTATTTGACTTTCTTTATTCCTATTTTATTAATATGTATGTATGCGATACATAATGTTCACACTGAACTTGAGTGTTCTGTGCACATATGTGTCGCGTCAGCATTACAAACACTTTCCCTCTCCCTTCTTTGACCCTCCCATACTCTCTTGCTTCTCCTAACTCCCACTATCCTTACCACTTAGTTCGATGAAATGACTGTATTCTGGGTTTCTTATATTAGAGAAACTATTTAATATTTAACTTTCTGTGTCTGACTCACTTCACTGAGCATGATGGTCTCAAGTTGCATCATTTACCTGCAAAAGTCTCAAAATTGTCTGTCTTTATAGACGAGTAGTACTCCATTGTATACATATACCACAATTTTTGTATCCATTGGTCCGTTGATGGATATTTTGGTGTTTTCCACATTTTAGCTATTGTTAGTTGTGCAGCTATGAACATGGGTGCACATGTATCTCCTTAATATGATGCTTTTAACTCTTTGGAAAGATTCCCAGAAGAGATATTGCTGGATCAAAGGGATGTTTCTTTTCAGCCTTTTTGAGGAATTTCCATACTGCCTTTCATAGTGGTTGTACCAATTTACAATCCCACCAGCAGTGTAAGAGGATTCTTTTCTCTCCACAGCCTCACCAGCATCAGTTGCTGTTTGAGGTCTTGATATATATGCCATTCTCTCTGGGGTTGGATGATATCTTAGTGATGTTTTAATTTGCAGTTCTCTAATGGCTAAGAATGTTGAACTGTTGTTTTGTAATATAACTGATATCTGGAATTATGATGCCTTTTGTGTTTGTCTTGTTACTCAGGATTGCTTTGGCTATTCTAGGTCTCCTTGGGTTCCATATGAATATAAAGATTACTTTTTTCAAGTTCTGTGAATGTTCTGTATTTTGATAAGGATTGAATCTGTATATGAGTTCGGAGAGTATAATGATTTTGAGCATATTAATTCTGCCTACCCAAGAACAGGGATGTCTTTCCATTTTTGATGCCTTCTTCAATTTTTTCGTGGGTATAATATAGTTTTCTTTGTAGAGGTCTTTAATTTCCTTGGTTAAGCTTGTTCCTAGGTATTTAATTTTTTGATGGGCTTTTAAAGATGGGATTATTCTTCTGAGCTCTTTCTCTGTGAGTTCATTGTTAGTGCAGAGGAATGGTATTGATTTCTAGTATTAATTTTGTATCCTGAAATTTGGCTGAATTTGTTTATTATATCTTAAGAATTTTTGTGGTGGAGTTTTTAGGATCTTCTGTATAGATCATTGTATCATCCACAGATAAGAATAGTTTGACTTCCTCATTTCTGATACATATTTTCTTCATTTCACTTTCTTGCCTAATTGCTCTGGCAAGGGTTTCAAGGACTATGTTGATTATGAGTGGTGAAGTGGACAGTTTTTCATTTTTCTGAAGTGGGAATGCTTTAGATTTCTCCCCTTTTACTATGATACTTGCAGTAATGGCTTCTGTCAGTTTGAGGTATGGCCCTTCTACGCTCTTTTCCTCAGGGTTCTTATCATGAATGAATATCGGTTTTGTCAAAGGCCTTTTCTGCATCAATTGAGATGATCATGTGGATCTTGTTCTTGCTTTTATCAATGTGGTGCATTACATTAATTGATTTATGTACCTTAAACCGACCTTAAACCGACATTTCCAGGAATAAGGCCCACTTGATCATGGTATGTGATCTTTCTGATTACTTGCTGGATTCCATTTGATAGAATCCTATTGAGGATTTTTGTATCTATATTCATTAAGGAGATTGGTCTGTAATTTTCTTTCCTGGTTAAGTCGTTGGCTGGTTTTGGTGATAGGGTGATGCTGGCCTCCCAAAATGAGTCTGGCAGTCTACTTTCTCCTTCAGCTTCATGGAACAATTTGAGAAACACTGGTGTTATCTCTTCCTCTAAGTATTGAAAATATTCTGTGAATCCATCCAGTCCTGAACTTTTCTTCGTAGGTAAAGACTTTATTACTGCTTCAATTTCTTGCATATGATGGGTCTATCCAAGGTTTCTATGTCTTTTAGGTTCAATTTAGGTATTTTGTATATGTTTAAAAAGTCATCTATTCCTTCCAA
The DNA here is from genome assembly GCA_004027205.1 of Ctenodactylus gundi. Lineage (NCBI taxonomy): Eukaryota > Metazoa > Chordata > Mammalia > Rodentia > Ctenodactylidae > Ctenodactylus > Ctenodactylus gundi. Next base: position 307,622 of record PVKB01002037.1, read on the forward strand.
GTTCTCCAATTTGTTGGAATGTAAGTATTCAAAATAATTCCTTATAATTCTCTGAATTTCCTCAGTGTTTGTCTTAGTTACTTTTTGTCACTGTGACTCAATACCCAATATTCACAATTAGGTGAGATCGGGCACATTCAGGGTGGTATGGTCATAGACCATCCACAACTAGGGAGGAAAGATTTATTATAGCTTACACGTTCAAAAATTCACAGTTTCTTCACAAATATGTGGCTAGAAAATGATGGAAGCACATGGCAGGGGTGGAGCAGGGGCAGGGGCAGAGCCAGAGCTCCAGTTGCAGAGATTCTCAATATGGTGGCAAACAGAAAGAGACTGAGAAGGAAGAGTGGAACCAACGCATACTTCTCTGGGTCAAATCCCACGTAACCACCCCTTCCAGCAAGGCACCACCAACCAACCCTAGAAAGTATTCATAGAAATATTAGGCTTTTGGGGAACACTCCAGAACCAAACTACCATAGTGCCCATTGAAATTTCACCCTTTTCATTTCTAATGCCATTGATATGTGCTGTTTCTTTCCTCCTTTTGGTTAGTTTGGCTGGAGGTTTATCATTCTTGTTTATTCCTTAAAGAAACAGCTTTTGGATTTTTGATATTTTGTATTTTTTCTTTAACTTTGAGGTGTGTCGTTAAGTTATTTACTTGGGACTGATCTGTTCTTTTAATGTGTGTGTTTACGGCTATGAGTTTCCCTCTTAGAACTGCTTTCATTGTGTCTAAGAAGTCCTGATATGACCTGCTTCCTTCATCATTCAACTTTAGGAAGTTTTTAATTTCTTCCCTAACATCTTCTGTGACCCATTGTTTGTTCAGTAGTAGGTTATTTAGTCCCCATGTATTTGTATATTTTCTGATTTTTTTTTTACTGTTTATTTCCAGTTTTATTCCATGATGGTCTGAGAGTAGGCAAGAAATTACTTTGATTTCTTTGTACTTTATTAAACTTTATGGCCCATAATATGATCTATTTTAGAAAATGTTCCACGCGCTTCTGAGAAGAAAGTGTATTCTGTTGATGTTGGATAGAACTCTCTGTAGATATCCGTAAAGTTCAGGTTTCCTATACTGTCATTAACTCTTGTATTTCTTTGTTGATTTTTTCTGTCTAGTTGACCTATCTTTCTGTGATAGTGGAGTATCAAAGTCCCCTACTATAATTATACTGGAACCTACATGATTTTTCAACTCTGATAATTTTTATTTTATGTAATGTGTGCCCTAGATTTGGGAGCATATATGAGGATATATTGCGACGTCTTCCCATTGTATTGTTCCCTTAATCAGTATATGGTGTCCGTCTTCATCCTCCTAACCTGTTTTGATTTGAAGTCTGCATGTCTAGGAACTCTGTTTGTTTCCTGGGTCCAGTTAAATAGAATATTGAAATCCATCTTTTTATTTTCAGTCTATGTGTTTCTTTATGGGTAAAGTGTGTCTCTTGTAAGCAGCAAATTTGGGGTATTAGTCAGCCAGTCTGTGTCCTTTGTTGGGTGAGATGAGACCATTAATGTTCAGTGTTATTATTGTTGTGTATTTGCGGTATCTTGTCATTGTTACCATACACCAGCGTTCAACATTTGACTTATTCTATTATCCATTCATTCTCATTTTTCTGCTGTTTTCTTTTCTCTGGAGTCTTTGGTACCATTGACCTTCTTTTCCTGGTCTAAGATTCCGGCAAGTCTTTTCTTAGTTTAGTAGATGAAATTTCTTTAAGTTTTCTTTATCATGGAAAATTTTCACTTCTCCTGCTAATGTGAAAGATAATTTTGCTGGATACAGCAGTCGCTCTCTTAGCACTTGGATGACATTGCTCCATGATCTCCTGGCCTTTAGAGATTATGTTGTGGAGCTGCAGTTATCCTGATGGGTTTGTCTCTGTAGGTCATTTTTTGTTTCTCTCTTACAGCTATTAATATTCTCCCTTTGTATTGAATCTCTAGAATTTTAATTATGATATGTCTTGGAGATTTTCTCTTCTGGTCAAAGTTGCTTGGAGTTCTGAATGGTTGCAATAGTTCAGCGTTCATTTCTTTTCTCAAATTTTCTTCCATAATTTTGTTGAACACATCCTTTAAGTCTTCTGTTCTCTCTTCAGTTTCCTCCTGAGCCCCCATAACTCTCAGGTCGTTTTGCTTTGAGTCATCCACCAGCTGTTCTAATGGATCTCTTTCTTGTTCATTTTTTATGGTCTTCACTAACCACTTGCTCCAGATTCTCCACTTTATCTTCAAGATCCGATAACCTATCCTCAAAGTGTTCAACCTGATTGTTATTTTTTTCCTGTGAGTTTTTTCTATCTTGGAATTCAGCTTTTGTTTTTTTTCTACTTCTCTGCCACACTGTTCCACGGTTTCTTGAATTGCCTTCATTATCTGTCTGTTTCTCCTTTGTGTTCCTCTAACTTCTTAGTGATGGCTGTTGTTGCTGCGAGTATGTCTGCTTTGAGCTTCCTGTGCATCTTTTGCATGCCCAACATGAGCTTCTGTACTCAGAAATTCTCGTCCTCATTGCCTTTGCTGTCTGTGGGTCCTGCTCTTTCATGATATCTGATATTGGTTCCTGGGGTGTCAGGCATTCTTGTAGGTGATTTATGACCTCGCTTCCCGGTGGTTCTATTACAGTGAGTTGTAGCTCAGATACTGTTGATGGCTTCTATCCCCACTCCAGGGATTCTCTTACTCGAATATTTCTGCTTTAAGCATTACCTTGAGCATTCAGGTTTCAGAATTCATGACTGTTTTTAGTTTATTTGGCTATTAATTTTGAAGGTCTCCTCAATGTTCAGCCTTCTGTTAATACATTAATCTCCTCTACTCTTTGTTGAAGAAAGAGCAGAATACAGAACTATATGGTGTCCAAAGACTGTATATTCGCTAGCATAACTTGGATATGAAGATAGCTACCAATGTTTGAGTAAAGGTTTACATTTACAGTCCTATCTAATATTAACTTATTTGAAGAGCCTAACATTTAACATTGTAACTATTCCACCCACAGCATTAATAGGTGTGATATACATTTACTATATATCTAACTAAACCTAATATTGACTGATTGATGTGTACTATTAATATCAGTAGTATAACACAAACTTTAAAATAATAGACGTCTATGTTGCTGTTCTAGGCTAACCCAAACCTCTAGAGGTTGCCTCCTCTTAGTAGGTCAACCCACTATATCCTTTTAAGCAATATGACATATATTTGTATATATATATTTATACTTATTTCCTACTAGTTATATGATTATGTCAACCAAATATTGATATATACCACCACTCTCCACTTAGTTTTCTGATTATGATCTAAACTACTATTGGTGTTTTATATACACATTATTTGGTGGCCTATTACAGGAATTTGTTCATGACACCACTGTATTATTGATAAAATATACACAAGGCTATACATTAACTAAAATACTAGCTAAATAGTGTATACATACTACATCTTCACTAGTGTGTGTGTGTGTGTGTGTGTGTGTGTGTGTGTGAATTATTGGAAATTAGAAATTTTCCATTAGTAGAGAAATTGGAGTGAGGAGAAGCAGACAAAGATTAAGAGCTAGGTTTAGGTATAAATTAGAAAGTATAGAAGTATTTATATGCTAGAGAAAGGTCTTGGAGTATTCCTATGCAAATCAGAGGATAACAGGGAAATGCACTGTAATATTCAGATGAGTTGCAGAGAGTTATGAATGAAATAGGGATAGTATTGCTTGTGGCTTCTAGTGGGTGCTCCCTCTGCACGCCAGCTATCTCAGTAGTGCCATGGGTGAGTCAAGTCCTCCAGCATGGGTGCTGAGGCTCTGTTCCCAGAGGTGGTGGCAGAATCAGCAGTGGTGGTGTGGGTCTGAGCATAGCTACCTGGGTTCCTCTGGCTCGCTGCAGTGATGAGTGCCTGTTCTGTCAAGTCACCATGGGCTCCGTGGTGATAGCAGGGCTCTGGAGATTTCCGGTAAGTTTAATAGATGCAAAGTTAAAAATAAACTGTGATATTTAAGTCTAAAGTAATTTTTAGTGTTTCAGGGTATTTATATTAACCTGGTTATACTTTATTTTTCCATTTTTCTGCCTTATCACATTGTAAATGATATAAGATCCTTTCACTTACATGGTCTAATAAAAGAGGTTCTTATTACTAATATGAAAATGATGGGTGGAAACTTGAGGGGCCGAATGTACGATGCTTAGTTCAGAATTTACTGTGGTGGCTTACTTGTGAGTTCATGACACTCTACACTGGGGTAAGGAGGATGAGAGGAAGAGAAAGACACACCTCTCAACTATCCTAGAATTAAAAATATGCGAGGCTAGTCTTGATTGAGCACAACTGTTATCCCACCACTCGAGAAGCCTGAAGTAGGTCTGGGCAAGTTAGCAACTTAGTGAGAACTTGTCTCAATAGAACAGCAGAGAAGGGCTGGGCATATAGTCAGTGTGAAAGCCCTGGGTTCAATTCCCAACTCCACACACACACACACACACACACACACACACACACGCACACCTAGAACAGTGTGATGGTAGAAAACAATGATGTAAGAACAACAAAGCTTCTACTTTCAAACCGGTGAATATATCTTAGTTTATACTCAGGTTTTGTCTTATTTTGTTGTTTTGTTTTTGTACTGGGGATAGAGAACAGGAACTTCACATTAAACTATATATATATATTCCCAACACTTTTCTATTTTTTTGAGACAGAGTCTTGTTAATAGTCTAATATTCTCAGTTCAAACCTGAGACCTTTCTGCCTCAGCCTCTCAAGACTTCTGGAATCGCAGGCCTGGTTTTATGGTATTAATTTAGCAAAAAAAATAGCTGATACTGTTATTATTTACACTTTTCTATTATTTAACCCAGGTACATATAAAATTTTTTATGACTTACCTTCCTCTGACACTTTCCACTTGATGAAACAAGCAGTACTCACAGTATTGTTAACACTGTGTTAGGTCATAATAGAAAGATATATTCCATTTACCAAGTACTTTTAATTATAAATTCAACTAACAATATCAAATGATTTATTAATCAGACTTTATTAACAACTATATTCTAATGCTAGAGAAGTCACCAGCATACCCTTGCACAGTCTAGAGACACAAACAAGCCACAAGTATCAGCAGACCTCTGGCCACCTTTGGGCAACTTGACTATTTCAGTTGAGGGCTTCTGAATAACAAATTGATTTAAAAGATATGAACACCAAAACCATTCACTTTATTCTACTCCCCTACCAAAAAAAAAAAAAATACTGGCCATCTCGTTAATAATTTAAAACAACAGATGCTAAATCCTTGGAACAAGATGGCTAATTTACATATCCTGGGCTCTGGCAAAGGCCCTCTCGTACACTCTGCCAAACCCATAGAGGATTATGTTTTCTCCAAGGCAGGTAAAGGGCAGAAAGGAATCTACAGCCGAAAACAGGAATATTAATAAAGTTGTAAAGGAGCGCCTAATTGAACCATATCAATTATTTATCTCATTATGAGATTATTAGTCATCTAAAATTACTCACCAAGCAACTCCAGAGTCTACGGGGTTCTAACTCTCAAAATGTTGTCCAAAAATCATCAGGCCTGCAAAACTCCATCTGACAAAGCTGCTTCAACTTTAATTAGCTGTAAGATCTAAAGAAGGAGCAGAAAAATGGGATAGAGTAAACTAATTGTGGTAGAAAAACTTGTGTCTTTAAAGGCTGAAGATGAGAGAGAATGCAGTGATTTTGGCTAAATGATTCCTCATCTCCAACCATTCTGTTACCAACCATTCGAGGGGCCAATTAACTCCCAGGGGTTGCATTCATTTCATGGAAATTATTTGAATCCAACAATTTACCTTTGAGGTGTTCCTCATTCACCTCACATAGCAATAGTTTCTCTACTACCTACATGAAAGTTTTAAAGTTTTTATTTACAGCAGTGAACAAATTAATAAGCTCCTAAAGATATGCACGCTCTAGTCTTTGCAGCCTGTGAACTTGTAACTGATGAGTTGTTTTACCCATGTGAGCACAATACAGTAACAGGGGTAAAGTGAGGGCATCAGGGTCAGCCAAAGAAGATGAGACAGAATAGAAGCAGACATGCTCAGGGGAGGGGAGAAGAGAAAGGCTGAGCTGAAGATGCTGTGATGCTCTCTCTGAAGATGGAACACAGGACAGACTATAATCAAAAAGCACGAGTAGCCTCTAGAACCATGAGAAGAAGAGCCAAGCGACCCAGTTAGTCTTCTGAAATCAAGAATCGTAAGGCAACATACTAGTGTCTGTTTAAGCCACTAGTAGGTAGCAACAGTTGCAATCCTATCAGAAAAGGGGTCCATTTCACTTCCCCTCCCTAAAATGTTCATCTGTCTCCTAACATGTCCTGTTCCTATGCCAAGGTACTAGGGACGATATGCTCATTAAGTAAAACAACAGGTGTTATGTTTTCTATTTTCATTAAAGAGAAAGACACCTGATTAAAGAAGTAGCAAATGAAAAGTTTTAGAAGAGCCCTGATGAAAACATGATTTAATCTATATGGAGAAACAATAGGCCTACTTATCAGGCCCTCCTAAATGCATTTGAACATAAAACAAACTATAAAATAAAACTTTTGTACACAATGGCTCCACCCATGTAAATGATAAGAAATTCCTGTAAGATTTCATAATTGATGACAGACACAAATTTATGATAAGCAATGAGGAACCTAAGACATCTGAATAAAGTGTATCTGGGGAGTGTGTAGAGGGTCTCCAGAGGAACCATACTGCTACTGCCTAAATCAGATGGCAGGGGCTGGGGGCTTTCAAGGATTTGCGAGGAATCATTTGGAGTGGAGTCTTGAGTCTTTTTACAGGGTACTTCTCCTGTAAAGTCTCTTCTACTACATACTGCCCAATTTGTGCTTGGTCTCCAAAACACCTTGCACAAACGTCCAGTTGTAGAAGTGACTTCTTTTTCACAATTTTTTCCTCCTCTATTGGTCGACTTTTTCAAACCAAAAGCACTTTGAAGGTCTTACCTACTCGATGTGTAGTTCTTACTCTTGATGCTTTCAAATAGCAATTAAGAAAGTGGTTAAGTTTGTCGTACTTCAGTGGCTGAGGACTAAGCCCAGTTTATTCTAGGCTCTAACAACACACTGGGCGAAGTAGGTCATCTCGCCAGTGGCTTAATGAGGGCACTTAGAGAACTTAGAGAGGGGACTCATTTCTACTTGTAAGAGCAAGGGTAATCTTGTGTTTCGATTCCTCCAGAACTTCCTCTTTAAAGGAAAGAAAGATGGCTCCAATTTCATTATTTCAGAACCTCCAGCATCCTTCTTTTGGAGTGGAATAAACTTCCATTTTCTGGTCATCCTTCACAAGCCCGCTGAATTTTCAATCTAGCTGCAAGGAAAGGGCTACCTCCTTCATTCCCTAGCGCATCCGTAATGCCATGCCATTGTTGGTGATACGCAGATTCTGAACAGTTCAATAGGATAAGAGATTTCCAAAGTCCATCAAAAACATGAACAACTCAAAAGTAAGTGCTAGAAATAACTATACTAAATTCCTTAAGGTAGCCAGACAGAAGAATTTCCCCACAGCCAACCATCTTTAACCCCATAATGTCATCAGAGGCTCTGTTTTTCTCTCAAGCCTCTCTCTTGACCCCAGCCTAGGAATCACAGGAACCACTCTAATTCCTATCCCTCTGCTGTACAAAGAACCTTATCCTCTTTTCTTCTGATCTGTCCCTCCAAGACAGAATGAACGACCTAGAAAAATGGCCACTAAGATATTTTCCAAACAAAAGAGCAGGGTGTGCCTGTAAATTCCAACTTCTTCTGAGGCCACAGGTGCAAACTACAGACAGCTTCTTAAGCAGCGGCTCCCTCTCCCTGGTACACAAGGAAACAATCTCTTCAGCCCAGTGGTGACTCTCTGGTCAGGCAGCCTCCAGCTGCATCTTATTTCCTCCTTTCAATGATTACATGGAATTTATATTACAAGAAAAAGGCTACAGTTGAGTTAAGCATCAGTCTCTTAGCTGGGGATTAAAAAGATTTGATAGGAACTTGCAGAACTTCTGACAAAACCAATACACAGTTTCAATACCAAACAGACTATCCACTCTGAAAAACAATGTGAAGCTCATGGAAATAGAATTAAAAAGAATGCAACCCATAGGAAGAAATAATTTAAATGCCGCCCTCTGCAAAGAATTAAAGTAAAATACCAGCAAAATGGTTCCATTGAAGAAACTTTAAAAAACAAATTTCTCTTTGGAAAGCTTTTGAGAAAGCGTCATATTTACATAGCCAAAATAATCGCTCCCAACATACAGGTGTTGCTTTCATATTTCATATTTCTTCTACTTAAATCAATGCTAGAAAATGGAAAAAGTATCTACAAGCAATAATTATAAGTGCTGTCAAAGTTTGTTTAGGCATAATGACGATGCCCCCCAAATATCAGGGACAAAAAATAGTGTATCACTTCTACACAGTTTTCAAAAAAAGTTGAAAGAGTACAAATTAATGAAGTAACAACAAAAAACCTGAAAACAGCACAAATAAACTCTGTGGAGATAAAAACAATAGTAAGAAAGCGTAGGCTCATGGCTTCCTCACAGTACTCACCGCACACTGCAATTACACAGGGGGATTAAAAGTAATAACAAATATACTCATAAATAATAAGTAAACACAGGGGTGACTGTGGGCACAGGGACGTCCTTGTAGAGTGTACTCCGTGGTTCTGGTGTGTGCACCAGGCTGGGCCGTCTATTTCAATTTGCAAGGGTGGGAGAAAGTGGGTGTATGGGAATGGGGAATGAGGACTGGAAAGATCTGGAGAACCTGATGTTTTAGGGTGCTGCTTCTGCTTTTATAGAAACAAAAGATAAAAGCTAACTTTCCACCTATTTTTTGAGCTAGAAACACACTGCCAGCCTTTCTGATAAGTGATAAGGATGAATAATGATCGAAATAGGCCCCGTCTGTCGATTCAAGGAACATGCAGTCCAACAACAGAGATGAGTAAGAGAACAGTTGAACACAGTGCGCAGTGCTTCGCTGGAACCAAGCGGGAGACATTACCGAAGCTCTCACCATCCAGAGCTGCCTGCCCAGAGCAGCTCACAACCAAACAGATCAATCTCGTGCTCCTTAATTATAAGCAGCATGTTCAGTCCCAATACGAAGTACAGTATTTCTACCTCTTATTCTAGTTCACCGTTGCTTTCTTGCTCATGCCTGACTATAGCTCAGTAGTTCAACAGACCATAAGAAATCTCTAGGATAATGATTTTGGGATTTTTTTAATGAAGAAAAATTATCAAAGGTGATAATGAGTTGTCAACACCCCCAAAAGACATCATAAAAGGCTAAACATTATTGTCACATTTCATTAAATATATAGGAAGTACAATGCCCTTGGTAGCTTCCTTTCCAATAGAGATAAATTTCCTACACAGTGTTTGAGAAAGAGGAAATTACCTTCCTTCTGCCTCTGAGGTGTGACTGGGCTGTTAGTTGTTACTCTTGAATTTTTATTCTCAATAAAATGTTATCCCACCTTATAGATTTCAAAAATGGACAGAAAGAACATAAACTGTAGTTTCGTTGCGTTTCTGATGATTAATTCTCCATGACATTCTTCACACATTTCTGTGGAAATATTGATTTTTCTAAGGAGTTTGAGTGACAGAAAGAAGCTGAAAATGTATGGAAGAATATTCTAAAAATAAAGCTGTGAAGTGTATCTAACTAACGCTCCAGTCCAAAGACAGAACGAAGTATTTGGGAGTGGGCTTGAAAATTGACACCTCTCAGATGAATTGTCCTGTGCATAAACCCAGCTTCTATCTTGCTCCTTTGTCCTGAGATTTACCTGTGTTCCAAGAAAGTGCCTCCTTCTTCAGATGTTATTAAAAATGCAAGCACTTTCTCTTTATTTCTCAGAGAAATTCATGTAGTTTATCTAAGCGCGTTTACCTGATATTAAGTGCCCTTAAACTCTTTCCTCCCTGAGAAAACCTACGCACTTACTTGATTATATACATTTCCAGAAGCCCAGGCAGTTCACTCTAGAACAGTGTCACAGAACTAGGAGGAGAAAGGAGAGAGAACGCGTAGACAAAAAGCTAAGATAGATGTAATACCCAGTCTCAAGTCAGAACCTGCAGCGTATCTTCCGTGTGAGGTAGGACCTGCTGCTTTTGAACGTCTTCATGAACCCTGTGGTCACTATTAAATCAAGTATCCACACCACTTCCAAAGGCACATCATGCTTTTTTCTCTGAGATATAAATTGAAAATCTACATAAAGGAGGATAAGCTTTAGTTCAGCTGCTACTTTGCCAGTCCAGGTGTAACAAAGCAGTTCAGAGACCACACTTCGTATGTGAGCTTCCATGTGTGTGCACACTGTACGCACAGCTTCGTGTAAATGGACCCTGCATGTGCAGCTGGAGTAGAACAGCTCCACTCTTCTCCGCTTCATATTATGTGGACAAGCCATCGCCTTGCCCATCACTACCCGAGTGAGACTTTGTCAAGTCACCCTTATCTCCTCTCCTGCTGTTCTCCAATAATAAATACCTACTTGAAGTTTTAAAGAGCAAATTATTTACTTTTTCCTCAAATATACCTCTTAACTGAATTTAAATTTTTGATGGCGACTCTCTGAAATGTTCTCCTATCGCCATTACAGGCCAACACAACTTTTGACCTAAGAAAGTCAAAATATCCGTGACTTCATACTCTTCCGGGTAGAAATGCAACATGTACACTTTACCCATCCCAGGACAGTCCAAAGGCCATGAAATTCCTGAGAGCTACTACTATATTCTTTCCAGCAGAATGATACAATTTTTACTGGTTAATAGGAATGAATGATAACCTTAAAATGACAAGTTACTTAAAATAGTCCTACGACATCGTTAACTATCATAAATATCATAATGATATAGGGTAGAGTTTTCTCAGGGAGCAAGAGTTACCCAAGAGAAACAAGGAGAGAAAATCTTGGAAGTCACCCTTAGCAGGGCCAACTCGACTTGTTCATGCATGCATCGAAAACTTCAATTATCTTAGGTCATGAAGGAGCTGATAAGTGTTCCTCTCACTGAATTCTTCTCAGAGAAAAATCCCAGGAGTAAGGAAAAAAAGAGAAAATTATCAATTCAACGTTCTATTAAATTAGATTAAGCTTAATATTATGACCTTAAAGAGGCAGTTGCACTGTTACTTTACTAGAAAGCACTTGGTTAATTGTCATCATAAAATTCTCCTTCCATTAACTCTTTAGCAACGTCTTCTTAAATAAATTTGACACATTTTGTCGTAGAAAGCAAAGGACATTTAGAAGAAATGTGAGAACCTTACAGCAGTAAATGCCCAAAACACAAGGTCCAAGTTCCTCGTTCGGGGTAGAGGAACCATTCCACAGTAGCCTGCAGACGAAGAGAAAAGAAACAGAAACATCGAAAGGGAATGGGTGGGGGATCATATGCAAGGGGTGCTGGGAGATGGAGACGGCCTTATTAAGTTTCAGGGAAACCTTGTACAAAAAAATCACAAAGAACACTTACCTTACAGATTCTGTAGAAAGTCATTAAGGGAGAGAAAAGAGAACAGAATCAAATCCAGTACCATGAAAGGGAGTGTGTGTGTGTGTGTGTGTGTGTGTGCGTGTGTGTGCACCCAAAACCACATTTACTCCTGCACAGGCATTAAAGCTTTGATGCTGTCTGGAACACATGGACAATACCTATCACTGGACATCTGTTTACAGTTTTTCTTTTTCTACCATGACATCTTTTTTTCGAAAAACAGGACTCTTGCATTATTTATATCCGGAACACTTGCATAATAAGGTGCAGGTACATTGCAGTGACATTGCATGCGCTTCTGTAAAGATGCTCAGTAGCGAAGCCAATGTGGGGACTGATGAGTCTTGTGCACGGTGCTTGGTGACTAAGTGAGGTGGCATTCCATTTTTGTATATCACTACATTATTTTTATTGCCCACTGTTATTTCCTAACATCCATTTTAAAGAATAAGCATCCATGCCTTTATTTAAGATTTTCCATCTTCTGAATGATTCTCGGGATTTTTTTTTCAGCTGTAGGATACTTCACAGAGTATCAGAAAAACAGTTTATAGGCCTGAATTCATTCCCTTAAAATTTCCCTAAGGTTCGTCCTACAAATATATATATATATATATATATATATATATATATATATATATATATATATATATATAATTTTTGAAACAAATGTGTGGGCATATAAATTTAGGTATATGTGATAGGGAACAGTATCTATATTAACTTTTATTTATTTATTTACTTATTTTTCTGTGTGTGGTACTGGAGATCCAACCTAGGGCCATGGTACTAAGCTATATCCTTAGCCCATTTTCTATTTTTTACCTTTGTAACGAAGTCTAAGTCACTAAGTTTCTGGGGCAGGGATGGAAGGCGCCCTCCTCCCGCCTCAAGCTCCCAGAGAGCTGCACTGCCAGGTTCAGATTCTGGGTTAGAGTTCAAGCATCACTTCTCTATCATAAAAGTCTTTAAATGTTTTCCCATTCTTCAAGATCCACCTGTCCGCTGGGCTCAAGTCAAGGGTCCCTAAGAAGCAATAGAAGACATGACTGAGGCCGGAGCCTTCCTGGTTTTCCAAGTAGCGGGGCATCCCCTGAAGCCCGCCACATCCTTGCAGGGTCAAGTCTTAGGGTCCCCAGGGCTCGGATCCGCCTCCTCAGTGGAGCTATGAAGAACAGAGGTTCTTGAGTATCAGGGATGCCAGGTGCTCAGCTGGCCATCCCCCCTTCCCATCCACGAGGCCCCCCACCCCCACTCCAAACCAACGGTCACTGGAACCCTGGGCAAAACCTTCCCCGTGTGCCTCTCCACTGGCATCATCCACAGGCACCAGCAAACGGGAAGCTTTATTTCCAGGAGCCCAGCCTGCCACACCGCTCTCCTGGGCAGTTACCTGAGCAGGTGCCTGTACAGATATCTGGGCCAGCTGCAGCCTTACGGGTCTGGGAGGCCCAGACTTGCCCGCCGCCCCCTGCGCCAGGACCGCGTCCTGGTCCTGGCCTGGCCCCCTGGCTTCTCCTCCGGCCACGCTTTTCCTGCGCTTGCCACCAGGATGGGAAGCTCAGACTGAGAGTGGCCAAGAAGTCCGGTGGGTTCCCCAACCTGGCGAGAGTCCACGTCCCCCGCCCTGCGCTCTTGGTGAGTCTCTACACCTGCCTACTGTCCCTGGACCCCAGCCCTGCCCCACGGAGATGGCGCAGGAAGTCCTAGGCCAGGGCTTCCGGGGACAAAGGAAGTCTGCGCACTGGTCTGGTTTCAGGTCTGGGATCTCAGAAGGAGGAAGCAGAGCCGGTACCTCAGGCCTTCTGCCTTCAATCCCGTGATCAGAAACGGAGTAGACTGGTCCCTAGTGTTCAGGCAGCAGCCGCGGAGCAGAGACATACGAGCCAGCCATTCCCCGGCCTTGCGTGGCTGCTGCCCGACCTGCCGCAGGACCCTCGCCAGCTCAGGATGCCATCTTGGAGACTGGGCTGGAAAGCTAGGGCAGCGGCCGCACTGCCTCGGAAGCTCAGGCCCGTGCTACTCTCCCTCCTGCTCCGTGTCCCTGCCCAGGGGTCACCCCAGGAGAGCTCAGTTGCCAGCACCTAAGTACACCAGGTATACCAGGCTTCCTGGTCATCTTGGCTTCCGAGAGCCAGGGCCCTGCCCCCCTCACTCCCTCCATTCCCAAGACTCAAAGCCACCTCCTACTTGTCATAACGGCCCCTCCTCCCCCTCCAGGAATCCCTGAACCTCCCACCTGGTCCCTTCCCATTGCTACCATTAAGGAATCTGCAATCACACCCCCTCTCCCCACCTCTCCCTCCCGCCACGCCCCAGTCCTTACTCTTAGAAGCTCCAAGTAAAGAGATTTTGTTGATTAGAAAACCATGGATTCTCCCCTGCCACCCCAGTCCTGCCTTACCAGAGGCAGACTGCTTTCCCGTGGGGTGTGTGCGCACTTCGGTGTAATTAGAGGTTCACTTTTACTTTGTGTAAGAGTAATGGGCAGTTGTATTATTTTGGACTTTAATAAGACAATAAATTAAAAAAGATCCACCTGTTGCTTTCAAAAATGTAAGAGATGTTTCTGAGCCCCAAATTTACAAAAATAATCCTTAGAGAATTTTGTTGATTTTATTTCCTCTCAGAGGTCAGTGCGATCTTGCAGAAAGCTAACTGTCATTAAAGGTACTTTGGCAACCGGGAGATACAGTCCACCTCTGGCCTCTCAGAAAGAAATCTATCAAAACTAGACACAGGCATGTCTAGAGAATAGGAAGCACACTTGGTGAGGCATCCTGGCTACATAAGTGTGGAGTCCAAACTCACTTTCTTTTAACTCTTCTCTACAATTTGGAATGATGCAGTACTGAACATTGAAGGCCCCGAATGTTCCCCTCACCAGGCTAACCTCCATCCATTCTTTCACTGTCCTGAATTACTTGAGCTGTACCCATAAAAGTATAATAAGAATGGTAATAAGATAATAACAAAACTTTATTTTACCTATGGTAGATTTTTCTTAAAATATAAGGTTTATGGTATGTAAATTAATGATTACTAAATGACAGAACAGGACCTCTGAGGCATTAAAAATCATGAGGTAGTAGCTGCAGGACTAGGATTGAATTTGATGGAAAGTCTCTGATTTTATATTTCAAGCTGCCCCCAAAGCTCTCTGAAATAAATACACAGTCTGAATGGGACAGAGTATTTTACCTTCCCCACAGAGATTCAAGACAAATCTCTTGACGGTCAGGTGTTCCAACCAGCCAGTGAGTGCTGCTTCGGCTTTCCTACGTGGGAAAATGTAGCTCTGAGTGCTACCATGGGCCGCTGCTCTTCGCATCAGACCAACTAAAGATTACTCACATGAATAGGTACATTTGCTATAATTTAAATTGAAACCCAATCAACCTGCCAAGTCCTACGGTCCTGTGGCCATTATTGTTCGTTAAATGTAACATCCACCTATGAGCAATTTTACAGTCTACACCAAACCCCCTGCTTATGTTGGGCTTGTAGAAGCTTGTCCAATACTCCACCATTTGAGGCTTACTTGCCAAAGCAATATTACATATGTTATTTCAGAAGAGGGCAAGATCTTCCTTGCCAAGTATGAAGATAGACTTTTTTTTCCTTTTTATTAATAATGAGAAGCTGGATTTCAACATATTGTCTTTCTAATGGCATTTTCCCCCCACCATCCTAAATTCAAAGTAGTAGATCAACCCAATGTTGTGTACCCTGTAGAGTGTGTACCGAAGTCCTTACTGACAGTCAGTCAGTTAGGTAAGCCCCAGTAGCCTTACTGTAATTTAGTGAAGGGATAAACAGCTGTTTCTGACAACATTCTCTGTACCTGACTGCCTCGCTCTTTTCTCAAGTCTCCTTCTACTTTTTTTTTTAATCTCTCTGTATGAGGCTGACAGGTAGCCTAGAACCTCGACATCACAGTGCAGCTGATACTATCGTATTGACCATTCATCCATGGGAATTTTGTAATTTAGGCCCTTATGAAAGAAGGGAAAAATTCTTTTTACTAAAAAAAATGCCCATTTTTGTGCATGGCATAATTATAGTTTTATATACCTATTTATAGACCCAGTTATACACATAATTATGGCTTAGTAGCTTCGTGGGAGGTTAGTAGCTACAAATTAGTCATTGAATTAAGTAATCAATATATTTTTTGGGTGATATCTACTGACAGAATGTCTACATCATAATAGTTGAGGAATTCACCTTGTATATGTCTTAAGTTAGGTTGCTGTGATACATGCACATTGGATAGCTTCATAACAAGCATTTATTTCTCATAGCACTAGAGGCTATGAAGTCCAAGACCAGGTGTGAGCAGGCCCTATGCCTGCTGAAAGCCTGTGCTCTGGATTGCAGGTGGCTGCATCCACCCCCACCCCCAAGGTGGCAGAAGGTGAAAACACGGGAAGTAAATTTTCTCAGTTTCTCTTGTTTTAGGACATTAATCTCAACCATGAAGTCTCCATTCTCATGACTTGGTTACTTCCTAAAGGCACTACCTCCAAATAGCATCACGTCGCACCAGGGATTAGGCGTGCATTTGAGAAATACAAGTTGTGCACGTAGCAGGAAACTTTCAAACTCTTTTTCAATGTGAGTCATCACTTTGTTTTTTCACCAATATATCAAACTCGCCATTACTTTCTACGGACCCTTGCAATGCTTGGTACAGTTTTTTTATAGTGTATCTACATTCTAAATAAAAGTATAGTAATACACTTGTCGTTCTTACTGTTGTGGTTTCAAGTAACATCTCCATTATGACCTGTGACTTCATCACATTGGTTCACCTCCCACATATCTATCTTTGGTGAAATTTCTGCCCATATCACTTGGCTATTTCTTAATTAATTTGGATTCTTCTTGTATTTAGAATTTCTTCATGTGTTCTCTTGGAGACGTGCGATTAGAAAACATTTTATCTCAGTCTATGTTTCGTCTTTTCATTCTCCCAATGATATTCTACAAAAGATGGAAGAAGTTGTAGATTTTATTTTCAACATTTTATTTCAATTATTTTAATATCATTTGTTGAAAAGATTACTTTTTCCTTTACTGAAGTGCTTTTCGTACTCACTAAGAGCATTTTTGTACATTGATCTATTTTTATATGCCCTATTATATTTTGTTGATTAATTTGCCTATTTTTATGTCAGTGTTACAGTACTATGATTACTTTTATAGTAAAAGAATTAAAATTTGACTTTGAACTTTTACAAGGTTGTTTTGATTTTCTAAGCTTCATGCATTTCCATATGAACTTTATAATCGGCTTATTATTATCTTAAAATTGTGCTAGAATTTCAATACAGTTTCATTGAAATTATACATCAAATTGAGGGAATTAATCTTTTAGCACTATTAAATCTTTATACACTTGAAAATGGTATCTCACCATTTATTTAGATTGCTTTGTAGAAATTTTTTTCGTTTTCATGTGAATATCCTTCACATATTTTATAAGATTTATCATTAGTTATATCATTGTTATACTACTTAATGGACATTTTAAAACCTTCCATCATTTGGTATTAATTGTTCACACATTATAAATAAATTTGCTAACTTCACATTTTTGAATATTCTAGTCATTTTTTCATTTCTTTTTTTCTGCAGATGTTGGTTTCGTAGATGAAGACACTTTGAATCTTTTAATTCAACTGAGTGACTCTTACTTTCTCCTTTCTTACTATTTTAATGGTTAGTTGAGTAGAGGATAGCAATGACAAGAGAACTTCCTTTGCTTGCTGACCTTAGAGTGAAAAATATTCATCCATTGGCTAAGAGGTTATCTAGAGGTTATTCATTAGTACTTTTATCTGATACAGAATGTTTCCCACAGTCCCTAATTTGTTGAGAATTTTTATTAGGAAAAATTTGATATTTTTATTGAAGACTTTTCTGTATTTATTTGAGGCAATCATATGTTTTTAGTTTGTTTTGTGTTTAATTGCATTGAGAGGTCTTCAAATGTTAAGCCAATATTGCATTCTTGGGATAAATCTTACAGGTGGTCATAGTTATCTTTTCTAAAATTTCTTGTTCATGACTTGAGAAAAATTGTATTTTTATCTATATTTCTGATGGATATTATACTCATGTGTTTTTGATGTTTCCTGTGTCTTATTTTTACTTTGATATCAGAGTAATTATGGTCTCGTATACTGAGAATTACTCTCATATTTCTGGCCTTGTAGATTTCTTTGCTTAGAATTGATTTCATTTCTTCCTGTAGTTATTTGATAGAATTCATAAATGAGTACATGTGCACCTGATATTTGTTTTTAAGACAAATTTAAAACACAGAAGAATTTGTTTGATGACTACTTGCCTATTTTATCTTTGAGTGAAATTTAAGGCTTGTGTCTATTAAGAGATTTCTTTGTGTCATACACTTACTTCTATTTGTAGTACTAGGGATTAAACAGTGAGCCTCTCACACACTAGGCAAGAACTCAGCATCTCAACCCTTTCTTATTTTGAGATAGGTTTTGCTTTTGGTTAGGTTTTGGTACTGGGGATTGAACCCAGGGTCTTTCCAGGTATCTACATCTTCAGCCCATTTTTAATTTTTGATTTTGAGACAGGGTATCTCTGAGATATTAGACTGCGCAAGCTAAACTTGTGATGGTCCTGTTTCTCCCTCATGGGTGCTGGGATTACAGGTCTGCGCCACTAGGCCTGATAAAGACAGGGTCTTGCTGAATCATCAAGGCTGAGCTTGAATTTGTGATCCTATCTCAGCATCCTCAGCAGCTGGCATTGCAGGCCTGTATCAGTGCAATCAACAGCTCATATCATTTAAGTTGTCAAGATATCAACATACATTTGCTCACATATTTCATGATATCCTTTCAACAGCTATAAAACAGACAGTAACATCAACCCTCAAATACCTACTACTAGTGATTTACATACTATTCATTCAAGGGACAATTCTATAGTTCATTAATAATACTAACAAAATGTACCTTCTCTCTTTTTCTTATTAAAATGCGATCAATTTATTGACATTAAAGTATTAGTCTGATTTATTAGTAATTTATTTTCCCAAATTTTCTTCTTTATTCAATGAATTATTATCTGATCTTTGTAATTTCCTTTGTTCTGCCTATTTGGGTTTAGATTTAGCTTCTTTCTCTAGAAAGGTCATTGAAAAAAATGAGGTCATTGATATTAGACAATTCTCTGTAATACTGCCCTGCTGTGCTGTAATTTTTACTAAATTACAGATTTAGCTATGTCCTACAATTCTATGTGTTTTTGTTTTCATTTTTCATTAAGTTCAAAATATATCATAATTTCTCCCTTCCTCTTTGCTTCCTGGATTATTTATAAGTGTTTTATATAGTTTTAAAATACCCAGGGTGTTTCCAGAGAGCTTTTTCTTATTGATTTCTAATTTAATCCGACTGGAATATGAGAAAACATTTTGTGTGACTTGAATTATTTTTTGATTCATCGAGGTACATTTATGATCTAGAATATGGCTTGTTTTGGTAAATATTTCCCTTGCCCTTGAAAGGAAGGTATATTCAATTGTTGTTGGAGTGTTTTGGAGCAATATTAAAATCTCCAATTACAATTTGGTTTTGTCCATTTCTCTTTACACTTACATCAATTTTAGCCTCATGAATTTTGAAGATCTGACATTAGTCACAGATTCATTTAAGAATGTCCTGTCCTTTGTAGGAGTTGGCTCATTTATCAGTATAGAATGATCTTTTTCCAGGTAATATAATTTATCCTTGCTTGTCCTTTTTTGATATTTGTATAACCAAATTAGCTTTCTCATGACTAATGTCAACAAAATATATCTGATAGCCTTTTTTGCCTACTTGTACCGATATGCTTAAGTTTTTTTTTTCACAGAGCATGTGAGTCTTATATTTTCCAATTAAAAATATTTTTTTCACTTATGTTAGGGCATTTAGACTATTTACATGTAATCTGACAATTGATATAGTTTGGACTAAGAGTGTTACATTGCTTTGTTTACAATCTGCCCCATTTTTTCTTCTGTTGTATGCTTTCTTTTGCAGCAACATATCTTTGTGATTCAATTAAATATCTTTTGTTGACTTACTATACTAATTTCCTATTTTATTAGTTGATTCAGAGTTTAAGCATATACCATTAATTTATGACAATTTACTTTTAATTGATATACTACTTACACAGAAAAAATGTTAAAAGACTATCTCTTCATTTTTGCCTATTCTATAATTTATGCTAATGTCACCATGCTCTTCACATCTATATACAATATAAATCTGCACAAGATTTTTATTAGTTTGGTTAATTTTTTTTTCAGACAGGATCTTGCTCTATAGTCCAGGCTGGACCTGAACTCACCAGGGAGCCCAGGCCTAGAACTAAAGGCAATCCTCTTG
>PVKB01002038.1:0-326292 GCA_004027205.1 Ctenodactylus gundi
TGAACACCTGAAATCTCTGCCCTAGGCAATCCCTAATCTCAACAGGTTGTCAATCTTTCCAGGTCAAAACTTAAACACCTGTAGCTTCCAATCAGGCCTTACCTCCCAATAACACACAGTTCCGAATACATGAGGCTTTGGGGGGACAATTAAGATCCAAACCATACTAGCAAGTATGAATACCTCTTTGGCTCATATTAAATTCATTTTTGAGTTATTACTGCTAGAAATAACAATACATACCTTTTGAAAAGTGGAATGCTTTGGGCCTTAGCTTAATTTCTCTTTTGTTGTTTGCTTCGATATGGTATTCTGCCTGACAGTTGGAATATTAAAGACAGCATAACGTCCAAGCAACTTTGGAGACCCATAAGCAATAGGAATAAGTATTATAGACAGTGACAAATGTAGTTTCAAATGTTCATTTTTGATGTCTTGTCAATGAGGATGAAAATAAGTTTAATGTATGTCAAGTTGAAAATTTAAAATTTAATGTGTGTCAACTTTATTATTGAAACAGACTTACTATGGGATATACCACAGTTTCCTTCTCATTTCATGAGAGAAGTATCAGAAGAATCAGGTAATTAAGGAGTTTTGTTTTTGGTTTTTTAGATGGCTTTGCCATGTTGCCCGGGCTGACCTCCAGCTCAAATGATCTTAACCCCTCAGCCTCTTGAATACTGGGGCTACATGCCACCCCACCCAGCTATGCCTTACACATTTACAATACATATTTTAAATTTATTGATGTATTATGACCCTCATTATGATAAATTATGAGCCTCAAAAATGTAAGAGTATGTAACATATCCATGGCTATTCTTGGAAATACACAGCTATACACATATGTACATTCGTGTAGGGAACTTGCAGATGGTAGTACCCACCGAGCTTGATTTCCTGATATCAATTCCATCTCAGTTCACATAGACACCATTTGCCTTAAAGAAGTCATGGTAATTGCATAATCTCTAGACGGAATTGATTGAAGGTACCAGATTTGTAAGTTTTTTCTACGTGCAGTAGTTCAAGAAGGGACAAGTGAAATTCCCTTTAGATGTGGGAGTGAGACAGGTGATAATGAGGACCACAGGAAAATGAATTCTCTAATTGAAGCCATGGAAACGGAATCCTCAGTCCCTTGGTTGCTGCTACGTGGGACTGTCCTACCTGTATATGAGGTAAGTAATGTCTAACAAGACTCTAATTAGAAATGGAAAGGTGAAGTCAATTATGCCAAATTAAAAGAGTTATACAAAGACCACATGAATAAGGGTACAGAAAGTTAGTTTGTGTCATTTTTAAACCCAACTCTGTATATCTATCCAAATACTTTGCTTTTTTAACATAAAAGTAATGATTAGAACATAGTTTTATTATTTTAAAAGCTGTTATATTGGAATTGCCACTAAATATTCCCAGTAGATTCACATGAAGATTAAGACAGCTGTTGTAAAATGGTAACCTGCATCGTAAGGTAATATTGCAGTCCAAAACAGTATATATCTAGGCAAACATGAAAAAAAAAGAAATTCTTCAAAGTTTTCCATGACAAACTTTCTATCAATCCTGATAAAATCCTCACCATTCATCTTGCATCTTCTAAGTTTGAATGTATCAAATGTGTTTTACAAATTTTATGTGTTTAATTTATATATTGCTTTCATTTTGGAAAATAATAGGGATAGAACACAGGACATTTTTTTTTTTTTTTTTTTTTTTTTTACTGAGATGCATCCCGAGTACTTTTGTTATTTTTATGTTTTTGAAACAGAATCTTGCCATATTACCCAGGCTGGGCTCAAACTTGTTGTCCTGCCTCAACCTCCCAGAGTATTTAGATTACAGATCTGTGCTAGCAAGCCCAGTATCTTAGTTATCTGTATTACTGAGACAAAATACCCAACATCCCAATTTCAGAGAGAGATTTATTTAGCTCACAAATTCAATAGAACTCACACGGTCCATTCATGGGAAACGGGCAATAGGGGAAACACATGGCAGATATTGGAGAACCTGCTCACAGCATTGCAGAGGATTGTGTGTGTGTGTGTGTGTGTGTGTGTGTGTGTGTGTGTGTGTGTGTGTGTGCATATGTATATGTGTATAGCTCTAGATTCTCAGGGAAATTCAGCAAAAAATACAAATGAAGTTTATATAAGAAATTGAATCTACTTACTTGACTGTGAAACATTATGTGAGATTTCTTTTAATCTAAAATGTAGGTGTTTCTCCTAACTTTCATACCACTGCAAGATTAAAAAGCCATTTTAGTTGATTATGTGCACATACCAAATTACCCCAAATTCATCATCATTTATGAAAATTTAGGACTACCACAACTGTGTTTTTCTATGTGTGCAGAGAAGAGACCATGCGAATTCCTATGATGAAGGTGGCTGTCCTCAAACCAGAAAATTCCTTTCTAAAAATTTAACATGCTGTAATCCTGATCATGAAATCTTACCTTGCAAACTATAAGAAAATAAATGTCTGTTGTTTATGCCCCCTAGCCTGTGATATTTTCTCACAGCAGTCCAAACTGAATAACACACTCATTTATCTATTTACATGAAAAATAATACACTCAATATAACTGAATACATATTTGCTTACAACTAATTACTAAATTGATTCTATTGAAAAGCATCATAAATCCTCCAATTGCTTTCAAAGATAATTTTGAATAAATCTTTTTAAAAAGCTAGCAACAGTTGTCTGTATATTTAAAGGTGAATTATAGAAGGTTTTGATGATATAACGAGGGTGCTGTATGCTCGTTGGATTTGATTTAGAAACGGACAAATCCAGAGTATTCTGACAGCGGGATGTCATTTTAGAAAGATTCTGACAGGGGACAGTTGGATACTGTTGCATGAGGATTTTGACAGGGGGAAAAAGATAAACAAGTCTGTGGGTGTGAACAAGCAGAACATACATTTAAAACTGCAAGGATCTAATTGGATTGCCCGGTGTTCACTTGCTTTGACAGCAGTGGATGGTGCTGTGGATGCGGTGTTCAGACTGGTTTCTGTGAATTTCAACAACCACTTACTTCCTGAATCGACTCGAATAGTGAACATTTCAAAACCAAGCTTCACAGACAATATGTGTCCCTAACCTAATCAAATTACATGTTGTCAAATGGATTTTGTTCTATTTGAATAATAGCTACAGATCTGAAAAGAGCGACAAGTGTGGGTGGATCAGATGATGTAGTCAACAGACATTTTCAAGGATGACTTCAAAGATGCAAACAAGTAATTTTAAATTATAATTCCTTGCACATAAAAGATATGAATAATTGGTAGATACAGTTGTATAAGCCTATCTTTACATAATTATTCTATATTTTCAATTAGGAATATAAATCAAAATACAAGGGCTTGAAAGACCTGACCTCCAATTTAGAAAGAAGTCGTGTCCAAAAATTAAATTTGCTAAACATAATTAACAGGAAAAATCAATGAAAGAAATAGAATATTCCACTTCATATTATTTTACTTTATGTTACAAACAATATAGTGATTTTTTGTTACCGCAATTCGAATATCAGGGAAAATATAATTCAAAATCGTACTGTTGCAATTATACCTTTGATGAGTGCAAGAACTTGTGTGTGCCACATTTCCATTTCTGACTAATTTCAAATTCATGAGTATGTTTAAATACTGAGTAGTACAAACTCCACATATTTTATCTATGTTGTTATGAGCATAACATAAAAATTATCTAATTTCAATTCAGTGTCATTTTTCTTATAGTGTTAATGATAAAAATGTGTGGAAGGAGCTAGGATAACAATCCCATATCTATAATTATTTTTGTATTCAGGAATAAAGATGAAGCTTATCGAACTGTGAGGCATTGCTGTATGACAGCCCGTAGCAAGTCTTAAGGTCAGATAAGAAGGTTGTAAATTATCAAGGAAAAACTACACAGGTTCTTTATGTTGGCATTGCCTCGAAATACGCGGTGTTGAAGTAGATAGGAGAAGATAGGCAGCTAAGCACAAGCAGTCTACATAAATGAGGTCAGACCAACAAGTGCGGAAGTCATTAATAAATTTGCCTGTCCTGTCAGCAGGATTGATCTAGAACTCTCGGACACAATTGGTAGAGGACAGAGTGGAAGGTAGATCTTAGAAACAGTCAAGTGCTTTATTGAAACAAATACTTAAATCCAAAGACAATAAATGTTTATGAGAAAGTTTTTAAAGGACCATATGTAATCGTTTGCACTTTTATAACAAACACACTTCCACACACATGAAGACATACCCATTTGATTTTGAGAGTAAGACCCAAGACCTGACATATGTTTATGTCAGATAACATAAGTCTCCAACATACATAAATTTAGCTAGATTAATATATGTGGTTTGTGTTTTGTTTAAGTTTTACCAGAAGGAATGGAAAGGGTTGTATTCAAAGAAAGAAAAACAGAATTTTTGAAAGACATTGGTGAAAGTACAGGAGCGTGCCCCCATTGGTGTGACAGATGCAGGTTGCATTTAAGTCTAGAGAGCAGAATGTAAGTACATGCCTGCTTCAGTACTACAAAAATTCAAATTTCGATCGGGTGAAATGCCCTAAAGGAAAAAATCTAGTAACAAGTAGATAAAAATTCAAGGGAATTCCTTGGAAGAGAATGATGCTTATGGTAAATACAGACAGAAAGATTACAAATAAGGACAGACATCAAGGCAGTCTTTCCAAACATCCATGTCCCTTTCGTTAAATATCCTACTCACAAATAACATAACAAATAACGACTTTATTCTCTCCTTTATTAAAGATTAATAATCTTAGTAATTCTTTGGTTCCAGGAATTTTATATGCTGTAATCTGTAATGTGCATTTCTGATTTATAGGATGTCATTCAAGTCTGGGAAACTATATCATTATAGAACGCAGTGTAATGCAATTACTGTCCTTAATTGTAGTCACTAGAACCATTGAAAATATTTAAACTGTCTTCTGAGAACAATAAATTTAAAGAAGTAATTGTCATAGCATTAACCTTGATGCATCATAATAACGTCTCCACCAAAGAAACAATAAAATGTATTTTAAGAAAGATATTAAAAATATACTGTTTTCACAAAGTAAAAAGGTAGAAGTGACATATCCTAAAATATGGTTGGCTATCATTGGCAGTATTAATTTTTATTACATTTTAAATTAAAAATCAATTAAATTAAATGAGATTAAAATGACTAAAGTCAACCTTAGTTTTGTCATTGCTGTTCAGCCTCATATTATTGCAGGCTATCTGGGTCATGCAAGTTAATATATTGAATAGGAAAATGTTTGATGATGTTTGCTTCATGCGTTTTTGTTATAGAAATTTGGTTTTAGCAGTTATTATTAATATTTAATTACAATTACATTACAATAGTACAATTTGATTACATAATAGTTGTATACTGATGAATTAGTTTTTAAATTTTTATTCTAGGAATTTATTTAACTAATGCACAATTGGTATATTTAAACTACTACACTCTATTATTAAAATATAGTCATACAATTTTAACTGACCAATTCCAAATATGTACACCACAAAATCCAAAAACTTTAAGAAATTGTATTTGTTTAGAAAATCAAAGCAGCACTAATCAGAAAAAGAGAAAGTACAAGATGCACTTATCAACAAAGCATTTCTTTCACTGACTTTTTCAACATAGAGGTGACATCATGTCACTTTTGAGATGTTTCTGTATAAAAACTATTGGAGTTCAGGCTAATGCACACACTGAGTTTGTTAAAGATTCTGGGACTGTCTTTGTGTAGGTTTTTAAACACCTTCTCTATTTTCAGTCAACATTTGTAACAAATGTAATGACTGAACTTCTTTCTCCATGATGGTCAACTTGGTTAAACTACTTTTTAAATTTACTTCTAGATTTTTCAAAATTTTAAGTTTTTCATTGTAGAAATTGATGAGCAGAAACAATCCAATTTTAATTCAATGACATTAAAGATTTAAAAAGTTTGTATAAGTAAATAATAAAGTCATACAGACTAAAGAACAGTACAGTAATTATTTTCTGAAGACTTTCACAATCGGTATAAATTTAGACCATTTTTTTCCAATTTGCTTATGTGATCATTTACTTATTTACCTTGTTTAAAGACAAAATCTTGCTCTGTAGTCCAAGATGGCCTGAGATTTATGATTCTCTTGTCCCAGCTCTATTGGTCATGGCTTTAATTTCCTTAAAGAAATTTAAAGGATTATGGCATTTCATCTTAGGTAATAGTCATTAAAATTCTAATATTGGGCACTTAGTGAAATCAGGCCAATTGAAATTTAGGCAAATTTTAATTATAGTAATGTACTTATGATTAGCAGTCAGCTTTCCAAGAGCCAGAAAAGACAGACAAAGATGCCCTACAGTATCCAACACCCTCGGAGGACGGTGAGCGCTATTTGAGGATATAATTTGAAATCCAGTAACCTTTTTCTTAAATATTTTACTCAAACAGGCAAAGATTGGACTCTTTTTATGTTGGTTTTCTTCTTGGAGACCGTCATATCTGTGAGGCTTGGTGAAGAAACTGTGGACACACTGCTCAAGCAAAGTGGATCTCAAGGGCCTTCTGTTGAAGGAATAATTTTCTGTTAAATGCTATATGTTTTCATATACGAGTTGTTCTCACAGTAAACTATTTCAAAGATAAATGATCACTGAGATTTTGGGTTCTGGAAATGATAAGATTACTGAGGAATGACCACAAAGAGATCCTTGGCTGAGAGGTAATAGTTCTGAATCGCAATCCTGACTGTGGTTACATGAATCTACAAATTCTTTCAATCTTTGTAGAACTACACTCCTTTGTCCCCACCCCTACTACACACCAAGTGTCTGTAAAAAGCTAGAAAAGATTATGATTTGTATCTCAATTAATTTTTGAAGCAAGTATTAAGTTTATCCTGTTTTTATAATATACAACTTTTGTGAGTTATTTTCATTAATAAAAATTCATAATCTCTACTATATTTGACGGTTAGTTTGTGTATAGTCAATAGATCTTATATGTGTTCTCAGGTGTTTGAAATGTTTCAGAAATATCCCTTATTAGAAAAAAAAAAAAAAAACCACATGCACCCATTAACGCTAAACTAAGATTGGTGTGTTAACGAGGTATTTCCCATGTATCACTAGATGAGGAATTTATCATTGTCTAAACAGGCAATTTATGAATTTTCAAGTCATCACTGTGCTAGAAATCTAACTTTATAACTTCATTGTCAACGCAAAAATACACAGATATAAGAGAAGAAAATTGGGTAAGTGAACTATGGATACATTACTACATAGAATTCTATGCCGCTGGTAAGATAAAATTAACAATATATCTATGAAATGATAGAAATTGATTTCCAGGACATATTAGGCAAAATAAGAAAAAATAAAAGCACATGCAAAGAATGCTTTATTGATATAAGAAACCATACAAAATTACAACAATGCATGTTTACATATTTCGTCTTTGTTACATGTAATACAATTGATACAAACAAAAATGAAGTTTGTTGCTTACATGACACTGTGGGGAAGAAGAGTTAAAAATTAGAAGAAAAATGACTAATTCTTGAGTATAATGTTTTCGCATAATTTTTGATTTTAGAATGCACATTAATGTTCTATATAGTCAGCAAATTAAAAAATAGAAGAGTCAAAATATGATGTAAACCCAAAGCGAACAAAAACAAAAGTCCTACTTATTTTGAATAGCAATACTTGTCTTAGTATGGTTGGGCAAAGTGTATGAACTAAAATAAATCGTATATTCTCTTCAATTGTTTGTTTGAGGATTACTTTTTTTGGTTTCTTAGGATAAAAGAAGAAAACGTAGTTTTGAGGCAACTCCAAGCAAAGTCTTATGCTTGTAAAAATTAGTGACGGTTTTGCCAGTTAGCCAGAATTTTCCTTTTGGGTAAAGGGATAGAAATAGATGGGATAACAGAAGCAGGAAGATCCACACAAGAATCAGTATTGATAAGAACTTGTGGTGTACAAGACATGTAAAAGCATGAGCTGATCCAAACACATGGTGCATTGAGGCAGCCATGACTGTTGCAACTTAGGATATTTGTGGGGAAAAAAGGATTTCTCTGTCTGCTTCAGGAAGTAGGAAGAACTATCGGATTCTTGTGTTAGACGCAAAGGGGAGTATTTTGACGACTGCAAAGGGCAATATGCCTTTCACTGTAATAACTTTTTTAAAATTTAAACATTCATTGTATTTTTCCTCATACCTGGCATGTTAATTTCAGTGTGCATATGTGTACTTCGTATTTCATATTTTCTATTTGCTAACAAGTCCAGGCAGCCACCACTGAGCTAATGAGAGACCAGATCTCTGTAGTACTGGTGCCCAATAAAGAAACCAGAGTTCCTCAGAGATTTGATTGAATATAGAAACAAGTAGGATATGGACCTACTCAGCTATGTAATACAGGAATGTATTTATGATGTCATAAGGAAATGACAACCCAATATTTTAAAGCAATTTCACCAGAGTATTGGCTTTCCTGGGCAGCCCAGATATACTGCCCCAAAGATAAATTCTCAGATCACAATGACAGGAGGCCTGCTGTCCTTATCCTTGAGTGACAAGGAGGACGTGACATTATTTTTTATTTACCACTAGGTGGACATGATTTCAAAAACAGCAGCAAGGCCAGAGTGGGAAGTGGAGTCTTTGACCTGCAATAACTTGTGGTGTTAGTTAATGAATCCTGAAGTCATAATCATTGAGATAAATAACTCCTGAGAGGGTCTCTTGATTTATGTAATAAAGCAATAATGGAAGTTGACAGATAGAAGGTTTATGCATCTGTCTCTATGATGACCAACGACACCCTCGGGTTGCAGATTTAAGCCAGGTTACTGACCCAGACTGAAGCAAAGGCCAGATCAACCTGAAGTGGCATGCTGCGAAATCATCATAGCAGGGACGTCTTTGGTGCGCATACCTTCCTACACAGATGCAGCTGATCATAAATATTATACACCATGACCACGGAGGCTTCATCCCAAAGGGCAGGGATTGTTCAACATATGCAAATCAATAAATTTAATACATCACATTAACAATTAGAAGGATAAAAAATCACATGATTATCTCAGTAGACGCAGAGAAAGCATTTGACAAAATCCAACACCTATTTATGATAAAGACTCTGAAGAAAATAGGAATAGAGGGACCCTACCTCGACATGATCCAGGCTATGTGCAACATCTTGGGGTAGCGCGGGTTAACACATGGGACTCACAGGCAGGGTGATCAAGAGTTTACTGTCCGGACAGACCAGCATGCTGGACTGACCACCCAAGGAGCCGGGCCCAGAACAACTTGGGTGAGGGGTGTTTATACTCACAGTCTAGGGAAGCAAGAAGAGGGATTTTCACAAAACAGAAGGGGAACAAAAGAGAAATGGGGCATACATTGTTTCTACGTCAGGAAGTATATGCTTCTATCTAACCTCAATCTACCAACCATGGAGACTTCTGGGTACACAGAAACTTGCACTCATCAGCCATGGCGACCTCTGGATGCACAGAAACATATTGTGGTTGTTCCTGGCACAGGTACAGGGTTAGAGCCAAAAGCTGATTTTCTCATGAGCTCAGGGGGAGAGGAGGAGAAAGCGGAAGGAGGTGGTAGACAGAACTAACTCCATGTTGATCTTGTCTCTTTCAAACTCTCCACCAATATTATCCTAAATAGAGAAAGACTGAAAGCACTCACGCTAAATTCAGGAACAAGGCAAGGGTGCCCATTGTCACCGCTACTATTCAATACAGTGCTTAAAATTTTAGCAGGAGACATCAGACAAGAGAAAGCAATGAAAGGAATACAAATTGGAAGGAAAGAAGCAAATTCATCCCTATTTGCAGATGATGTGATACTCTACATAGAGGACTCAAAAAATTCTACCCAAAGAGTCTTAGAACTAATAAATATATTCAGAAAGGTAGCAGGCTACACAATCAATGCCCACAATAGCATTCCTATACACTAATAACAAATCCAACTAGAAAGAATTTAGGAAAACAACTCCTCTCACAATAGAAAAAAAATCTTAGGAATAAACCTCACCAAAGAAGTAAAAGAATTATACAAAGGAAATCACAAGACACTGAAGAAAGACATTGGATAGCACTTTAGAAAATGGGAAGACATTCTACATTCTTGGGTAAGAAGCAATATTGTCACAATGGCCACAATTCCAAAACTACTATACAGATTCAATGAAATACCAATCAGAATACCACCCACGTTCTTTATAGAACTAGAAAAACAACTTTAAAATTTGTATGGATCCAGATAAGACCCAGCATTTCTAAAGCAATTCTAAGGAACAGGGGCAAAGCTGTAGGAATGACAATCCCAGACTTCAAAAAATACTACAAAGCAATAGTGATCAAATCTACATAGTGCAGGTATCAGAGTTGACAAGAAGACCTGAGGAACAGAATTGAGAATAGCGAAACAAACCCGAATACCCCGAGTCACCTGATCTTTGACAAAGTGTCCAAAACAATCTACTGGAGAAAAAAAACAGCATCTTCAACGAATGGTGCTGGGAACACTGGATCTCCACATGCAGGAGAATTAAATTGAACCCATATCTATTACCAGACACTAAAATCAGATCAAAATCGATCAAAGAACTGGACACGAAAACAAAAAAAAAAAAAATGAAATCGATTGGAAGAAAAAACAGGTAAAATTCTAGAAGGCATAGAGTCAGAAACTGATCACAGGCTGCTCAAGAAATATCAAAAAGAATCAACAAATGGGACTACATGAAACTAAAATCTTTTGCCCAGCCAAAGAAACAGTTAACAAGGTGAAGTGACAACTCACAGAGTGGGAGAAGATCTCCAGTAACACTTTAGGTGAAGATTTAGTATCAAAAATATACAAAGAACGCATAAAAGAAGCCCTGCTAAAATACATAATCCCATCAGGAAGTGGGCAGCTGAAATGAAAAAAAAAAAAGCTTCTCAGAAGAAGGACAAATGGCCAACAAACAAGGAAAAAGTGTTTTCCATCACCAGCCACCAGAGAAATGCAAATAAAAATAATGTTGAGGTTTCAACTTACCTCAGTGAGAATGACCTACGTAAAGAACTCAGACTGTGGTATTTATACCCTATGGAATACTATTCATCCATAAAGCCCAGCAGCGTGGAGGCTTTTACAGGCAAATGGAGGAAACTTAAGAACATCATGCTTAGTGAAGTGAGTCAGAAGCAGAAGGTGAAACATCGAATGGTCTCTCTGATATGAGAGACCCAGATCACAGCTATATCATGGAACTTAAAATGAAAAAAACAAAGTGAAACAGGAGGATAGGGGAGGAGGGAGGACAGAGGGAGGAGGGGAAGGGACAAAAGGAGAGCGGGAAAGCCCTTGTCACCTTGACAAGATACGTAGGTGCACAAAATGCTCAACTTCATTGTAAACCTTAAATTTTGCACTTATACGTATCAATAAAATGGGTAAAAAATAAAAGAAGAGAATATGAGAAATAAAAAAAGAACTCAGAAAACAATCATTGGTGAGTATAAAAAGAAACTCTTCTCCACTGCTGGTGGGAATGCAATCTGGTTCAAAGCTGTGGAAGGCAGTCTGGAGATTCCTAAGAAATCCCATTTGATCCAATTTCTGCCTTACTGGGCATATTCCCAAAAGAAATAAACACATCAACAAGACACGTGTCTATCCATGTATATAGCAGCACAATTCATAATAGCCAAAACCTGGAAACAACCTACCTGTCCATCAACACAGGAATGGTTAAAGTAGATGTGGTACCTTTAT
Source organism: Ctenodactylus gundi (assembly GCA_004027205.1). Taxonomy (NCBI): domain Eukaryota; kingdom Metazoa; phylum Chordata; class Mammalia; order Rodentia; family Ctenodactylidae; genus Ctenodactylus; species Ctenodactylus gundi. The sequence continues at coordinate 11,850 of PVKB01002038.1, forward strand.
GCAGTGGAATACGATGCATACATAAGGAAAGACAGATATGAAGCATTTGAATGAAAAAAGAGCCGTCTTGAGTCAATAACATTTAGTGAAATCGTCCAAAAATAGATGGCTATCTCTCTTATGAAATCTGCAAAATAATGACATAAAGGGCTATAACACCGGTGACAGGACAGAAAGGGCTCTCAAGAAAGAGATGAATATCTGAAAAATGGAGGCATGGCTGGGCATTGATCCCCTAAACCTCATGTATTGAACATGCTATAGAATTTGGAATTTTTGTATATACATAAAATTTTAAAATAAAAAATGAAATTAACAAGGAGAGCAGCTAAAATACCCTCTTTCTAATATATAAATTAAGCAACACATTTCTGCACAACACACTCTCATGCAAGTTTTTATTTTAAATAAATTCTAAAAATTAAAAATTTCAAAAATTGTGTCATGCTGATAAAGCAATTTTAGTGGGTAAGCAGTGTTAAATGCATACATGAGAAGAGTAAGCCAAAATCCATGTTATTGTCTGTTGTAATACTAGAACAAAAGAGAAAATGAAACCCTAAGTAAGCCAGGAAAAGGAAACAACAAACGTTAGGACTGGCAGCAGTGATATAAAAAACAGAAAAACCTTAGAAAACAATGAATGACATCACAATTATCCTTCAAACAAATCAATAAAAAATGATTTAACTGCAGCTGAACCAACAAAGAAAAAAATTAAGAAAGTCAGCAACGAAATAAGTCATCACTTTTGATTGCATGGCCATTTAAATATTATAGAAATAATGTAAAAATAATCCATATGCCCATAGTTGATATATAGATGTAATGAACTAATTTATTAAAAAAATAAAAGTTACCAAGAGTCAAAAAAGGAAAAATCAATAATATGAAAATTTGCCATCAATGGATAAATCAATAATATGAAAATATTACATGGTTTATAGGCACCAGAGTAATAGAAATAATAATTAAAAGCCTTGCTGAAGAGAAGGAGCCACTATTAGCTGAGAACAATCCCCCAGGGGAAGAGAAGGCTCGTGAGAAAGTCAATCAGGGCTAACGGAGGGGAGAGTGCGTGTCCTCTGGTCATAGTGCAACCGGGTAAGGCACACACAGCGATTCCTCAATATATAAAGAAAAGTTGTTCGTGTACTTCGAAGGCTGACGTTCAGTCGTTCGATAGTTATGATTGCAGCTAACGTTGGCACTCACCGGCGGAGCGCAGGCCATGTTAACCATTTGGGATGCCTCCCCCTGCCAACATAAAGTGAATAAATCAAAGAAACAGTGAGATGGGGGACTCTGCAGCTCCGCAACCCCCAGCGGAAGGAAGCAACTGCAATACCGTGCCCGGAAGGCAGAAATTAGGCGAGATCAGTTCTTTGCTACATCCCCAGCAGTATTTTCCGTTTACACACAAGCTCAAAACCCATAAATAATAATTTTGAATACATACATTTATTTTAAAATTTCCATGACGAGTATTTTGTATATGTATTTTACGAAGTATGCAGTCATTTTCAATTCATGTACAGAAGATGATAGAGCCGAGGAAATGATCAACTCTCTAAGTGACAACGTATCATTTAAAATCAGGGAGATGGGAAAGATAATACGCCTCATCTGCAGTGACAGTGTTTTTGGTGGAAGAAACATGACTTAGGCAAAGTTTTAAAAATCAGAACGCCAGCTGGATGTGACAAGTGACAGCACAAGTGCATATCTGAAAAACCTAAAGAATAATGCTGAAGAGTTTTTTAAAAGCTATTTGAGAAACCGACATACAAAGAAATGAGTGTATTTATAAGTCCAAACTCTAAGCCAACATTAGTTAGAATTAAGATGCCTGTGAATTCCTGGAACAAAATATTTTTTACCTTTTAACAGATAGCTCTGCAACCCCCTTCTAGAAAGGTGTTTGCTCTTTTAAAGTAATGAGTTACCTTCTAATGATGATTAAAAGAGAATCATTTCAGAGAGCCAAAAAATATTCAGAACATAAATTCTGGAGTCAAGGGATGAATTTATATATTTTGGACTTTGGGTGAACAACCATATTTCTTCCATTTTACCCTGTTATCCATTACCTATAAATAGTGTAATTGAATATGGAAATGTAACAGGAGGACCAATAACTGAAATTTAGATAAATTAGATAAGCTTATTCTATTTTACTTTTTGACAGTGAAAAGCCAACCCAGGACTTTTGCTCTAAGCTATATCCCCAGCTCATTTTTTTAAAAAAAAAATTCGTTTTGTAATAGTCTCACTAAGTTTCTTAAACTGCTGAGGCTGAAGGCGCACTTGCCTGTTAACAAATATGTAATTTCGTATCAGTGAGCTATAGCTTTTTTTTCCTACTTGAGTTGTTTTTATGACATAGAACATGCACTAAGGAAGGTATACACATTAGTACAGAGCAGAGCTTGATATTTGCCTTCGCCAACTTCCAATTCACTTAATTTTCTACATAAACTGGAGGCCACATTGTTTATACTTGAAGGGATTTTCAAACTTTTTATTACTTTGATTTTATTTGGTTGGATTGTCAATTTTCTCTAACTTAAGTCATGTTTACATTGGCGCTCATCTAAAAAAATCCTTGAAGATGTGAAGTTAAGTTTATGGCAATCATCTTATTAAAGAATATGAAATTCCAAGTTAGTCTCGAAGAAGCCACACATGCATCAATCTGGCATAAGAATAGACCCTTCATCAAATAGCTCAGAGCTGGACGGCCCTCATGTGGCAATATGGATGAAGAGAAATCTGGTATAAGCTTCATCATCAGACACTTAGGCTCACATGTAAATCAGAATAGACCTGACATTCTCTAATCATGAGGAAGCTTTAATCCATTTTTGGTTCAAGACGAGAGAACAAGAGAGCCCTTGCCTTCAGATGTATCTTAGATAATAATTATTGGAACAGCGCTGTTTACACATAATATTTTGTGGTATCTTTTTCTCTACTCAAACTGCATGATAGAAATTTTCTGTAAGAACTGAAATTGTTTACAGGTGATTAAACCCTATTTAAAAAAAAAGGGTTCTGCACTCTTCATATGTCTCAAATCAAGAAGGCCTCTCATTATGGTAAGTATGAAAAGGGTTTGTTCAAAACCAGCTTTGCAAGAGGTACTGAGAAGAATTTCTTCAAAAGAGCTGATCTTTTGAGTAATCAAAGACATTTTATTTTATACGTGTATGATACAGGGAAAATTTGAAAATGTGTGATCTTACACAAGTTTTCCGTTTGTATTATACATGTGCTATTTCTTTTGATTTCAAAACATTTTAAATTTATTCATAAATTCAGGAAAAAATTGTTTTCTGCATTATAAATTTAAGTGTAAGAACATCAAGTAAAAGACAAATGAAATCTCTAGAACCCAAAGGAAAAAAATTATAAATAGTAAAGAATACAAAAGCATTATCCATCACGAAAAGAAAATTATGATTGTAAAAAGTAAAAAAAAAAAATAAACTATTTTTGGATTGGCTGCACAGGGTATGCCATTTTTTGTAAGATATAAGATCATATAATAAATTCCAAATCAGTTGCACATTCTAGAAAATTATATTGTGTTGTAAAATGATTTTCAAGGAGGTGCTCATGTAAAGTTAAAAGACGTCATTTTGACTTTTTGATGAAAAGAATCTACCTCTTCTATGGTTATCACAACTTTCTGCCTCAGAAATCATGCTACCTGTCAAAGTTTTGATGAAAAGAAAATTATCACCCAGCTTGAATGGTTTTGATGCAGAATGCCTTTCTGCAAATACCATCGCGTCTTTCTAAGAATGAGCCTCACGCTCTCCTCTTCTCCAGACATCCATATCTTTTCTTTCTCTATCTCAGTACACTTTCATATTGTTTGTTACTCACAAATGTGCATGTATTTACTTCCACATCAATGACCATTACGAATATAATATTTTTAAGTTATATGGTTGATAACATTTTCTCCTTGTGGAAATTGTATAGCTATAGCTGTTATAGAACATAGTATATTTTTTCTGTTTAAATTATGAGTGTTTTTTCATTAAGGACTTTTCAAGTTTTTGTTATAGCTTGGGAAAAATGAATTAAAGTAGTTAGATGAGAGACATACCAAATTATTCAGAAAAAGAGAGGGAAAAAAAGGAAGAAAAACAAATGAAGTCAGTAGAATGATGCTGGTGTCCCAGGTGTGAACTCTAGAGGGTGAGAGTTTGTGCCCAGGCACAGAGGCTACGCCCAGAGCATCATCAACTCTAGAACACAAAGCCTAAGCCGCCTCAGCATTTTTACACACTGACTGCTCATGTGATTCAGGAAAACTCTCCTGATGGGATAATATTTTAAACTGAAGAGTTTATGTGCTGAGAACCTGTCCTTAATTTGCTATGCTAATTTGTCAGAGTGGTTGTAACAGGTGAGATCTAGAAGCCCATTGGGCTGAACGGCACTATCCTAATTAAAAAAAAAAAAAGCCTATGTGACAAAACCTGCAGGTGTCACTGTTTTGTAAAATACAACACATTTTGGTGGATTATATTTTTGTATTATTACCAAGACTTACCTACATATTCACAAAGTATTTGTAAAACTTTATACTTATATTTTAATTTTACATTTTCATGATGTTTTTAACTGACATATAATAATTTAAAATTTACAAGTGTAGTATGTTTTACTGTCTACAGTCACTGTATAAAAAGACATGTTATTCTTTTTTTAACTTGGGTCAGAACATCCAGTTTAAAATCATCTCTGGCTTGTCTATACTTTTGTCAGGCATTGGGGGTAGGAATAAAAGTTACATTATCATATATTCTTTTACATTCAGACCACATGGGTCTTTTATCATTAGGAGCACTACAGTTTTGAAAGTATAATAAACTTACTTACGTGGATATATGTTTACACATAGTTGAACTTGGAAGTCTAAGCACAAATAACAGAGAATGTAGAGAAACTCTCCCTCTGTGTAGTTCAGGATGCTTCTGAACTCACTATGTAGCCCAGACTGACCTTGAACTCATGGCGATCCTCCTGCCTAAGCCCCCAAGTGCATGAGCCGCAATGTCTGGCTTACGTGGTGCTGGGGAATTGCACCTTTTGTCTGGTCCTTCCTAGCCAAGTGCTCTAATCACTGAGCTATGGTTGTGGCCTTTTTGAAAAACTTGATGAGATAACTTTTTAACTTCAAGACTTTTCTGAGAAATTTTTGAGAAGTCTCTTCAACTTTCCTACCACTAATGAATTTTCAGGTGTGCTAGATATGTTATTGTCATTTTGTAGAGCTCGATTACATGACCTAACAGCAAACAAATTTTCTCCCTCTTGACATTTTTGCTTTTTTTTTTCCTTTTACTATGGCATATTTCCAAATCATTTTTTCCTAATTGTGTTTTACTTTATTCCATAGTATTACACTCAGTCTCCCTAAAGCCTCTTGTTCTTTATTCTCAGACACATGTTGTTCCAGGCAATGAGATCATACCTTTCTTAAACTCCACTAAAAAGTACTGACAATAAAACAGTTAAGAGAGAACAGATGGCTTTGATAATAGCATTGGATTACATATTCTGTTCCTTTCTTTCTTTCATTCTTTTCTTTCTTTCTTTCTTTCTTTCTTTCTTTCTTTCTTTCTTTTTTCTTTCCTTGTTTATTTCTTTTTTTTCTTTTCCTTCCTCTTTCCCCCTGTTGGCCAGGAAAAGCAACACCTCAATCCTTCACAAAAATGCATCACTTGGAATTTAAACCAAAACATTATAAAGTTTCGAATCTTCAATAATAATAGTAAAGATTCTTTCTTATACTAGCTTATTTGATAAGAAAAGTGTGTTGCAGCCATTGCATTAGGTACTGGGGATTTGCTGGTAGAATAACAAAGTAAAAGTGGCTGTTAAATAAATAGAAAGGCAGATGGTAAAAGAACATATGTAGTTTTCCAAAATGTTTGTGATTTTCAGAATGGTTATAGAGATATTATCAAATAATTTAAAAAAATCTCAAGTCCATAAAGAAAAATTCCAGACTTCTGTAGGTAAATGGACAAAACTTGAGACCAATATGTTTAATGAAGTGAGACAAATTCAGAAGATTAAATAGCATATGGCTGCTCTAATATGAGACACCCACCATGCCGGTTTTTATAGAATCAAATGGATGTCATATAAGAAATCAGGGGAGATAAGGGAAGGAGCCGAGGAGGGTGAAAAGGGGAAAAGGAAGGATTGTGATGTTGATGCAATACAGATGAGCACAAAATACCCAAGCTCAAGAAAAAGATTGTATATCTCATACGTATATGGAGGCAAAAAAGAACAGTTTGAAAAAAAATCTTTTAGTAAAAGACAGCTTGTGTAGGTGGAGCAAAGAAGAATGAAAGACACTAATATAGACCAAACAAACAACAAAGAAGACTTTAGACATTGACCATGAATTAGTGAATAAAGATGAGCTAATTAGACATATACACTTGTTGAAGTGAAGCTTTTTGCAGACAAGTTAAGCATTCAAGGAGTTTGGGGTTGGTCTGGGCAACAGCAGGGGTAGTAAGAGCAAATGCAATCCTTAGTGGAAAATGCCTTGATAGGCTTGCGTGACTAGAAAATCTTCAGAACAACAATGCGTGGAGAGACTAAACAGACAAACTAGGTTGATTCTACAGCACAGAATGGGAGAAGGGCAAGGACCAGTCTGGGGGAGAGATTTTCCGAGTATAAAATGCCATGATGCTCAGGGCAGGACCAGAAGGTTCATAGCCTGTGTACTTGCATATCTGATCATTGTCCTGACTTTAACAAACCAGAGACAGGAGAATATAGGGAACAGACACATACCCTAAGAAGCTTCTTGTTTACACTAACGTATTTCTTTTATGTGAAAAACAATTTAGTCTCTTTCTCAAAGAAAATAAATGCTAAGCCTTCATATGCAAGAAGTATTATAGAAAAAAAGCTGAACAAATAAACCATAAGCAAATGAGACTTAATTAAATGTTTCCTTCTTTTGTGGTAAACATGTACACAATCTAGGGTAAATTTGCTAATTGTATTCAAAGTATTAAATAATAACTAATTGCATTAGAAGAAGTGATTGAGCAAAAATTTAAGTGAAGGCTAGAGGCAGAGTAGTATAAATTTCTTTCTTTTGTCCAGAATTTTTTTTCTGAAACTGAGAAGTTTCAACTCAGACAGTTACTCATGTAGTTCAGAAGATGTGAAAAACAATATCTGATAATCTTTTAAAACAGAGAGACTAAATGATTTTGGTGGGAAAAAATTCTGGGTGTCTAAATAAACTTCAATTTCATATAAACAAGTATTTATGCAGTTAATCATTTGAACATATTTACACTAAAAAGTGTGTTTACTAGAAATTTAACTGTATTTATTTTTTTATTCATAAACTATGTTTAATCTAGAAGAAAGAAATTTTCTTCTACACAAAGATGTAGAATCCTTGATTTTCTTCCAATACCTGAGGATCATAAAGAAAATTACCCTGACCTTTTACTTTTGCCTAATCTTGTTCTGGTGTAAATTTGTAGCTCCAATTAAAATTATCTAAAAAGACCAGGTTTATATGCTATAAAAAATTCTTCCATATGTTTCCCATGGAAGTAACATTATTTTAAAGGCAAAAAAGAGAAAACAAATTAAATGATAATCATCTCTGTGATGAAAAACGTATTCAGTTGAGTAACTATTATGATGCAGAAAAGTAAATGTTATGAATTTCAAAACAAACTTGCACAAAGGAAGAAAATTAAATACTGCCTTCAAGGTTTGACTTCTTAGACTCTTACAAGTTTAAGATTCTTACTCAAAAATTATAGAAGAGTGATGGTATAACACGAATCTTATTTCTATTGGAACACTGGTCTGTCTCTGTTTATCCGTGTATTTAATAGTCTTTTCTATATTAGCTGATCCACTGGATTGTTGATATATATATATATATATATATATATATATATATATATATATATATATAATTTAGACCTAGAATGCTAGAACTTTTATATAATATAATATATATTTGAATATTTAAATGTTAAAAATAAAACATCTTTATTAAAGCCTGCTTTGTAATCAGTACTGGGTATGCAACACAAGGCCTTTAATCTGAACTACATTCCTAGCCACTTTATTTTATTTATTTTTAGACAGGGTCCCAAAAAGTCACTGAGTTGTCAAAGCTGGGCTTGAGTTTGTGATTGTCCTGCGTTAACATCCCAGAGCAGAGGAATTATGAGCCTATGCCTGTGCCACAGGACCTACTTAACAGATTTAGTTCTTTGGTGAGGAATCTTATCAATGGTCTCACTTTCTATTATCTATTTATTGATCACTTATGCAACATTTCTAATATACAGTGAAAATGAAATCATTGGACAGTAATCACACATTTTCACATTAGATAGATATTTCCTTTTCAGACCCGTATGGAATGTATTAGAGAAATTATGTTTTTATTTATTTGAGGCAAGGGTCACGATCTGTAGCCCAGGCTGGCCTTGAACTCATGATAACACTCTTACTTCCGCATCCCACATACTGGGATTACAGCCAGGCACCATCATGCCTGAATTACGTGGTGCGAGAGAGTCAAACTCAAAGCCTTCAGCATGCAAGGCATGCACTATAACTGTTGTTCCATTCCTCCAGCCCTGAAACTATATTTTAAATAGGCTGAATTTATATTTTGAAAGATTCTAAGCATTCATATAGCTACTTTGTAGTAAAAGATACTTGACACAACTTTGGGACTTTTAAAGACTTTGAGGTAATCTCGAGGACTTTTTATGCACTTTTTAAATTGTGAGTGAAATATATGTTTTATAACTGACTAATTGGAATGCATTTCCCACATATTTGTATAAAATATCATGCTTTATCATTGCCTCCGTTCTCTCTCCCCTAGAAATGCCTTCAGGGATGTTAAAATTCAGAAAGAAGACATTATTAATGTGTTAAAACTTATTTATGCTCTCAGAACCAAACTTAGATGTATACACTTTTCATACTTTTAAAACGTCTAATTTGTAATAATTTTATATTATAAAAGGTCATTAGGAATCATGCTTTTTAAGTTAGTATAATTGTTATTTATAATTGTTATTTGTTCAGGTCATCTAATATTTTTACAATGATTTAACATGATTGTAAAAAATACCCTAATTATTAAAATGACATAATGGTATGTTTATCATTCAATATTATACTATTCTGTAATATTTCGGTGTGATTATGCAACTCTTATAATTACTTCAGCAATGTAATGTACACATTACAATATCTCATATTCAAATTTCAAAAAGTTAAATTTACTGGAAATGATCACACTACAGTTTCAACTATGTTTTCTTGTAAAAAATTTAAGTTACTCTTTTAACTCAGAAAAACTACAAATTATTTTTGTATATTTGAAATTTCTTGAGATTTGTTTGAAGATTTAAGAACCGATGCCGAAGTATCATATAAATAACTGTGTTGCTTAAAAATACAGACATATTTATTGATTCAAAATTACTGACCAATGAATAATATAACAATTAAAATAGAAGTAAAATAGTTCATTTCTGAAGTATGAAAATCTTTTAATAAAATTAATGGTTAATGGGATATCTATATAATAATGCTTGTGGTATATTTTACAAAATGTTCAGCAAAATAACCTGTTTATTAGGTTAGAGGAATAAAGAAATAAACCAAGAGAAAATGTAGCGAGAAGGTAAGAATAGCATTTACAATCACATTTCAGAAAGAGAAGAAAATGTAGCCTTTGTGACCTGCTTTCAAATGTCATACCCTAAGTTTTATCTCAGTAATTTGATGATGCATCCGGAAGCATCTGAGGTAAAGGATTAGGGATGTTCCTAGGTGGGCCATCCTGTCACAACTGTGAGCCACTCACCGGCTTCCTGTTTCTATCTTTGGTATTTAAAAGTCCATGGTGTGTGATTATAAAACAGAGACACACCAGGAGGACACTGCAGAGTGACGTTTTCATTAATATTCTCCTGTGCTGTGTAGGCCACAAGTACTGAATCTATGAAACTATTTGTCAGGTTTAGAGTTTCAAGAAGTGGAGATTTTATATGTTTTTAAGATTACTTCAACAACCCACAGGAAAGATTCATGTGTAGTAATTAACTTTCTATTATGGGGTCAGCTTTTCAATTTTGCAAACAAAATTTCAGAGTTATATTTTAATGAATGCAAGCTGCACATTTTAGATGTTCAGCTTTTTAATTTTTTTACAGAAAATTATTCATGTAATTTTTGATCTTAAATATAATCTTATCAATGTCTTCATGCTTAATGGAGACAGAAATGAAATGAATTACTATCTGCATGATCTGAACGCTAATTATATAGTCAATACCTTAGGGAAATATGTGTTTAATAGATAATTGATTACTGTGTGTTCTATTATCATAGAGATGCTTTTAAAATATACACAGAAAAGGTTATTAGTGAAGAATATATAATGCTAAAGGCTTCTTAAAATTAAGTTAAATTTCATATTGAGTTTAAATCTTTATTAAAAGCTACACAAAATATGTAGACGGTATCTTCAAAATTTAAAAAAAAAGGGGGGAAATACAAGGCAAAAATCACAAGGAAAAAATTTAAGAAAATTATTTTCTCTAAAATTAGCAATGTAAATGATCTGTAGTTTTTAGAAAATTTAAAGAAGTCCGTCTATCTGTCTTCATTCATAAGGAATTATTTTCTCTTGTGTGGTATTTGTTCCTAAGGCATTTGTAGTATCAAAGACATTTTCTTCAAATTCCTTGTAGAGCTGTTTCTCCTTACAGAGTATGTTGAGTAATTTCATTCTTCCACTTATTGAAATGTTATACAAACACATTTAAAAAGATACTTTATGAACATCATAGCTACTACTGCCATATCAATTTCTCCCTGAATAGTTGACGATTTTATTAAGTTTTATTCTAGGCAACAAAACTAAATTCCAACAAAATAGTGACTATTAGAAATTATTTTGAGATTGGATTGGTTCTATTACTGCTCCAATTAATTAGCACATACTTTGGGGCTAAACATACAAATTTATTTTTTGACAGCTTTAAAAACAGGACGTGGAACAAGAACGTCACTGGGCTAAAAAATGTTTTGCTTTCAGAGAAAATAAATAATTTTCGTTCTAATTTCTAATGAGTATACACTTGCCACAATTATCTCGCTCTTCTTTCGTGATTAAGGCGTTCGTTTTTGCACTGCTATTGGTCTGCCCAACCTTTTCTATAGGTTTTCATAGTCAGGGAAAGAGGCATGACTTTCTTCCTCATTTAAGATGGCGTCCAACTTTACAGAACTAGGTTCCCACCTTATGACCTTATTTAACTGCACTTACCTTCAGCAGTCCCGTCTCTTTGTACAATCTCCTGGATGTTAAATGACACTACACTAAATGAATTTTGAGGAAACACATTTCAGTCTGTAGCACAATCTTAACTCCATCTGTTATTTATTTACTTAATTATCTATTATTTTACTATTTAACCTAACATATCGACAGGTTCTATGATTGCAATTTGAGAATCTTTGAGAAAGGCTATTATTTTGCCAAACACATAATGGAATGTTTACTTAGAGTTAATTTCAAAATTCCTACCACTTTGTCAGCTAAGAGATTCCCATATATATATGTTTCCTTTCTCCTAATCTATCTCTGGGCTCTTCTGAGGTTAAAAAATTGATACTTTTAACATAAAATAATTTAGTAAAGAAAGATTCAAATGTTAGTTTTCACTTGATTTGCACGAGGCTTAAATAAAATCAAAATCTTTTTTATATTTTAAATAAATGTGTATATATTTATCATGTAAAACATGTTTTCAAGTGCCGTACCTCATACAGTTATCATTTTGTCATGTGCACACAGCACTCATTTTTAACGTTAATTACACAATACATTGTAATTAGTTACAAGCGCCATACTATAAAATAGATCCTTGAACTGATTTCTTCAGCTTAAATACAATTTTTTTTTGGACCAGCGACTTTCCCGACCCAATTTCTAATTTCCCAGTTATTACTGTCCTGTTCTGTCTTTTCAAGGCGGATTCTTCTTTCTACACTTTGCATAGGAGTGAGGTCGTATGGTGTGTGTCTTTCTGTTTGTCCTTTTTTTCACGTAATATAATGTCTTCCGAATTCATAGGCACAATTAAATATTATGTCAGTCCTATTTGGATACCAATTATAAACATAATCAAAGATTAGTGTTAGTATAATGCATCCTGATTCCAAGAATGGAAATTAGTATAACTACGGTGGAAAAGAGGATGATACTTTCAGAAAAAAATTAATTGGAGCTAATATGTGAGATAGTTATCACACTACCGTGCGCACATCTGGACCAGCGTCTCCATCTTTATTGCCTCCCTATTTGCAAGAATCTAGCAATGGGGCAATGAAAAAAAAAAAAAAAAAACAGTAGTTTTCATTTATCAGAATCTGCCTCCTACAATGAATGAAATTTATATTGCTTTGAGAAGAATAAATAATTTAATCTTTATTTTATGTATTTGTTTATTATTTTTTAAAATTTTCTATTGAGACAGAGTCTAGGTCTGTATTCCAATCTTATCCTGAACTCTCTATGCAGCCCAGACTGGCCTTGAACTCACGGCAGCCTTCTTGTCTTAGCCTCTCAAGTGCTGGGATTAAAGATGTGCACCCCCGGTTTATGTAGTACTAGGAAGCCCAACTTGGCATTTAATAATTGACTTAGCACTTGCTAAGCAGGCACTTTAACTGCTGAGTCACTCCTCCAGCCCCTAAATAATTCAGTCTTTACATGTATGTAGAGGATGTAAGATTACGTAAATTTGTCTTGATTTTTTTTTCTATATACTTAAACGTCATAGTTAAGTGGATCGCAAAATGAGTAACTAGTGATTCCATAACTTTACCAAAGGTCATTTTATTAAAGCAATTATTCAATTGATGATCTGTATCAAGACCAATTAGTTCATAACTCTAAAAAATAAAGCTAGTATAATAAAGTTCTATTTAATATTGATGTTTACTACTGTAATGAAAATAAGCTTACAGCCCAGTTACAGATTTGGTTAATCTGTATTCTACGTAATTATTGAAGTCCAGTTTTCTTTCTGTCTATGCATCTAAACTCAGAGCATTGTTGAATGCCCATATCACAACACTGGATGCCTACAGCAATTTAGGCATCTTCTCCTGATGCACCAATATTGAGCTCTATTTATGATGTTTTTCTTATATAAAATAAGACAATTTTGTGTTTATTGTGAGCAAATAAGACTAGAGTCAGCCCTCCCCAAGATAAAACACCATGTGGAGCACGTTCAAGTGAGCACAGATTTATTTGTGTCAGAAAAGACTTTTTAAAAAGTCATAGTTTCGTCGAGACCCCATGTTGAGTTGACAGGAAAGTTCTCCACACCCACCTCCCATCCCCCGCCCTCCTGTCCTGGTGCTAGTCATGAAACCTCGTGGTCTGTGCAGGCTTGGCAAATGCTCTCCCGTTCAGTTACACCCCAGATTGGAAAATATTATTTACATTTACTCTCTCATATTTTAATTTTGACATGGATGTTTACATGTTTTGAATTATTTCTTTTAAATATTTCTAATTTTAATCATTATTAAGAGTGTATGGCTGGTGTAGCACAGTGCTTCTCTCAAGAAAAGCTGATTTTGCAAAGTAGCAGAATTGAAGCAGAGCATATTGATTTTTACATTTGTAACATTAGCTTTATATTCTCCAAAACAGACTACTGGCTAAGCATCCCTATTACTTGGACTAATTTGGTCTCTACATATATACGGATGTGTGTTGTGGGTACATAAACATCACACATATACATAAGTACATTTGTGCTTCTGCATGCTTTTAATGTACTTAAGCAGTGCATAATCAAACAAAAACAATGTTATAAATATTTCACACAATCATTTTTTAACTGCACTGCTTATCTCAAATGTATTTGTACTCAATTAGACCTTTAAATACTTGTTCCTTCCTATAGGCACTTTTGATCTGAACAGTTATTACATTATCTTTAGAATTACAGACTAGAGCAGCTTTAGAATGAACAGGACAGACCAGAGTTAGTGGCCCTTGATCATAAAGTTTTCAAAATTTGTACCCACAAGATAATCCTCACATAGTCTGCCATGGTTATACAACGGACTCAAAAACCAGGCTAATTGTTTATTCTAAATCTTATAAACAAAACTGGAAACACATTTCAGTTTAATGGCAATACATTTATTGTAAATAAAAAAATTAGTTAAGTGAATATTTTAATTAGATAAATTGAAACAACTGTAATGTTTAAAGCAACATAAAGTTCTAAATCCCATGCATATCAACTGGCTTAATTTTCTGAGCTCCTTGGAGAAGCACTTACACTTTAGAAATCTGATGTTTTGTGTAAGTTGCCTACAGTTACTGCTGAGATGTTATCCTGGAATTTAGGTCTGGATCCCGCAGTTCTGGATATCCTATCCTCATGTAACATTTTAGCTCTGCTTGGAACATTTTTTGCAGTAACTGCAGGGATTTCAGAGTCTCTTACCCCATACATAAGGATAATGATGCGCTACTACTTTGAATCAACAAAAAAGTTGGCAAGCCATGTTTTCCCTGAAGAGGTAAAAGTCATGGGCAAGTGTAAAATGAGGAAAACTGAGAGAGAAATGACAAAAATAAATTTAATGCCAGTGTTTTAAAGCATTGTTATTTATATCATTCATAATTTCAAAGAATGTTTACTAAAAATCTGAAAATTGAACTGTACCTTAAACCTGTTCAATTGATATTAAATTTTCTTTGAGTTTCCTCCCAAAAATTATCCAGTCCATTCACACCCACACAAAGTTCAGCACCGCTCCTCCATTTGTTTTTCTGATTTTTCTTTACCAGTTCTACGAGCGAATTTAACAACGTGAGACAACAGCAGTACTTCACCTCAGAGTGGCACAATTAAAACCAACATTACTTCAATCAAAATTGCTCCAAAGGTGCTTGGGGAGGGGGGAAAAAAGCAGGCACTTTCCCTGATGCTACCTTCCCGCCTTGTCGCTGAGAGTCACACCTCCATGTCACGTGATACTCCTCTTTTTTAAGATATGAATCAGATTATCTAAAGGAAGATGCTACAGACAATCAGATGAACCCCTTGAACAGGCCATGGTATGTGCTAGATAAAGCTTGGGGTACCGAGAAGGCTAAAGAACTGTGAGAAAAGTGGGCAGACCTGTGGGTAAGAGAGATGCTTACAGAATTCTGAAGCCCATAGAATTGTAAAGCACGCCTCCTTTCAGCAATAGGACCATATTTTTCATTTATAGCCATCATTTATTTAGACAGTAAGCATATTCATTTATTTAAAAATATTTTACTAAGGATGCTTGCTGCAAATTGTATATGATCCAGTGAGATTTTTCAGATTCCTTGACATTAAAATAGGTCATCAGGCAACATCCCTAAATAATTGCACATGAAAACAATTGGGCCACAATATGTATGTCAGATTCTATAAAATCGTATTTTCCTAGTCTGTGGATTTTAAGTAATTATGATAGATAAAATAGAAGCCTGTTTAGCACTGTCCTGTTTAAATAAACCATAAAGTGGGAATATTTCACACAATAATATATTGAAATTCTGACTGTTGTTTAATAATTGAATCATCCACATAACTGCATGGACACTGGTTCAAACAGCATCACAGAAAAAAATATATTATCTGTCCATTCTTTTGATATATATATATATATATATATATATATATATATATATATTAGTAAGGTGGCATATACAATAATCAAATCTTACGACATTATCATAATTTTAGTGAGAGGAAAACACTGAGTGCAGTCATATGAAAATGTTGATATCCAGTACTGGCACAACCTCATATCATGATATGACTTTACTTTATTGTGGTCTTTCGATATTTGCTGCACTAGATCACATGACTTCTAAGTTCATAGTCAATGATGTTCTGTGATTCAGCCATGTGAAGTACAGCAAGTCGTTCAGATGTATTTATCTTTTAGTCACTAGATGGCAGTAAGTGTGCAACTCTGAGTTCATCCTGGATCTGAAGGCATGAAAACCCCAAGACCATCAACCTTCGACAAGTTCACCTTTGCGGCTTGGTTAGTCAGCCCATATAGCCAATCCTAAGAAATCACTATCTGTTCAAGGAAAATAAAATACTGTAGCTAAATAATACAGCAAGAAATATCTTCAAATAGTAATTTAAAACATCTTATCTGAGGCACACATAGTTGGTGCATTTTGTAGAAAAGAAGAAAGAATAAATAAAATGATAGGTTTGGTCTTATACAAAGAGATGAGATGGTGTATATCTTGTCCACATGTAGTAATGGTTTCTGCTTTAAACCCAATATTAAAAAAATATGGAGCAGGAACTACTAAGAATGTTTTATCCATTTACCAAGTAAGAGCGAATTAATCCTTTGAAAGTAATGGGACACAAAAATCCCATTCCATTACTTTTAATGTGATTGTGCTTGGATATCCCGTTGTTCAGAAATGGAACAGGCTTCCCAGCATATTTGCCCATAATGGATAAGAAAAGGAAATGAGAATTCTGCTAAATGAAAATCTAATCTCATTTCTCATGAAATTTCCTTGTCAGTGGGCACTCATCACTTAAACCCCAGCCATCGAGTCAGTAAAATTGTGTCCTTCTTCTTATTAAATTATATGTGATAGAGGCGTGGTATCAGTAATTTAATTGACATGACTTGCATGTTTCTAATGTAACATGCACATGCACACACACGCACATGTGATTGTTCTTATAGTTTAAACTTTTAGATTGATTCATGTAGAATCAAGCATTATTCTTACCATATGCAAAACTAATACAGGACTTTTTACAGAATTAGTGTTAGATGATAAATAGTACTTCTTACAGGAATTTTGTGCTTCCCTTTTATCACAAGCAAAATATGTAGGAAAATGGTCAAAATGATACAAAATCTACTAACCTTATTTGGCTTAAAACCAACTGCCCTGCAGTTAAAGTGACGTGTTTTTATTGTGCCTCATCTTGAGTTTTATTACTAAAGGAAATGAAGATAATTCAAAAACACTGTTTGGCCTTTGATCATGCCCAACAAAAAAGTAAAACTCAGTTTCTGGGGACATAAACTCAGGTCTTTTAATGATAAACAAACAGACGACAGATCTGGAATGTCCCACAAAAGTCTCATGCATTTGATTGTTATAGACTGTCTATAGAACCATGTGCTGTTGGGAGATTGGGGCCTAGTGTGGCAGGGTGGAATACAGGCATGTAAATTGGATTAATGGCATGTTAGTTAAGATTAACGGCATCCGGTGGCCACACCTTCCACACCTGAATCCAGGAGGGGCTGATCACTGGGATGAGACCCAGAAGGATATAACAGCTGCTTCTTGCCTTCTTTGACTACTACTCTCAACTAGTCTCAACTTGCCTTGGCTTGGCTTCCTGTTTGTGACGGAAATAAAGATCGAAAATCAATGTTAGTCCCTTACTTCATATTTATAACTAGAACTGACTCTCTGGAGAATGCAGAGATTTACACCTAATAGGGATGTATATTTATTATCATCACTCAACTCTCCATCTTTGGAGCTAACGAAAACAAAACAAGCTCAGATTACCCAAACGAATATGCCCCTTGTAAGCTCAATTAGCTATTGACTGGATCTGTGTATTTCTGAGATAGGAAGAAAATTCATTGTCTATTGAGACTGGGTTTTATTGGCATTGTCTGCTCAAAGTTACAATGTGTTCAAAGACATGTAAGTCAGAATATCACAACTTTGAAGACAAAGTCCCTTACTGATATTATGCAATTCCACAAATATTAGGAGTGTTCTATAACAGATTTTATTAAATCATAAGTGAAGTTACAATCTCACAGTATTCAGACTTTTTGGTTCTCTGGGGATCTTCATGCCCTACCTTCTCTTCGATGTTCTATTTTTATTTGAAGTTCAAGATGAAAGAATCTTTTAATGTTGCTATCAATCATATTTGAAGACTTTTAGATAATGCTATCCAGTTAAACCGACCTTAAATCAGAAGGCAATTTTAAAAGTTTTAATATATTCTCTGAAGCTAGTTTTGATTCCTGGTTTTCTTTGTTGAATTAAGATAATTTTAGGAAGCATTTCCAAAGCTATCATCATTTTTCTTGATATCTATAATGCATAATCATGACTTTTCTAATGCATTGTGAATGATTTTATTGTATTTAAATTTCTCCTTAAGTAGAATAATCAGAAAGTCTTTATCCATCTACATCTTAGTAATAAACATCACTAAAATTTACTCCTGAAATTAATTCCCATATGCACTTATTTAGGTAAGGAAACAGATTATAAAATGTATGGCATATTTAATAGTTAAATCTAAATTTACCATGGAGAAATTAGAGGTATTAACATTTGAATACTTACATTTTGCTAACCACCACATCAAATCATAGTACATATGCCATTTTGTATTTCTTAACCTTGAGGTAAATAACATTATATGTCTTACATTTTGTGAAATTAAATGATAGGGTTTACCTAACTTAAATGTCCAAATTAATAACATCAGATTAAGGACACAGTGGCCTTTCAGATTCCAACTAATCATATTAAATATATTTCAATAGATGTACCCTATCGCTGTCTGCATTTTTACAGTTCTGAAAAACACAAGTCTTTCTAAGTAGGAAACCCGTAATGTTCAAAAGACTCGCTAAGGTCAGACAGAGACAGACACTGGTAAAGTGTAGACAACGGTGATCGGGATCACAGTAAGAGTGAGTCCAGTGGAGGCCGTGAGGGTGGCTCTGCAAGACATCCTCAGCGCCGGCCAGGTCCAAGCAAGGACAGTCAGCAGGGACGGCCAAGGGATGCTTACCTTTTCTCCCCTCCAGGGATTTTTTTTAATTTTTTTTATTCTTCTGTATAATATCAACTTCGCTTTAGCTATGGCGCCTTTAGACTCTGGCCTTCGTCTGTCTGGAACTGCTTCCTAGAATAGCAACGACTCTTGATCCCGTCTCTTTCAAGTCGCTGCTGAAGCTGTTACATTAGTGAGGTGTCCTAAACTTTTCATGTATACCACATTTCTCTTTCTTCCACCGTGCCAGGCGATGCTATTCTTTTTCTCCATGTAACTTAAGAGAGCTAGCCTGTATGTAAATAAATATGAATGTGTGTATGGGTGTACTCTTTTGACTTTCCTCCTCAAACTGGATTCCAAGAGAGCAATCTTCTGTGAGAACTTCGAACAATCACTCCAGTGCCTTCTGCCAGCCGATCTTAATCATAACTGGAACTCACTTGAAGGTGACGGTGTAACTAGGATTTGTGATTATTTCTCCAAGGAGGACATGACTGAACTTTAGAGTGATCTCATTGCTGTTAAGGAGGCAAGTGACGACAAAGAAAGTCCTGGTTTTGGATCAGAGCAGAGCTCCTGCCCAGGAAGAACGAAGAAACGTGTGAGACAACGCGATCCAAAACAGAATTATGTGATCAGGTTAACGACGGACATTGACAGAGAAGTATGTTGGAGCAACCCTCAGGGCTAAGATGAATATGAGCGATAAGTTCAGTCAAAAAAGTTTCTGAAAATTGGAAGAAGGTGAAATCTTACAAAGAGAATTACAACGCCTTGGGAAACTGAACACAAGTTCAAACCTTACTCACAGAGGTGGGTACAGAGCAGCAAAGTCCTTCCTTCCTTAGGAAACTGTAAAATGTAGTTATTCAAAAACGGTTTCTCCTCATTGTAAAACTTGAAGTATAAGCTGGGTCAAAATAACTGTATTAGGTGTATCCTTAGATCTCTGTGATGTTCTAGTGTCCATGAATATGGCCTACAAACCCATGCCTTCACATTCACCCACATGTTAACATCCCCATGTGCTCTGTTCCCTGTACATACCCACATGCATCACACACCTACATACACACCTAGAAACAAAGATTTTATATGCAAATCATGTGAGATTTGACTTTCCATTTGCTTTATCTATAAAATCTGTAGTTATTGGTGCTGTATGCAAACAATATGTGAAGAAGATAATGTATTGCCACCAACGAAACTTTATTTAGAAAGTGCTACAAATGTCTCTCTCAGAAATACGTGTTTGATACTTTGTTCATTTTAACAAGTTATTTGTCTTCTTCTTATTGAGTCGCTTAATTCCTATGCATATTTTTATATATGCCCCTGATTAGGTATGAAGGTTGCAAATATTTTTTTTTTCTAATTTTTTAGGCTTTTGACTCTGTTGGTTGTTTTATTTGCTGTTAGAAAGCTATCTAGTCTGTTATAATTCCATGTGTTTATTTTAGTTTTCCTTTTCTGTGCTTTTAAATATATATATATATATATATATTAAAAAAGACAAAGAAACAGAAAGAAAATCACTTCCAAAACCAATATTAGTGAGAGCTTCCCCCTTTATTTTCTTTTAGTAGTTTTATTGATTCAGGGATTCTTTTTAAGTCTTTATTTTGTTGCTTTTTGTACATGGCGTGTATAGTTTTTGTATATTTTCATGTTCGTGCACCTGAATATTAAGCCTTTTCAGTATTGTTTACTAAAAAAATAATTGTTTATTGTGTGTTCTTGACACACTCATCAAAATTAATTGTATGTAAGCCATGGTGAAATTTCTATTCTATTGCTCTTTGTGTAAGTTTTGCTTCAATACCATGCTTTTCTCTTTATCTTTGCTTTGCAGTGTACTTTAAAGTCAAAAAGAGTGATAGCTCCAAGTTTATCTATTTGAGTTCTTTCATGATTCCATACAAATTTAAAAAGTGATAGCTTTTTAAATCTCTTTAAAGAAGGCCTTAAGTATTTTATGGGTAGTTTTGGTGTATTTCATTTTTTTCTTGTGTTGGTATAGATCTTGGTAATTATTTTGTGCACAGGTAAATATAAAACCCCTTGGATGTGTGGCTGAGGAGGCAGTGGGGATGAGTCCTGTCATTTGTGACTGCCAGAATGGATTGCACTCTATCTTTGAAAATACGTGTTTGATTTTCTTATATATTTTAACAAGCCTTTTCCTTTGGTAGCACCCAGAGTAACCTGAAGTTTCCCTGAAGCATCTATTCTACTAATAGCATCCTGATGATGCATTTAATAGTGATGGAAAATTGAGAAAGACTTACAGCCACAGACAGTGATGGCACAAGCTGTGTGTATTTCAGCACTCTGCAAAGTTGAGGCAGGGAAATTGCAAGTTGAAGCCAAACGTGGACAACTTAGTGATGAATGAGGCATTGTCTCAAAATCAAAAAACAAAAAACAAACAAAAAAAAAAAACAAAAATATCTGAGAGGGTGTAGCTCAATGCGATGCCTTGAAATCCATCCCCAGTACCACACATATGCAAACCACAACAGTGACAAACCCTCATTGACAAACAAATTTCATATAATTCTAAGAAGAACCATTAAAAACATCTAATGCATCCGTGTTGTAAAAAACACCTCTATTAAAATCGTTTAGCAATAGACTAATAGATGTAAGCTGTGTGTTTTAAACTGGAGACTCTTTGAAAGGTCAAATCTATTTCATGTCTAGAGCAGACTTCATAAACATCCTGATGCAGTCATCTTCAAGAGTAATAGATTAGGGAACTCAAGAAAAAACATCACTTTCCAGATGTGTCACCCAGTGATTAGTATTTTAGCAATTCTTAAGGAAGATCCGGACTCTTGAGCACATTTTCTATTGAGGAAAAAGAAAGACAAGAGAGAAAGAAAGAAAGAAAGAAAGAAAGAGAAAAGAAAGGAAGGAAGGAAGGAAGGAAGGAAGGAAGGAAGGAAGGAAGGGAGGGAGGGAGGGAGGACAGCTTGCAGCCAATTTATTTGAGTGAACACCTTCTTTGAGACTGAAACAATTCTTTATGTTTGAGAATTACCAGAACTTGAAGTTGAAATATCACTACTTAGAACAGAATGCTATAAAATAAGATAGCTTTTTGTTTCCAAAGACTGTCAGGTAGTATGATACAAAAAATAGGAGCTGGAGGAATGGCACAGTGGTTAAAACACTTGTCTTGTAAGCACAAGGGCGCAAGTTCAATTCCCTACCACCACACAAAGCCAGACAAGGCAGTGCATGCCTGTTATCCCAGCACTTGAGTGGGTGAGGCGAGAGGATTGCCATGAGTATTGCCATGAGTCTAGGACAGGCCCGGGGTGCATAGTGAATTCAGGACCAGCCTGAGTTACAAAGCAAGACCCTATCTCACAATATATATATATATATATATATATATATATATATATATATATATATGCCATATACTTGTGACTTTTTTGTTGTAAATTTAATACAGTAATCGTGAAGTCACTTCAGGATAAACTTTCATCCATAGCCTTTTCTCTTTTCTCAGTATTCTTGATGCAGATGGAAAATCCTACAAAAATTCCTTGGAATCTTGAGTGGTGATGCATGTATCATTTTCTGAGAAATGGTAATCAGTCACACAAAGTACAAAAAAAAAATAGGTAATTTCACAGGTGCTCATTCCTAAATCTAAGGCAGAGACAGCAAATGTCAGAAGTATGATAAAATTCTCTTTGTATTTAAGTCAAAACTATTAGAAAAATGATAGTATCATATCTCAATAAAGACTCATGAAAAATAGGTACATATGCAGGGTCTAGCCAAGAAAACCTGAGCTAGACAAAAATTTGCCGATAGCAATAATACAGGAATGAGAGAGATTACACCTTTCTTGCATAAGATCTGACTGTATCTCTCTGCTGGACACCTTTCACAGGAGATGTTACTAGCTGTCAAGATAGTTCAAATTATTCTTCCTACTTGTATTTTATTTTCTCGAAACCCCATGTTATAAATAACTTCCATGTAGATTTTTGTATTTAGTGCCCATGAGCTTACAATATAATATATATGGTAGCATTTTGATTTCCTTACCAGCCTCCAGTAAGTTCCATTATACTGTCTTAGGCTTATAAAGCAGGTCACCCTCATACGCAATAATATTATTTAATTCACAAACCTGCATTTCTGAAACTATGGATGTCTGTGGTCCTAGAAAGGAATTGTAAATTTGTAAGTTGAGTGGCTGGCTGTGTTCTCTAGCCCAGATTGCCATCCAATTTTAAAGACCTTAAATAAATATTCTTTATGTTATTTCCAAAATGTTTGTCTTTATCACGTGACCAATATCCGATCCATAGCACAACATTGCAGTCTTTGTTCAGGTCAAATTGCATTTGAAAGCCTTTTCACATAGCCTGACAAACACAGGGATTGTATTGCTTATCCTACCCCCAGTAACCATGTGAAATCATTTCTTTCTTATAGGAAGAAAATGTCCAATATGCTTTTCTCAGGGAAGTTTAAATTGCTAAAGGGATCTCCGGACTTTGTCCTGTAATGTCAACTAATTTTTCAACACATTGCTGCATCGCTCATGGCAGCAAAGAGCAGCCTCCAAGGTTAAAATAATGGAAAGGATTCTGCCTGGTCTTTCTGATTCTTATCACACTGTGGCATGGTCACACACACACACACACACACACACACACACACACACACTCACGCCTCCCATGCAGAGCCCCCAAACCCGGGGGAATAACCAGTGACTGCAGGCCTTCTCAGAGTTCTCCACCCACTGCAGCTATGACAGGGACAAGGTGTCATTTTCCACGCTTGTCTGGATGTTTCATCTCAATGTCCATTTGGGCCAGGATTGATGGCTCTGTAAGTGAGCGAAAAGATCAAGCTGCTTTATATCGCTGTGTCAGTCAAATCTCAAACTTTTGTAACATTTTAATGTGAGATTTTGCCCTTGGATGAGTGGCCCTTATCAGATACGAGAGACAGGATAAATATGCAAATCAACACGCAGGCTGTACCATCCTCTAAGGGTAAAAGAGAAAGAGCTGGGGCCTGAAAATGCACTGATTATCATTGGACAGCTGAGACATTTAAGACATAACTCTTGAAACATTATATCAGTTGAAAGGATTTGTTCCATTAATTCTTAGACAGTTAACATTTCATATAGAAAAAAGGGTAATTAGCACCAGAATTGTCTTCAATCCCTTGAGAAGCTTTTGGCCTTAATACTGCCAAAAGCTGTGCTACACAAAGGTTACCGTTATTTATTGCCAGGCCTTCCCTCCTTAATAGGAGCCTATTCAATAAAAATTACCAAAAAGACTTCTCTGCTGCTTTCTTTAACATCCCAAAATCAATGACTTGAAATAAGTCCATCTGTTAAAGGCTAAAATGGTTTTTCACATTTATACTTTTTCTCAAGCTATAAATTCCCTTCTATTTTTTTAAAGAAAGAACAGTAGTGAATAATGATTTCGTTTTAAAGAAAGAAGGTATTTAAAGACTAAGGATAGGATAATTAAAATGAGCTAAATCCACTTAAAATAGAAGCAGTATGACAGATACTTATAAGGATATTGAAACTCTTAATATTCTGTAAGTTTCATACCCCAAAATCAATAACTTATTTAGAAACGCATTTGAATTTCCTTTGTACAGTTACAAAGTATCCCATCAGTGAATGTTCTAATGTAAAGGAGACTATGTTGAACAATTATGACTTTGTCTTCTCCTTTATATTTGAAGAGAAAAAGAGTAGTTGCCACTATCTACTAGATTTACTATGAATATTCTGATTTATTAATTCTACAAATTGTAAGAAAGTAACCACCATGTACTAATATGAACATATGTGATAACCAAATAATAAAGCTTAACTTGTACAAGTTTTGGATGTTGAATATAGGCAAAATATAAAGAAATTTAAAATAAATAAGGAATGTGAAATACTTCATTAGGTAACTGAGGTTTTTAGATTTAAAAAAATTCAGGTAAATTGATTTTTTTCTATAGAAAAAACTGTGTGATTTTCTTTCTAATAGTTAATTGAGAATGCAGTGCAAAAATAAGTCATTTCTATTATATCGATTTTTGTAGTTTTCAACAATTTTATGTAATTTTTGACTCTGTAAATTATTATTTCTTGTGCTATTTTTCTGTCTGTCTTCTTGTATTCATCATATGGATAACAGCAGGCATAATACTTTAAGGAATCAGTTGTAAAATATTTTTATCAGCTAAAATTAAATTCTAAGTATTGAAGGTTGGAATGTGTCCCTTTTCAAACCTTCTGTTTTCTCTCCATTTCTTACATAAAAACCCAAACAACCAAAATACGTAACTATAAATATGTAATGACACATGAAAGGGAATTTTTTGTATCTCCCCAAGTTTGAACTATTTTATTATATGACATAAGACTGTTGATATGGCTATTTTGTACATTTTATTTCTATGAAAACAGGTCAGTAACATGCACTGTTTTACTTATCAATCTTTCATTAGCTGTAGTTTTAAATACATAAAATATTTCATTTTTGCTATCAATGTTAAACATTAAAGTATTTCTTCAATTGCAAGATGACACTATATTGACATGCATACATTCCTAAATAATCAGTTTTTATTTTTAACTTCTGAAGGACTTATATTTGAATTACATGACTGTATCGTCTAATTTTTCTTACCCATGGAAAATCAACTGTTACACTATTCCCTTTTTTTTTCCTGAAATCAAGTTATCTCAAAGCAGCAATGATTTTTTTCCCCAGACAGATTGTAACTTTCCGCCAACTCCCACTGGCATAGGAAATGGTAATATCTGCATTCAAATTACTTGTTTACTCTACTCATTTATATAAAAGTGCACTAAACCTAAAATTCAGTTCTGGAACGCTGCTCTGAACCTAGAGGACATCGCGTTTCATATACTTTCTCTCTAACATCTTGTCCCTAGTAACTGTCAGACTAATAATCTATGTAGGGTAGTTCTGCAACATCATTCAAAGGCAGCGTCTTGAAAGGCCTAATAAGAAAACAGACCATAAAGAAAGCCTTTCCAAAGCATGCGTGTGTTGGGGTGTCTCAACGTTACACTCTGCCTTATCCTTAGGGGACATCTTGGCTAAATTGGCTCTCCCTGCCTCCATCGATGGCTCTGTACCATCTGCTCATTAAGAAGAGTACTCTTCATTAACACAAACAGATTTGAATATATTTTCAAATACATTTCTTGTTTTTTTCAAGCCCATTCAATCACTGTTATTAATTTAGTTGGGCAGTCTCTGTTTTGAACATAATTTCACTTACTGAAATAATATTGAGAGATACCAATTCCTTTACTTTAGCAACTTTTGAACAAGTAAAAACTACATTCAACTCTATTTTGCAAATATAGATAAACAAAAATAAGATTTGGGTATTTATTCTTTAAGAAACTTACAAGATACAGACTATATAGAAAGAATCATTATCAACTAGATGGGAAAATTTTTATTGGGGATCACAGTGTTGTTCCCATCTAGAAAAGAAGCAGCTGGCTGTTAATTGCTCAAACGAAGCCTACTAATGATGCACATGTGCCAGTTAATATGGAATCAAAAGTATTTTACCAGATAACTCATAGAAAATGTATATAGAAAGACAATGATGTGGAAATTGTGTATCTACTTTTATACAGGAGGATACTTCACAGAACAATGTTTTGAAAAGGGCTAACCTCTTTACCAGAATTCTCATAACACTTAAAGTCATATTTCCAAATTTTTAATTACTTCTCTTTTATTTCTTTCATCCCAAGTAATGCAAATTTTACAATTATTTTATCTCTCCAACTATTATTTCTAACATTTATGAACAATTTGGTTTATGTTTCTATTTTAATGTTTTCTACCTGATTTTTGAAATGTGTACTTCTTTACTGTAAGTAATAAAGTTGCTGATGATCAGAATTATTTCTAATTTTAAATTTCAAATCAACACAAATTTATTCTTTATAACACAGCGGCTCTGTCCAGTGGTGCACCCCTGTCGTCCCAGCACTCTCAAAGACTGATGCCAGAGGATCATGAGTTTTGATCCCAGACTAAGCCATTTAAAACCTTAGAAACTGCTTCAAAAAAAAAAATTAAAAAGGCTGGGTATAAGGGCCCTGGGTTCCACCTGTAGAATTACAGAAAGAAAAAAGAGAGAAGACTGAAAAGAAAATAAAAAGAATGAAAGAGTCTTACTTCATTTCTGTGAGTTCGGTAGATCCTCAACTTGATTTTTTTTCCCAGAGAAATATCTATTACCATATTTTGCTTTATTTTTGTAAAAACTCAAAATTAAATCTCACACCATTTAAATGTATAATTCAGCATTTGATGAGTGCAGTGATGGTAAGTTATACAGACTTATGCATCACACTCAATTGGAACTTCTAATTAATTAATAACTGACAATTTCCTCCTCCTCCCAGCTTCAGGCAACTTTCATTCTACTCTTTGATTCTATGAATTTGACTATTTTAAATATAAACATAAGTGCAGCAGTGCGATGTGTCTTTCTGTGACTGGTTTATTTCACTTAGCAAGATGTACACATTTGATGTTCCCCACCCCATCCCCACTTTAGAGAGATATCGATGTAAGTCTTTAGCATCTGGTAATAGCTGTTTCTTACAGATTTTGGACATTAATCCCTTGTCACATAAAGGCTTGTGAGTACCTTTGGCTATGCAATATGACTTTCTTTTCAAAATCTCAAGAAAAAAATGTACAACTTCAAAAGCAAATATCTATGCAGAGCTACTTGAATGTATTTCATAACAATAGGTGCTTACTGATATACTGCTGTATTTACAGAAGATTAATTTGTATATTTTCTGCATAATCTGGAAGATAACATTGGTCTAAGATCCATAGTGTTCCTTTAACTTCTTTCTTCAGATAGATTTCTTTTCAGCTTATGAAATCTTTCATTCAATTAACTGGATATTTTCACAATTTTTTCACTCAAGTTTATTATTTTATTATTATTTTTAGCATAACTTTTAGTAAACAAAGGTAAGACCCAAGAGACAAGGCGAAGACACAGCACATTTTTTCCAGAAGCATATGCCAATATGTTTTCATGCCCAAGATATGCATTTAAAAGTATTTGATACACAATGATAATTTACTAAAATTAAATGTAATAACCATGTCCTCAAACATTACTTCATTCAGAAAAGATAATGTGTGGTGTGCATTCTGTGTTTACCAGTGTCTAACATGTCCTCATATCATGAGATTTGTAATCAAGTTTTGTTTGTGTATTTCTCAGTTTGTTTTTGATACTACAACTGAATACCCAATAAGAAATAATTTATAAAGAATAGAAGTTTGAGGTTTTTTTTTTTTTTTTTGCTTCCTGTTCTAGAGGTCAGGTGGTCTTAGGTCATGACTTTGGTCTCTGGTGAGGTCCTTCGTGCTGAATGTAATGTGGTGAAAAGTAGCATCACACGGCAGGCAGAGCTATGATTCTTAGCATAATTCCACTAATGCCATTACGAATGTCTCACTTTCACCGTATTGGACCCAAATTACCAGGGCCTACTTACCATTCACTCCAAGCATTCAGTTTCCAGCACATGAAGTTTTGGAAGACGTGTTCAAATCATAGCATTTTGCTCCTGGGGCCCTCAATTCAGTTATTGTTACATTCCCTCCTTTTCTATGATCCTCAAGTGTTAGCTCTTTCCAGCACTAACTTAAAAGTTGAGCATCCTGCATCTCTTGTAAGTCTGACATGGGTAAGTTTCAAGGCACTGTTAATTCCTCTTGAGCATGTAGCCCTGTACCATATGAAGTGATCTGCTGCTAAAACAATCAGACAAGAGATAGATAGTCCTCATCTCAACAAGAGAAACAGCCAAGGGGAAAGAGGTAACAGTTCCTAATTTTGTACAAAATCTAACAACTAAGTCTCAATCACTCACATTAGTCTTTTTTGATTCCGTGGCCTACATCTTTGAAAACAATAGAATACTTCAGAAATCTACTCTGTTTTCCTGCCTGCACCTGATTATTCTACAAGCCAAGAAAGATTATCCTTACTACTTGCTATAAAAATCCAGATTCTCCAAACTTTGGATTCCAAGCTGGGAGGCTGCCTACTTACTCCCTGTCTAGCAACTGTGTGGATTTATTACATTGCCCTGGGTGATGGAGGAATAGAGTGCAAATATGCTTTTGGTCCTGTAGCTTGTCATGGCCATGATACAGCTCTCTATCTTTACCTTGTCTTTGCCAGCATCTGGGGAATAGTGACAGTCTCGCCTCTTAGAGCAAATGGATTTTGGTGAGTGTGCTATTTCCTTGTATGGTCAAATATGTATATAATAAAATATCCCAGCATAAGTCAAACAGTTAATACAGGCATAACATATTTTTAAAATCAATCTACTTTGAATACTATCTATGGAATTGAACAAAATGCTGGAAATTAGGATAAGGAAATCAAAGATTTTGTCCTTGCTTTGTCAAAAAATTATCTATTAGACTTTGAGTAGAAAGAAGTGTGGTAAATACTCATTGAATATTTTTAATTTTGTCAATTAATTAAATGTAATATTTTGTTAGTGCATATTAATTATATATGGTAATGGGAGTTTAATAACATATTTCAATACACTTATGCAGCAAGCACTGATCAGATTCCGCCTCCACTGGCTATGTGTATATCATCATGCTAAACTAATGTATTCATTTAACATTCATTTTCTGTTCCAAAATGGAAGATTCAAGAGAAGCAGAAGCCATTACACAGCTGTCTTGAGAACAGGAGACAGAATGTTTGTACAAAGGCAGTGCCTTTCTACTAGAATTCTCTACTCCTTTTTATTTTCCATATTATATTATTTTATATTCCTTATTATTTTATTTTCCTTCCCATTCCCGCAGTTTTTGCCTTTATAAACCCCACACAATCCCCACTTGGTACTGAGAGTTCTTTGAGTCATGAGCCCTTTCTCAGTTTCTGGCTAATAAAGGAATCCAATTTTTTTTTTTTTTCTCCACAAGCACCATAAGCGGTGCTTCTCCGCTGTGATGTTGTATCGCTCAGTTGTACCTGGAGGGCCAAACGGGATTTGAGAAGCCCACCGCAGGAAGACCTTGCTGCAGTCCCACCGGGCTTACAGGGCAGGCACCACCGGAGATGATCCAGGTCCCTGTGAGACTTTGCCCCGCCTGGGGAACTCAGGACTGACTTCTCCGGAGGAGTTCAAGTTGGCCACTGAGTGTCCTGGTAAGCAAGCCTCATAATGCCCTGTATCTGGGAGTGAGTGTCGGATGAGACATCATCCTTGTTTCTTCTCCATTTGAACATGGCAGTGTTAGGGAAAAAAGACTTGGTCTGTTTACCTGTTACCTGGTCTGTTTTGGTCTGAAAACTTCCTCAATTTCAATCTTTCTGTTTGAATTTCCTCCACTTTTATTACCTCTCTCTCGTTTTAAAATTTGAGTAATAGGTGCCTCATATAGTCACCTATCCTCTCTATTTCAGTGTATGCTTCATAACTTCTCTCTTGGATTTAATGGCGACTGGGAAACACGCTACCACTAGATCGTCTCCTAACAGTATGTAAGATAGATTGGCATAATGATGATGTTGGTTGGACTTCTTTAGGCTCCATTGATACCCAAGTTGAGAGAAAGCCACTGGGCCACAGGGATATCTCCACCAATATCCTTAGGTCAACCAATGGCTACACGAATGTTAAAAAAGAAAATTGGTTTGAAAATGTTACCTTTGGTTAAAAAAAATCACATTATATTACATTTATTAGAAAATTGCTTGGAAACTTTCTGTTATGTTGCATTTATTTTCTTTATTTTTAGATGCTTTTTAACGGTTTTTGATTCAATATATCTGTTGGAAATGCTGTCCTATCTAGTGTATACTAAAAAGTAGTACACATGTTAGATCAAAGGAAATAGAGACATCTTCTATTACAACCATCTTTTTGGTTTAAATGCAATCTTTTTCTTAGCTGTTAAAACTCATAAAACAGATTTCCGCTTCCCCTTATCTTTCTTCTCCCCATCTTCCCAAACCTCCTTCACTTTCACATCCGCTTCCTCAGACTTTTCCTACCCTACCAGTTCTGTTTCTCCACTCTGTTTCATTTCCCTCTTCCACATTGGAGACCGCACCAATCTCTTCTACCTCCACAGCAAATTCCCCTTCTCCATTTCAGTCATTGCGTCTTCTACTGCCCTTGAGGCAAATAGTTACTTTGTGGGATGGTGCTGCTCACACACGACACTTTCAATTTATACTTCATTCTCTGATACACTACATGCTATTCCCATACACCTTCCCACTCAATATGATTATCTACACCCGCTTATCATCATTTTTGCCTCTAAAAAATAAAAGTCTTGGTATGATTAACTTAACAATTGCTCCTTATATAATGCAAAGATTTTGAATGTTGGAAACATGTATCTTTGTATGTAGTCTCCCACTCCTCTCCGAGTGGCTACAGGCTACAGGTACATCACTTAAATTGCTAATGCTCATTTGAAACAATGTTAAATATTACCCTATGTGAACAGTGTCCTTATGAATTGAACCATGTCACCAGGGATGTATCTCTTTGAACAATGCTTAACATATTATTGGCTTTCAGTAAATTTTAATGTCCTTCCCTGTCCAAATAGCTCCAAAATATGTAAGTGGTTTCAAATGTGCTATGTTTAACCTGGCAGCCCTTGCTTTAAAATGTTAAGTTTATGTCCTCATTTTGTGTAACAGCTTTTTCAAAATTATTTTGCATTTCAAGAACTCATTTTTTCTGTACTTAATTCATTGATGAAAGTGAAAGAGATGTATATTGCCACATTCTGAGCTATTTGGAAATAGCTCTCCAAATAGAGGATTCAGTGAAAACACCCTAGCTCTCTGATGTACCTAAAAATGAATGACAGAAGTGGTCATATAATGTGATGCTTGAAAATAGCGCTTTTCATGATGATATACTTGGGAAGTCAACTAATTCTTAGAAGATAGCTATTACAACTTTTCATTACTGATGATTATAAATTCTATTTTATAACAGATGCATAAAAGCTTGACTTTGGAATGATTTTCCATCATTTAGCAATGTGTTTGTTATAAAACAAGCAGCGGTGGTTTGATGGAAATACTGAATAGTTCATAAAACCTATGCAGCCTGAATTAGTATCACAATCTCCTTGCAGTTAGGGAACAAGATGGTTTATGTTATTCCATGTATTATTACTGGTTTTGATCATTTAATTATCAGTTAAGTTTAATCCAAATATTAATTTAAAAAGCTCATACATATTTTAGAACAAATATAAACAATAAGCCACCTTGGGGAATGGTTTATTACATTGATATAATTAAACTACAGGCTGCCAATTAAGAACACATGTATTATTGTGAGCTACTAAGCTTAAAGATAGACAAAAAATTATATAAATTCAAAGAAAATTGCCTAATGGAAAGCTAAACAAAAAAATTCTTTAAAGACATGGTTTAGAAGCAAACAGTATGATTGATGTTTTTTTCTCCATGGATGAAATATAGTCTTAAATTATCACAGGATAAACAATTCAAGTTAATAATTCATGATTATTAAATCGTAATATATTATTAAAAGATAGACTAAATGTTTCATGATAATGAGATGTAAATTGAGAATACTAAATGGAATGTTCAACTTCTTTTGTATGAATTAGAGGTCTATTTTAGGTCTAGTCTCATCTCGCTGATATCAGTGCTGCGGACTCATAGAGGTAATGCAAGAACATAGAAGACTCTGGGGACACAGAAAATTGCGGAGGGGCAAGCAGTTGTATTTTATTTAAGATACGCTTCTGAACATTAAACTATTCACCATGAACCTCAAGATTGAGCACAACACATTCTATAAACAATTTAATTTTACATCTTTTATCTATTTTTATATTACCCAAATCACATAAATTATTAATTCCTACTTGTATCCTGTTAAAATATAGCTTTCTTGAATATGTGTCTGTCCAGGTTGAATAATTTAAAGTTTAAATGCATTTCTTCTTATTCCGTGACAGTAATATTGATGCTTTCTTAAAGCTACACTAATCAAAAGAATGGTACTAACATAAGGAATTAGGTGAATGAGATAGAATAGAGAGAGAGAAAAGAAACGTCTATGCTTCAAAGGATAACATGAAGAAATGTTAAAATCATCGCCAGTGATTTCTTTCTTTCTGGAATGGAATATTCTTGTCCTCAATCCTCTTTCCCTCTCTGCCTCCTGAGTGTCCCTCCCTGCACAGCTTTCGTCTGTCAACCTCTCCACAGGCCCTTCCACCATCGCTGGTTTTGCCAACCATGCACAAGCTGAGAACTCTGAAACTCTGCATAAACTAAACCTCTCTTTAAGTTGGGGGATGCTGTGCCCACTGATAAGAAAGTGACTAGGACAACATACTTTTATCTCCGTATCCAAAAACTTCACATAAAATTTAGAGTAGTCATTCAGTTATTGTTTCTTACATGTAAAACAACACGCAAAAGCAATTTCAAGTGTGGAGGATGAAATTTGAAAGTGAAAAAAATAAGCTCTTAGCAAAGATTATTATAAAAAAGAATATAATAATTCCTTTACTGACATGATATTACGAAAAAATCAGACCTTCAGGTAGAAGCATCTGTCATGTGTGATGTCGACATTAACTTGCACTGCTCATTATGGAAATTGTTTAGTTAAACTTTACAATAGCATATAGTTTATACTTTTTCTTATAATTATTCTTGCTGTGCTTGGATTTATATATATATTATGTTATATCTTATCTAAAAGTTTTTTTAATATCTGTAACAACAACCAAACCTTACCTTACCATAACTTTGGAACATACAGTAATTGCAGAATTCTGGAATTCAAAGAAGGATTCTGTGTTCAACCTGGGGAACTTAAAAAGACTCTCAAAACAAAAATCAAACAAAAAAATGTTTAAAAGTCTATATGAAAAATAAAGTTAAAAAGGACTTAGCTCAATGCTGAGGTCCAGCATACAATTCCCAGGTCATCTGCACAAACACACACTGTGAAGCTGCGGGTGTAGCTTAGTGGCAGAGTGCTACCGTCAAATGCCCAGTGCTCTGAGTTCAATTCCTAGCAGAGCCAAAAAAAAAAAAAAAATCTGTTTGAAAATTGTATTATTACTCAGAATGACACTATGAGTTAACGAAACATCATTTTATTTTCTTTTTAAAACGAAAGATGTTAAAGTTTTGTATCATTCCAAACATACTACATTTTAATCTTTTGGTGCCAAATGTGAATGATTTTCTCAAAGAAATTTAATTGGTTATACAGATTTGAACAAAGCCAGGTAAGCCTCAGGTCTCATTTGCATAGCCTCCTCTGAGCCTCCAAGTTCTGTAGTCATTTCACAGTGAAAGACTCAATATGAATGTAACTAATTGGTAGAAATCTCTTCATTAAGAAAAGCTTTTGTTCAAACAGATGCAAATACAAAGGTCAGTGTGTCCAGCTGGCTGGAGGATTTTAATCCAGGATGTTGGCAAAGTCAAAGTGCAAGGAGATTAAAGGCCAGGAGACAGATGCTTGGAGGAAGGAAGCAGTATCCGAAGGCGTGATTTAGATGGGTGTTCAGTGTGTCCTGGAAACTGACTTCCACGAAAATGAAAGAATGCAAATAGCATGCTTTTTTACAAGTGAGACTAAAATGTCAGAGAAAACAGCTTACATATCTGTACACACACACACACACACACACACACACACACAATCACTCACATGCAATAAGCACTTGCCTTCTACACCACAAACCTATCACAATCATATTGCATATAACCTACATATACTTAAGAAATTATCTTTTGTTTCAATGGGAAGATATTGAAATAAAAAAATAATATAATTTATATTACAAGAACCTAATTTAAATATTTCATTTTGTGATTTCTAATTCTGAGAAATATTTGGGTTTTTTTTTGAAACCATCAAACTGAAGATTTAAAACTCACAGTTTTATCAGAAAGCATATGTTATGCAGTTGGAGACTTACAATTTTGAAATATTTCAATTAAAACTCATTTTTATTTAATTTTAGGTGGACCTTGGGAAATAATTATTAAAGTGACATAATTAAACAATGTTGCCTTTACTCACACCAGACATAGTATGGAGCTTTCACTGTAAAGTAATAGTAAGATTAGGTTTTTATAAGATCTTGAGGGGGTATGTATATTTTCCATAGAAAATAGAATATAATTAGACTGTGGACAGAGAATAAATTGTTAAAGGTTAAATACAGCCACAGTCCTTTGATAGTGCAAAATACAGAGTGTTGGAATAAATTTGGAGTTGGGTCTGCCCTCAGTGACTTAGTTGATCCACAGACTATTGTACAAATCTCCACTTTCCCTAAGGGTAAGTTCTAAGATGACTTGGCTTCACTAAGTCTCTTGGGAAGCTAGCCACCTGTCATTCCACAGGGAGAAGCCCAAGTCCTAGCAGCTACATGGAAAGTTCCAGAATGACAGGAAATTGATCCCTCCAGCTGAGAGCATTACGTGAACTAACGGTGGACAGCCAATACCAAGGCAATACCTCTATGTATGAACCCTAATGACTGTAGATCCAACTGTCAAAATCAAGCACCTTGGCTGCTGCCCTGTGGAACAGAGAAGAGCAGCCACCCCAGTCCTTCCCAAATTGCAGACTGAGAACAGAACAAAGTGATCAATGTGTTTATGAGCCGCAGCATAGCCAAACAGTATGCAATTAGAGCAGTTACTTAATGCAATCTCCATACTGAAATATGTACTTATCTTTATATCACAGAGCCAATTGTCTTAAATATTCACCTTTTTTTTCTCATGATTTTTGTCTGCAAAGGTTACAAAGGTGTACTGGTCCACTGCAGGTATTTTTGCATTCACGCTCGGGATCCAGGGAAGGCCACTAGCCCCTCTGCCTATCTCTTCGGAGACCCAGCTCCTCTGCTGCTACTGCAGGCCATACGGATTGCTATCAGTCGCCGGCGGCTTCCTAGAGGATGTCTTGGGAAGCTTATCAGAGGTTCCTCTCTTCCGAGACTCCCAAACATAAATGGATGGTTCATTGCATTTCTCCCTTCTTCTAAACCCGTGAGCTGAAAGTATCACATTCAAATTTTAAATCAGTTTTATACTCATTCCAGTTTTTGCTCATCGAATGAAATTTAATCTGCCTTTAGAAGGACATTTCTTCATTTGAATCTTTTTACATGTTCTTATTTTTATCTTAAGTTTTCAAGATTCTTAGTCTGTGAGATTAAAAAATATTTTTTTTATAATTTTAGAGGTTAGATTTAAAACCCCATTTTCAACAGACATTTTCTTCTTTGGAAGAGCCTCTTGTAGAACTCAGTAGTATGACATAGACTTTTTAACTTGATTTCTGCACAGTATACATAAAAAAAATCTTAACTGTTAGCTTGTTTATGTGAATATTGTCATGAGCATATGTGAGGTTAAGCTAGATCAACCTTGATTTTCAACCAAAATATTTTATTAATAATTAATATAATATTAATACTAATAACAATATAAACTTTATCTCTAGAGAGAGTGCTTAAAATAGAATGGCTTATGTTTTTAGTCAGAGAGGAAACAATATATTTCTTTAATGATAGCCTAATTCTCAAATTACGAGGAATACTTAGAGTCTCAAAAATGTTTTATCTATTTAATTCTGCGCCCTTATTCCCAAACGACACTAGCTTTTTTGTACAAGTGCAATTACCGGAAATTGTTCTAGCAGAAAGATTTTTGGCAACCACAGTAAAAACTGATCAATAGTACATCAGACTCATGGTGTTTTAAACTTTAATGGAAGGAGTGAATGTGTTTCTTATAAATGTTTCTCACCAGAAATCTTGGCAATTATACAAAATATCTAAAATTCAGATACTTATTGGGCAGCATTGTGGGAAGCTTATGAGACAAAGAAAAACTATGTATGTATCATGATCAAAGTGGTGAAAATTGCCAAAATGATATTTTGCTGAACTATTTCCATCGTCTGTGACCTATGGCCATCTCCTCTTTTGCGTTGCTACAAAGAATATTTCACTTGGTAGTTAAAGACCTTGAGACCTAATTTTTCTTCCATAATATAAGGCATATTGGGAAAGTGGTAGCAATGATTTTGGTGTTCTTTCTAAGATAATGATTAACCAACAAAAAGAAAAGAAAATCTCCTAGAAAAACAAAGCATACCAGTTTACTATGAGATAGTACTTAAATTCCTAGATTCCGATTTCTGTTTGGGATTCATCAGTAATTCTTAATTTTTCTTCTTGTGAAGACGATGAGCACATCATTCCTGAGGTGGCTCAGAAATCATATCCCGTTGTCTATTTTATTTGACTAGGAATGTACTAGAGATTCAGTAACATGTCAACAACTTACAACTCGGGCATGTGTGCCTGTAGACATCTTTGGCCACGTTTTTCCTCCTTCTTACCCTGTGCCTTGCTTTTTGTTGTCGGTGAGCCAGCGTAACCCTGACCGATTTCTACTGTCATGGTCAAAGGCGCCATGTCCTCTCTGGTGGTAATTTTCAAGACTACACTGCAAGGAAAAACAGAGGAGTGGGAGCAATTGTTCAAGCCTTTTAATAAAAATCACAGTTCGCCCATTTGCTTTCTTCCCCTTAACAAACCATATAGACTGTGCACTTACTTCATTTTATCATGTTTATTTTATGCTTCCATTATGTATATGACACATACATAATTATACAAAAAGAAGTATGAACTTCATTCTTTTATACATATAAATGCCTTCAGACACATAGAAAGACAAAAGAGTACTTTATGTAAAAAACAAGAGTCAACAGCATCAAAAGCCCTCAACATCTGTAAATAACAAACTGCTTCATGTGCTTTGCTGACATTATTAAATACTTGTTCCCATATTTCTTAGGCCACATTATCAGATGTTATAAAAATTGTGAATCTGTGGTTGTGGTTTTTCTGACCAAAGCTGCAAGCTGCTTCTGTGACTCCGTTGTGTCACAACAGATCTTCATTTTCCCCAAACAGCATCTACAAGGACCACTATGCAGGCACGGTTAGTCCATTATCTACAGAACCATCTATAGAAGAGCAATAACGTAACAAAGGAAGACGAAAGGGGTAACGTAGAATATATTGTCTATAGATGACTGCTTCAGATATCTCTTTGAGGTAATTGTCCCGGTAGGATAAGGAAGCCAGGAGAGATGCACACCCAATCCTGTCTTCTACTGGATGCTACTTGGCAGCGTTAACTCCACTGTACCTAGTTTACTCTGAGAGTGCTGGACAAAGACCTTCTGCTACTCACAGTTGGCAGTAACTGGGTCCAGAAGTAGTATACATTTAAGAAGAAAATGGCAAGACGTTATCAGCATTGCTACAAGGTGATATCCACAGTCTTGTCAACTATCTGGCTCTTTATTTTCTTCTTAGGACCTCCTTTTTTACACTTCGCATTCAAAAATAAAGCTCTAAATCACCGCCCAGACAGATACATTGGGAACTATACAAATCGTTGTGGTCTCTGTCCTGCGGGGACTCCCAGAACAGCTGAGGGGGGCTAAGATGTCCGAGAAACCACTCTGGAGACTCACTTTGGTGAATGGAGCCCAACTTATTAAGGAAATACAGAGCTTATATGGACAACGACACTGCAGAAGTCAGCGTGGCCCAGTCAGTGAGGGAGATCCAAAACCTTTCCTTGTATGTCCTTAACCAGCCAGGTCTCCCAGAGGAGGGAGGAGCTAGAAGAAGGAGGGTGGGGCTGTGGATCAGCAGTTTGTCACTAGATCAGGGGCCTGAGGCCTGCCTCAGACTCCACCTTTGCGGTTCAGCCTGCTTACACCATAGTGTCCTGGTCATGTGCTAGATATACTTCCACCCAATCTGAATCCCCCACTGCAAATAACGTTAGTTCAGCTTATAAAAATAAACTTATTCTTAGGAGACATTTACCAATGGCTGAGCATTAAACAGATTCAGTAGAAGTCATTGAATATAAAAAGGAATTTTGATTTTTATTAAAATTGAAATTAGTATACCATTTAAAATGAGATTTCTGTTAACCAGGAATATCTTAATTTAGATTCCTAATTTATCATCATTAGGACAAAGCCTCTGACTTTCATCTAAAATATAAAAAAAAAAAGTTCCCAAATTGTTTCCAAAACCATGGAAATGGAATGTTTTCAAATATTTAGAAACATAATTATTCAGAAAGGATTTTCTGAAAGAAAATTGAATAGTATATTCACCAATCCCTTTAACATAAAGTGATATTTCAAATCAAAGTTTATGCTGGCAACAGCTACTATTGATATAATGGGTTTATATATAACATCATATGACAGTAATCAATACTCAAAGTTTTCAATCGTTAATTTTTTAGTTAGTGATTTGAATCTTCTTTTCTGAAAAGCCTATGACAATTTCTTTCATTATATTTCTAGATGTTTAGGATGTTAAAATCTTAAAGCAGTTGTGTACCAAATGTCAAAAACCAGGTAAACCTATGCGGTCTGAGAATCACTCTCTGAGAATTTACATCTTACGGAAGTTGTAATATGCAAACTAGTGTAGCTGGGAAATGAAAGTAATATCTTACCTTTTTTATATTTCTGAATATTCTATCTTTTTAATATTTTTTTCATTAAACAGATATTAGCTGACATGATTGTTTAGTAAACTATAGAAATAGGAGTGTTTATAACAATGACTAATTTTCACTAAGTGCTTAATCTTCCAGTTTCAAAATTCTGCATGTGTATATATTTATTCAGTCAATAAGTGGAATTAAAAGTTAATATATCATACCTAATACTCAAAAAAATTGCAAGCACAATGACATTGCAAAATTTCTTAGTTCAGAGTTGCAGTTCTAACTAGAACATAAACCCTAAAGTATGAAGTATTGACTTTTTTTTTCTTTTTTGACAGGAGACTACTTTCTCTGTAGTCCAGACTGGCCCTAAATTATGCTGTCCTTGAGCTCACAACTATACTCCTACCTCACCCTCTGAGTAGTGATATCAGAGGCACAAGCCACCACACTCATCTAATCTTTATGTGGCACTAGAAAATTGAGCCCAGGGACTTTCACATGATAGGGAAGCACTGTAACCAATTAGCTACATCCCCACTACCCACCAAAATATAGGGTCTTGACCATCCAATGTGCCCTTTCTCTGAAGACACTGAAGCATGGAAAATTCTACTTTTTCATATAAGCATTGAAGGCAAGAATTCTTTTCAAAATAAGTATGAGGTATTCTTGTCTTAAATTCTTCGGTTAGTGAACTGTAAACTCTTTCCACAATTTAAGAAGACCATGAGGGATGCATCTATTTTTCTACTAATTCAATTTTATCTTTATGGCAGAGTAATACTCCATTGTGTATATATACCACGTTTTCTTTATCCATTGATTTGTTGGAGAATACGAAGGCCACTTTCATGATTTAACTATTATTATCTGTGCTGCTATAAACAAGAGCATGGATATATTGAATTGATTGTTCCATTTCTTAAACTTCTATAAACTTACATTTCAGTGAGATAATTTTTGAAGAATAAAAAACTAATACATCTGAGGACAAAAACATGTAATAAGCTGCTACTAATGTGATGAATCTTTTCTTGCCCATCCTATAAATCCTGCTTATATCTTGAATATAGTCATTAAAATATGAATTGTTATATACTCAACCTGTGTAAAATTGAGATAATATAAAATGGAAGGAAGTATGGTAGGATATTGTGTAGTATACACAGTTAGGGATAGAAATATTCCCACAACCAAAATGGAGAATTTACTGGAAAGTAAGAGTAATGGAGAATTCTGAGGAGAATAGCTGTTACCCATAGCTAGTGGTAATCTGTAACTAACCATGGTTGACTCTTAGGTACTTACAAAGACAATTGGTGGGAACATATGAACAGTAGAGTACCTTGGAAGCTGCTTAATGGTGGAGAAACTTAACAACCAGTCTAAGCAGCTTAAAGGAATCAGTCTCTTATTCACTTCTTCTATACGAGAACCTAGAAACAAAGCCACACACTACTCCCTTTCACGTCCCCTTCCTGCTAACAGAAACTTCTACCTGTTCATTCTGTTCTTTTACTCAATAAAGTTGCTTCCATATATTTTGCCTCCACCAATTCTTCTTCGATTTTGTGGGACAAAATTCTGGAATAGATTGCCAGGTAAGAAGGTTTGCCGATGCAAGGAAAGAAGGAAGGAAGGAAGGAAGGAAGGAAGGAAAGAAGGAAGGCTGGTTGAATCAGGAAAAGGTACAGGACATTGATTTCCTTAGATGGTGTATGTATACAACATGCATATTTGTTGGGCGACAAATTGCAGCAAATTTAGCAGCTTAAACTGAGTACATATTTATTGTCTCAATTTGTTTTCTTGCTATCTGGTATCTGGAGACTACTCCTGGCCAAAAGAAGCATTTCACAACACAGTTTGTTTCCTCAC
This sequence comes from Ctenodactylus gundi, assembly GCA_004027205.1. NCBI lineage: Eukaryota > Metazoa > Chordata > Mammalia > Rodentia > Ctenodactylidae > Ctenodactylus > Ctenodactylus gundi. The sequence goes on from PVKB01002038.1 coordinate 53,345, forward strand.
AACAAGCGGGGAAAAAAATGAATTTTCTCAGCCTCAGCAAAGATACTGTAGTGTGACTGCTGAGCCAGACATCCCTAAAGCCACAACAAATGGTGTCATTAGTGAACCGTTGAGAAAATAACACAAAGTAACACATAATAGAAATCTGTGGACTGAGATCATGCAAGATTTGCTTGATGGAGTCAAGGAATGACCACGCATGTGCACACACTCCTCCTGCTGCATCCACTTGCCCCGTTTTTGCTTCATCTATTCCTCATCTACTTTCACATAAATAGACCAGTGTAGGACAGAGCTCTCTCTTTTCCAGAGCACAGCCACAACTCAAGGCACCCATCAAATACCCTGGGGGTCTTCTCAAAAGATGAGGGGCACTAACTGCCACTGCCTGTATTGATACGGTTGACAAGTCTACATCCTGCCTGGCCTCACATAATTAGATCCATTTATGTTTGCTTTCCCCTTGCTGTCACAAAATCCCTGACATACATGGCTTAAAGAACAAAAAGAGTTTTTTGTTTGTTTGTTTGTTTTGTTTTGTTTTCTTCTTTGTTAGTTTATTTTTTTCATAGTTTAAGTTCATAATAAAAGGCTCTGAGGCAGAAACATCGTATCAGAGGTTAAGGCAGAAGGAAGGTGCTATGTCATGGCAGCCAGGAAAACAGCCCCAACAAGAAGGGACAGTGACCAGATACAGCCCCTAAGACCATAATCCCATGATCCAACAGCCCATGTAGCTTTGAACTCAAGGAGGGGTCAACCATTGGTGAATTCAGTACCCTCCTAATCCAATTACCTTCCCAGGATTCTTTTAATCCTATCAAGTTAACTAGCAGACACACTCTTAAAGGAAAAATATTTTTAAAATAAGATTGATTTTCCCAATCATTTAAATCTCAGCAAACATAAGCTAAAACCAACATTTATGTCTATAATTATTCTGACAAATGCGTTGAAGTTTTCTCTAGTAGATTTCAGAATTATAGGCCCAGATCAATAAAAGAATTCTGAAAGGTTTTTTGTTTGTTTGTTTGTTTTGTGGAGTCATCAATTTTGCCAGTATAATTAATTCATCAGCATCACTTCTACAAAATCAGTGAACTCAATTTTTATAGAATTTGTCATATGAAATAAAATCTTTGTGGGCTGAGAGCATAGCTCTGCAATTAAAGAGTGTATTGGAAACTGCTGGGCCCAGGCTCGTATCCCACCAGCAGCACATACTACCTGTTTGCTGTGGTGCACACCTGTAATCCCAGCACTTTGGAGGGTTAAGCAGGGGATCGCTTATAGTTCTAGGCCAGCCTGGGCTACATAGTAAGTTCAGGACCATTGTGAATTACAAAGTAAGACCCTGTTTCAAGAAAAGAAGTAAAATAAAATCTCTGCATTTTTGCCCAATGAAGAAAGATCAGTCATACGTGTTGTTAAACTATATCATCTACGAAATTGTAGCACAAGATTCATGTTTTCATTTTTTAAATGGCATAGAAAAAATAATAAATTTAGGCTAAAATCTCTTGACGGTTATTCATGGGTATTGACTGAAGCAGTTCAAATAAAAAGAAAGAAAATTAGCAGAGAGTCCGTCTCCATTTTGTCGCAATTACAAGCAGTACTACACGCCTCTACTGAGTGGAACGTTTCCCATTCACGCAGCAGAGCTTCAAATGGATAATGATTAAAAGTTTTCTCTCTGCAAGAATTGCAAACACAATTTTATAATCATCCTAACAATAGTTTAAGAGAGCCATTTGCTTTTTGGCAGTGACAATAGAGTACTGTTTTCATAGCACATAGTACTTTCCGTAATGATTGTGTAGGAATGTGGAAAACAACTTTGTTTTCTTGTTACATATAATTAAAGTTGGCACGTTTTACTTCCGTGTTGCTCTGCTACAATTATCTTTCTGAGTAAATCAACTCTTTTATTTTAGTTTACATTTTAGTTTAGTTTAGTTTTAGCGAAAGGAGGTCATATAAAATATTTGGTTTCCATGCATTATCAAAGGCCTAGGGAATTATATCCTATAAATAACATGAGGATTTACACATATTCATAACCTCTACACAGAAGTATGTAATAGAATGTGGTGACAATTAAAAGTGTTTTGTAGGCCAACTTTTAAGATACTTCATTAAATTTTAAATTCTCTTTTAGAGGTGTTTTGTGGATTTACTAAAGCCATTGCATTAAACTGCTTATTTATACCATTTTTCTTATGAAGTGATTTTAGACTTATAGGAAAACTGCAAGTATATTGTGAAAATATAGAAAAATCACATGTATTTTGTACCTACAATCTATGAAGGCATTGAATCATATTTAGTTTATTATTATTCTTTCTGTCTACCTACCTATCTAGTCTACCATATGTTTAAATTACATATATTTACAAATACTTTTAGTTACAGGACAATGTATAAACCTAGAGTATGCTTTTTAATCTTTGCTGGTTACTAGGCCTTTTTTTCCCCCTGAGCTCACTAAGACATACATCTAAAAAATGAGAAAATTCTCTCATTTAGCCACAGTTTCCTCTGCAACAAAAGGTGAACTCTCATTGCACGTTTCTGTGAAAATCAAAAGTTAAGCACTTCCAATACACAATAGTCAAGGTAAATATTCCCATTCCAAAAGGAAGAAACAGGAGAATATAAAGCAATCAGACCAAAACAAGTTTTTTAAATCCAGCAGGGAAAGGCTTAAATTCTGTAACTCTGTGACCAGCTTCATGACCCAAGCTCATGGCTTCTACAAATTTTCAGGGTCTCCATGGCATCTTAGCCTTCCCCTTTCCAACTTTATTTCCTTCCCTCCCAGGGGCACACTATCTGGCCTCCAAGGCCTTTTTTTTTTAATTCTGGGTAGAAGCCTCCATGACCCCACAACTCACGCACTCTGTGTGCCTATAAAACCAGGACCATGAGGACGTCACCACATTATGCTGCTGGCTAGAGCAGTAGTGTGGCCTTCCTGGCCTTTGGTGGAGCATCGTCTCAGTACTTGGGTGGCTGAACTCCAGGCAGCTGGGCTGTAGCCCATGCTTCTCTCTGGCTCTGAGGGATGTGCTGAGGTACTATTTTCAGAGCAACGTCTTTCTGTATTCTACCCTTTAATTGGTACAGAGTGAGGTCTGATCCCTGAGATACCCTCAAGAAATCATTTTTTGCCCTGACTCCAAATACTCGGCTTCATTTTAATACTAATCTCTTTATCATCCCTGTGCTCTCTTGCCCCGCCACTGCAGGAACTTTCAGTCTCACAAAACCAACGGCCTTAGATCCTCTCTCTTCCATGTTTTCCTGCTTTCAGAATGGAGTTGGCTGAAAGCCACAAGAACCCACGTAACAGCCTGAGCATGCGGCTGCTTTGGCATTTCTTCCTCCAGTTATGTAGTCCACCGCTCTTAATTTCAATTTCAGGCAAACTCTCTGGACAAGGGCAAAATGAGCACAATGCTAACATACTTTCTGCCACAGGATAGGGTGTGTGGTTTTTAGACCAATTGCCAATACAGTTCTCCTTCTCATCTGAAACTTTTTGAGCCCAGCCTTTCCAATACACATTTCTATCAGCATTCTAGTCTTCTGAACTCTGACAAGAAACTCCTATATTTTTTGAAAAAAAAATTCTGAAAAATGTTTGGACAAATGAAAGTTTATCCTTCGAAATAGTTCACTGAACAGAGAGATCAAGGAAATAGAAAGAGGAATATGAGAAGAAAGGAAAGGGAAGGGGGAGAAAAGAGGAAATGGTACTGTTAAAATCAAACACTTTGTAACTAACATGCACTAAGAAAAATAAATATACTAATGAATGAATATATACAATTGTTCAGCAGAAATGTACATCAATGTAGTCTCAGTCCCCACAAATACAATAGCAGGCATCATTCTCAAAATTAGAAGTCAAAATCATTCATGATTTTATATTTACTAAAAGTAATGTTACTTTCAATTGAAGAATTAAAAATTAAACTAATAAAATATATGTTTTAAATACAGACTCGAGTTAATGAGTTATTATAGAAAATGCACATGGGCATTCAAAACATTATCTATTACTATATTTTACACAATTATGACATTTTGATTTTTTTACATTTTAACTTATGTTGTTAATCAGGTACTATTCTTATTCCATTTTTATTAATTTTTTTGTAAATATGTGAATTCCAAATTCTACAACACATTAGAGATATTGGGCTTGGGAAATCCGTGAGGGTCCCTGCCCACCCTTTTCTCAGAGGTTCAGCCCTTCCTATCTGACCATTGCTTCCCCTTCTGCTCTGTCATTCATGGTGGGGCCTTTTATGTTGTTATTTTTTGTGCATTTCATAAGAGAGACACTTGTCTATAGTCCACATTTTGTGCTTGGTCCATTTCACTGAACATTATTGACTTAAGGCCTCCATTTTTGTTTAAAAAATTCATATCTGCCTTTTCTTGTGGCTGCTTAATATTTTCTTGCATATAGAAGCCACATCCTTTTTAGCCATTCCTCTATTGATGGCGAGGTAGGTTGCATTCAGAATTTGGCTATTAGTTTGAATTGTGCTGCAATAAATATGGATGTGTATGTGTCTTTATGGTGGGTTGACTTTATTTTTTGGGGGAAAAATGCCCCATAGAGCAGTAGCTGGATCAAACGGAATTATGGTCGTGCCAGATTGCACTCCTACCAACAATGGAGTAGAGTTCCTTTTTTTTCACACCATCTCCAACATTTTTTATTTATTTATTTATTTTTTAAATTCTTGGTGTAGGCCATTCTCACTGGTGCGAGGTGAAACCTCGACGTTGTTTTTATTCGCATTTCTCTGATGGCCAGTGATGGAGAACACCTTGTCATGTTTTTCTTGACCATTTTTACTTCTTCTGGCAAGTGTCTTTTCATTTCAGCTGCCAACTTCCAGATGAAATCATTCATTTTAGGAGGTTTTATGCTTTTATGTTCTTTATATATTCCAGATATTAATCCTTTGCCTGAAGAGTTACTGGTGATTATCTTTTCTCATTATGTGGGTTGTCTCTTTACTTTGTTGCTTATTTCTTTTGCCATGCAAAAGTTTTTAGTTTAATGTAGCCCTATTTATTAATTCCTGCTGAAATTTCTTGTACAGTTGGTGATCTGTTCAGAAAACCCTTTCCTGTCCCTATGTCTTCTAGGGTTTTGCTTATTTTGTCTTTACTTGTTTTGATGTTCAGTTATTTGATTCATTTTGACTTGATTTTAGAGTGTGGTGGTAGATACAAGTGATTTCATTCTCCTGCATGTGGAGATCCAGTTTTGCCAGTGCCATTTGCTGCAGTGGATGGCTTTGGTCACTTTGTCAAACATCAGGTGACTGTGGACACTTGAGTTTGTTGTAATATCTTCAATTTTGTTCTACTGGTCCTCTTATTTGTTCTTATACCAGTACCATGTAGATTTTGCCCTCATTTAATTGATATGTATGCATGCACAATTTAAGGTTTACAATGGAGTTGAGCACTTTATGCACATATGTATCTTGTCAAGGTGACAATGGCTTTCCCACTCTCCTTTTGTCCCTCCCCCTACCTCCCCCTCCCTCCTTCCTCCCCTCCCCATCCCCCTGTTTCACTCTGTTTTTCCTCTTAAGTTCCATAGGAGTTGTGCTCTCCGGGACTCTCATATCAGAGAGACCATTGGATATTTCACCTTCTGCTTCTGACTCACTTCCTAAGCATGAGGTTCTCAAGTTTCTTCCATTTGCCTGTAAAAGCCTCCACATTGTTGGACTTTATTGATGCACAGATTTAATCACTGTTGCTTTGAAGCACTTTTTTAAAGTCTGAGATTGTGATTTCCCCAGTTTTGCCCATGTTGATTAGAATTGCTTTAGAGATTTTGGGTCTTTTCTAGTTCCATATAAATTTTAAGGGATTTTTTTCCTAGTTCTGGGAAGAATGTAGTTAGTATTTTGATCAGTATTGTGTTGAATCTGTGTAGAGACTTCGAAATCATGGTCATTTGGGCAATATTAGTTCTTTTTACCCAGGAACGTGAGGAGTCTTTTATTTTTCTAAAGTCCTCTTTAATCACTTTCTTTAAGGATTTGTAGTTTTATTTCTATAGATCCTTAACTTCTTTGGTGAGGTTTGATCCAAACTATTTTTGGTTGTTGTTGCTGTGTTGCTATTGTGAAGGGAGTTGTTTTCTTGATTTCTTTCTCTTTGGATTTGTTATTGGTATATAGGAATGCTATTGATTTGTGGATATTGATTTTTATATCCTGCTACGTCACTGAATTTATTAGTCTTAAGAGTCATTGGGTGATTTTTTTGGGTTCTTATATGTAGAATATTGTGTCACCTGCAAATAGGGACATTTTTTCCCCGTCAATTTGTATTCCTTTTATTCCTTTCTCTTGCCTGATGACTCTTGCCAAAATTTCAAGCGCTATATTGAATAGTAGGTGTGACAGTGCATATCCTTGCCTTGTCCCTGAATTTAGTGTGAATGCTTTCAGTCTTTCTCCATTTAGGATAATATTCACAGAAAGGTTGCTGCAAGTAGCTTGAATCACGTTGAGGTAGTGTCCCTCTGTTCCTATTATTTTGAGATACTTTGTCTTACCTAAGTATTATATTTTGTCTAATGCTTTTTCTGTATCTATAAAAATAATCATATAATTTTTATCTTTGCATATATCAATGTGGTGTATTACGTTTATTGATTTGTGTATGTTGAACCATCCTTATATTTGGAACAAACTCCACTTGATCACAGCATATAAACATCATGATTTGCTGCATTCTGTTGGCAAGGACTTTATTGCGTGTTTTTCATTTATATTCAGGAGGAATAATAACCAGTAGTGTTTTTTTTTCTGATTCTTTGTCTGCTTTTGGAATTAGAGTTATGCTTGCTTTCAGAAATTAGTTGGGTAATTTTCTTTCCTTTTTAATTTCTTGGAAAGTTTGCTTAACATTGGTACTTATTCTTTCCTAATTTTTTTATAGAATTCTGCTGGAAGTCCCTCTGGTGCTGGGCTCTTCTTAATTGGAAGTGTTTTTTATTCCTTTCTCAATTTCACAGATGAATATTGGCCCGTTTGGATGCTTAATTTCTTCTTCTTTCAGTTTTGGTTGTTGACAGGTTTAAGAAATTATGCATTTATTTTAGATTTTTGACTTTATTGGAGTATAAATTTTCAAAGTAACCTTTCATAATCCTTTGGCTATAAGACTCTGAAGAACTGCTCAGGTAAAAACAAAAAGGTTTCTAAATATGTAATTGATGCTTTTCAGACATATCCATGCACTATAACACTTCTTACATTTTAAATTGTTCTTTGATTATTTTATTAGAATATCTAAGTGGACAAAATTTTTCTATTTAAATGTGTAAAAATTGTTTTTCTGTATGTGTGTGAATTATAAACTGATTCATAATAAATTCGCATATTTTTGGAAATACAGTAATAGGACAAATTGGAACAATGTTAAAAAAAAAAACTTTAAACTCTTAAAATTCTACAGGCAGAAAACACAAGTTAAAATGCTCCTTAGAGGATGAAAGGCAGATGAAAGATATAATAAATGATAAAAAAAACAGAGAAAATGGAACAGAGAGCAAAAAGTGAGTCACAGGAGCCCGGGGAACAGGGTCAAGGTGAACTTTAGAAATTGACAACAGGTAAAGATTAAGTTTTTAAAGTTATTATTAACTGGTGGTTCATGATGTGAACAGAACCACTGCAATTAGCTGCAGCTGAGTCACCACTCTGCTAAGTGCAAGAAGCTAGCACATCTCCTTCGCACTTTCACCCTTACCTGTCCTCGATGTAGATGCCATGATCTCAGAACATAAGCCTGAATCTGACTCCATGATAGGCAGAATTTTATTTTTTCCATAGACATTTCTTCATGCAAGAAGAATGTAATCAACATATCCTGTAAGCGGTATAAAAGTAGCAATTGTGATGTGTAGAGAGAAGCATGAGGAGACATGTCAGAGGTTGCTGCCGTCACAGAGATAGACACAGTACAAGAAAGGTAGAATTCTTATAGGAAGGGGACTTTGAAATCAACTGGCAGAAAGTTCCTAGCAAATACAAATGTATTGCCTATATCAGCAATTAAATAAAGTATCTTTTTAGATTTATTAATAACTTTTTTATAAAAAGAATAAGAGACTAATGTAATAGGCCCCTCAGTTTTAAATAAGGAGATTTCTTGCTAATGTCACTGCTTACCAAAAACATCCTGTATCCACCATGTAATGTGGCCACGGATACATATTAGGGACCACATGTGATTTATTGTCACTGAGTTCTCATGGTCACATTGATATATTACAATCACAACAAGGTTCTCCAAAAATATTGAAGAATTATTGCTAAAAACTTAGCATTAAAAATATAATAGAGGAAGATTAAGAGATTAGAAGAACTATCCTAATAAGTTTTTGTTATTATTTTACCTGCTATGAAAACATACTTCTAATATAGCAACATTCTCTGTCTTAAATTTTATAAAGCACATAATATTTACAAAGCACATTTAATTCTTGGTGAAAACCACTGTGGTACATATTGCTTATAATTCATACAAGTCTTTTGTAATTTAGATAGAAAAAAACAATTTGGCAGCAAATCACACTTTATATTTCAGAATTGTTAGCTGAAACTTAGGGCCCCAGATGTGTTGTGAGACATGCCAGAGGTAATGAGGTTGACAAATTGAAATGCATGATACTGGTTAGGCAAATAGGAAAAGATACCACTGCTCTGCATGAGTCATTACCAAGCCATTTGATAATGTTCTCAAACATCATCCACTGGCAGACTTTTATCAATGGATAATTACAGGAATACAAACAAAGGAACAAACAAAGCTCATAATTGGATCACTGAAATAATATTTTTTTTCTTTAGAATAATACCCTAGATAATATTTTGAAATTGAGAATGTGTGTCCATATTTTAATATTGCTGAAAAAACCATGCATTTTTCAAAAAGTAGCAATGACTTACAAGTATCAATATGGTGAGCTCAGAAATTTATGGAATAGCCCTCACTGCCTATTCATTTCAGCACGTAGGCCACTTGGTTCTCTTTTGTTCTACTGATCTCTTCTTTGCAGCTGAACTATAACTTTACACTTACGGCTCAAATGCAGTGACAGCCCTAACTCCTCTGTGACTTCATCAAAAACAACAAGAGGTAGAAGAACCGAGTATGGGAAAGTGCATCATGTGAAGGAAATGAAAAATTACCTTCTAAAAAATAAATTGAGATTGGCTATTAAAATATTTTGAATAAACTGAAGAGTGTATAATACAAAGCTATGGATTATTATGTTTTTTTCAAAAACTTATTTTATTAAAATAATTATTCTGTACACATTTTTATTATAATTAAATTATTTTCCAAGACCTGTAGCCATTAAACTACTTTTTTTTTCTTTTGCTTTGAGAATTCCTTATTCCTTTTTTTTTTTCTGGATACGAGGTCTTGCTCCATAACCCAGAGTGGACTTGAACTCACTATGGAGCTCAGACTGGCCTTGGACTCATGGCCATCCTCCTGCTTCAGCTCCCTGAGTGTTGTTGGGTTTCTAGAGTAGTGCCACAACATCCGGTTTGTGTGGTGCTGGGGAATTGAACTTGGGTACTTAGCACTTGATCTAGCACTTGCTAGGTAAGCATTTTAACCTCTGAGCCACTCCTCCAGCCCCATCCCTTATTCCTTTTTTAAAATTCAAATAACTAGACATTATAACTGACCAAACAGGAAAATGACAATTATGCTTATGTCTATGAGCTAATCCTAAAATTCACAAGTCAGGTATTTAAAGAATTAAATGGACAAGTAAACAATTTTTTCCATGATGTAAGAATTATTATTTTCTCTTTCAATACTTAAATTTGAATTTCATCAATAAGATAATATGATCCAAAGAATACTCTTCAAAATCTGAAATTAGTAGAGAGTTATAAAACTCTGTCTTGGGGGGAGGTGTCAAAATGGCATCAGAATAGGAATTGCAGAAAGTCTGTTCCCAAAAAAAAATCAACTAGGGAGGCTGGCAGATAGCCAGAAAAAAGAACACCTAAGGACTAAAACAAAATCCAAGGATAAGAGGTAGAAGGAAAGGTGGGCATTCACGGCTGGATCGGCCCTGAGTGGCGGGTCCTCCCCACCCTCCATCCAATTCACAAGGCTTGAGGGACATATAGTCTCTCTAGAGTCTACTTTCAGTTGCAATTTAGAACAAAAAATCCTGAACAGTGAGATGGAAACACCCTAGGGGTACTGGAAACTGGAACAAGCGTGGGGACCTGATTGTCCTCTCTCACATGAGGGGAACAGGGTGCTGGGGTGTCATTCTGCTGTAGTGCTAAAAGCCACACTGCAGGAGACATAAAGAAGGAAAGGGAGGGAGAGCCTTTTACCCCTCAGTCCTGTCACATACTGTTTGGTAGTCAGTGGACAATGAAACATGAAAAGGACACAGCACCTCATCAGGAGGAGTTGTGCTCCCCATGGCCTGGAGCTTCCTGGGTCTGGCGCATGGCACTGAGAAAGTAGAAACTCGTCAATACACTTTACTTGAGACTGGGCCAGGCACTGAGCATTTAGGTACCTCTCAAGGCACTACACTCATCACAGGTAGCAAGGCCAGTTTTGCTTGGGGCTGAAGATAGCACAACAGAATCATGGGTACCATGTGTTCTTCTCAAAACCTAAGTTATCCCCCTGTGCACCTCTGTGCCTGTACTGCACTCTCCTCCACATGATCCAGCTGAAAGCCAGAGAATAACGGGACTGGCATCTTCAGACACAGTGCAAAATCCTTTCTAAAGTGGGCCACAGAGCAGTAGTCAGGCCATAAGGTATGAAGAAGGTGAGCACTAACTGGCATCCCATCTCAAGTATTCTGGACAACATTTTGCAGCGCCAAAGGACAACATTCTCCACTATCAGAAAACAGGTTATGTAAAGAGCTGAGGCGATCCAGAGAAATCCTCTTCAGCAAGATGAGAAAACATGTTACAAGATGTGTAAGAAAGCCCACAGTCCACCAAGGGAAGCCCAAATAGATCCAGAGGAAGCTTCAAAATTCCTAAACTCAAACAAAACAATCTGTTGGGAGAATACAAGACGGACTCAAACAACAACCTGTACAAGATACTTGAGTTTTAAGAAAATGTAACTAAAGCACTTGAGGAGTAAACACATGCTAAGCTAGCAGAGCCACAGAAGGCAGTACAATAAACAGATGGCAAGTTCACTAAAGAATTCCCCAAAATATGAGAAGATAAAGGAAGACCATCAGGAGACAAAATCCTCTTTGGAAAGTTTTGGGAATAGAATGACTCAAAACCAGGAGAGAACATCAAAGCCAGAAGACAAGCCAGTAGTAATGAACCAATCTTTTAACAATGTTCAAATAATGCTACATCGACAAGGAAATGGATTCCAAAAGATTACATATGAGTCAAAGAAACTTAATCTCACAATGTTAATAGTTTCCTTTGCCATGCCAAAACTTTTTAATTTGACAAGATCCCATTTGTTGATAATGGGGATAATTTCTTTTGCTCTTGGTGTCTTGTCAAGAAAGTCTTTGCCTACCCCTATGTCTTTTAGGAATTTGCCTAATTTGTCTTCTAGAAGGTTGAGTGTTTCATTTTTAATGTCTAGGTCTTTGATCCACTTTGATTTGATTTTGGTGCACGGTGATAGGTGTGTGGCTAGATTCATTCTTCTGCATGTGGATGTCCAGTTTTCCCAGCACCATTGTCTCTCTGGTATAAGAGTCCCAGAGCACAACTCCTATGGAACTTAAAAGGAAAAACAAAGTGAAACAGGGGGGTCGGGTTAGGGAGCTGGGAGGGAGGGGAGGGGAAGGAGGGGGCAAAAGGAGAGTGGGGGAGCCCTTATCACCTTGAAAATATACATATGTGCATAAAAGGCTCAACCCCATTGTAAACCTTAAATTTTGCACTTATACATATCAATAAAATGGGGAAAGAAAAGAAACTTAATCTCAGTATTACAAAAATACAAACAACTAAAAATGTAAACTAAAGGATTATGAAACATATTTACTGAAGTCATAAGAGAAAACTTCCCATACATAGAAAGAGAAGCAAACAGGAAAGTGACAGATGCATGCCACACACCAGCAGATGTGACCAAAATAAAAGTTCCTCAAATAGAAGTCACAAATGTGCAGAGTAGAGAGTATCTTAAAAGCTGTAAGAGCGGGAAACAAGCAAGTAACATCCTATGGCAAATTTTTCAGGGTAACAGCAGCTTCTCAGCACATACTCTAAAGGCCAGAAGAGCTAAGTCCTCAAACCCCAAAAAGAAAACAACTGTCAACCAAGACTCTTATACCCAGCGAAAATATTATTTAAAATTGACAATGAAATAAAGACCTTCCATGAAAAACAAACTTAAAAGAAATTTATGACAACCAAATCAGTATTCCAAACATTTTTCAAGTCTTCTGGACAGTGATACAAGGAACAAACACAACAGCAACAACAACAAAAACAACAATAAAAAAAAACAGTAGCAGCCTGAACTTCAGAGAGAACTGTTAAAACAAAGTAAACAAACGAAATCAACATTCATAGGGTTCCAAAATGACAGGACACAAGATTTACATATCAAGTATTATAGTAAAATTTAATGGTCTCAACTCACCAGTCAAAAGATATTGATTGGCTAGTTGAATTAAAAAAACACAATCCAACCATATATTGCCACATGAAGAGGAAGGCAGAGGATGTTGTACTGTGTGGATTGCGATATTGTGTCTTAACAAGCCATTCAATTCAAAAGAGTGCCAACAAGGCACCAGAAGCCAGAAGAGGGATGTGGCTTCCATCCTCCACGTCCTCAGGATAAGCCAACTCTGTAAAATACAGATCTTGGAACTTCAAGCCTCCACAAGTCGAATACTATAAATTTCTGAGTTTTAAGTAATCTCATTTGGATTACTTTATTACAGCATGTAAGACACATTACAAGAGGATTGTCACAACACCTGGAAAACAATCCATTCCTATTAGTTAAAAAAGACCAGGAAAAAGATATAAATATAATTTAATTTAAAAATATGTGGCATTATTTTCAAAAATCACTCTAGCTGATGTTTAATAAAGACTATAAAATTGTATCCAAACTGCTATGATTGCTTAGCTATGATTATGTATATCTATAACTAACTTTCAAGATAAAATAGAAGCTATATACCTTGTCTTCTATTTATTCTTCATTTATTATTCCTGAAAAATGAAGGTATTACCTAAGAAAATAGTAAATTATGTGGGTAAGTCATGCATGTGAAAGAGAAAGTGAAATTTGAGTGACAATCATCGAGGTCATTTTTTATCATTAGACCAAGCAAATGTTAACTACAATAACTCAAAAGACGAATGATATAGAATATTAATTTGAAATATCCAAGTTAGGGAATAGTGGATTAAGAAAACAAACAGTAAGACAAAACAAAATGGTGGTAATAAAGACCTAATGAAAAAACAGATATAACCTATTGGTGAAATTTATAATGACATGTGCTCCTAATTTGTGGGAATTAGATCGAAATTCTTAAAATATTCTGTTACCTAAAGTCAATCATACTTTGTTTTGTTGTATTTTAAAAGTAAGCAATTAATAAAATTATTAGCAAATAGATTTATCCACGTAGAGCCGTATGATACATGATGTAGCTCCAAACTCCTGATTAAAAAACATCCTGTTATCTCATTTATGGACTGCATTTATTTATGTATTACCCTAAAAACAAGATGAATGTGGCTTTTTGCAGAAAATATTCACAATATCTGCCAAAATTACTCCTGGTAGACAACAATTCAAGTAATAAATATCTTTTTTATGGATAATTAGTTGATTGAATGCCTGCATGAATTAGATGTATTCCAATATTCATGGCTAATTTATATCTATGAATATTTTATTAATTTCTGTTTTGTTTGAAATAATGATGTTACAATAACATAGAACCCACATTCTTAGCAGTAATAAATTTAAAAAATACACTTGCAATTCTGTGATTAAATATCACCAAAAGCTTCCTTGACAAAGCAATATAATATATACAATATTAACTCGAAAACTCAGGTACAGAGACATGCATCATTTTTCAAATAAATTAGAAAATCTGGCTGTAGAGCCACCTTCATTATTTCTAATACTTTATACAAATCGTTTGATTATAGGAAATCAAGTTAATTCAGTGTAGCAGAAACCTCATAAACAGAAAAGGTTTCTTCACTTGCCTGAGAGAGATACACACGCATTTTTAGGTACTTTTAGGTATTTTCACATATTGGATTCTATTATTCCATTCTAAGATTGACCTTAAGGCACTTGTGAAAAACTACTGTAATTATTTATTTATGTGTGTTATTTCCTGCACTGATGGGTAAGCTTTTAAGAGCACTGAACTCACCTTAAGTTTTGATTGTGTTTTCTGGTTCAAATACAGTAAAAATGTGCAGGAAAAAGCCAATAAATAAATTTCTTTTGAAAACTCTAAAACAGATTCCCAAAGACTTGGGTAGAAAATGCTAAGGTAAAATTAAATACATAAAATAAAATGAAGTGCCCTAATCCCACTGTCTTCAAGAGACCATCTGTGTCAGATTTCTTGCATATCCTGTGTGAACATTGCCCTACCTTTCCTGCCTACAACTGCTGCAACTTTTCTTCTTCTGCTCTTATCAGAATTAACCGGAGCATCATTGTGGCCCGCGTGGAGACGAAACCTCGAGTCACTCCAGCTGAAACAAGGAAAAAATTTTAGGAGTGATTTGAGCTGCAGATGACAGCTCCACTTGAAGACTGCCTCTGGATGTCACTATATTCTGACTCATGTCAGTATCTACCCCAGAAATAGTTTAGCAACAGGAAGCCTAAAACAGACAGCCACTCCAATCACTATCTCTGCAGTGGTGGCACCGATTTCTGGACCTCACTGAAACTAAGAATGTTACAACTTCTCGTTGTCTCTTCTCACTTTTCCCATTTTGGCTTCCCGATAGGCTGAACTCTCCTCATTAGCAATCAGCAGTGATCCCCACTGAGTCTGTCCATTAAGGAGGAAAGGTACGAATAGTACGTATATCCTAATAGTCATCCGAACCTTTAGACCTTACATAGTCTACAGAAGAGTGTATCTTCTTACGATATCTATAAATGATACTTTGTGCCTATAAAATTTTATTATAAATGTATTTATAAAGGATATGTACAAAAATGTAAAATGTTTAGAACAAGAATTATAAAATATCTCAGTTTAAGTCCCTCTTATACTGTATACTGATAGGCACACAAGCACAACTCCATTATTGTTTAATCTTTAATATCTCCCTCCAAGCTATTCATGAAAGTAACTGTAATATTAAGCTATGAATTGGTGAATGGTAAGCATCTAGTTTGATTGAAGCATTGAGCATCTAATACAAAACACAAAAGAATGGTATAGCTCACGAGCTAATGATTTTTATCAGAACAAAGTGTATTTGTAGAAAGTTTCCCCCATGATAAATAAGGCTTTATAACCTTCAATGCAATAATTTATATGCTTTATAAGTGTGTTAGAAGAAGAATGTACAGGGTTTTATGGGATTGAGGATAAAATTGCCCATGTGCTTTGGAAGTTAAAGCAAAAAGTACATGGCATTAAAAGTGACAGTGAGCTGAAAAGCAGAGTGTCACCTGGGATTATTACATTTCATCCGAGTGTTGTAATACTTGTCATTTCTTGTAAATTTCTAGTGCTTAGGATATCTAGGAATGCTGCACTTGGGAATGCATTCTGGACAGGCTTGGGTTCAGATTTCAATTTATTATAAAATCAGTCTCCATGGTATGTGTTCCATCATTGTTCCAAAAGGCTCCAAGATATTAAAAATTACTTTTTATTAAAGATTAACCAAAAATGTAGAAATTATTTTCACTTTCTGACAGCGAATTCTAAGATTATGAAATCCTGAAGCTGATATGTTATTTTTATTCTTATTTATTAAAACATTAATTCACAAAATATTGGCATTTCAAAGTGCAAAAATTACAATAATCTTGTTTTGTCAAATACCATATACAAGAATCTTTGAGTAGAAATAAGAGCCTGTTCTATATCAATTGTCTTGTATATTTTAGGATTACTTTAGACATATCTAATTAATTTTTGATTCTATTCTCCATGTTTTTAAAGTATTTTGTATCCTTATGTGCTGTTTGTCAATATCTTTTAAAAAGGTAGACGCAATATATTTGAATCTTTTATAGTTCTGTAAACTGTTCTATATGCCCCCCAGATTCTCATGTATTTGGTGTCATGGGTTATCTAAGGATGCATGTGCTGTTAGGGGAGGAGATCCTGCTCTAGAGGGGTTGATTATGGCTGTGTGATAGATTACAGGTTTGTGTGGTACAAGCAGGTGTGTGGTGGACTACAGATTACAGGCATGTAGTGGATCAAGGGCTTAAACCTGGAAGGGATGGAAGTCTGATGCTGGACCCGGAAGGTGTGCATCACTGGGACAGGACTTGGAAAGATATGTGCTGCTTCCTTTCTTCTAGGACTTAACTTAGCTTCCTGTTTCAATGCCATGAAAAGCTGCCTCCACCTCTACCGCCATATCCTTTCAATGTTACTGGACACCCACGAATTAACTAAGACCTGAAACTGTGAGCTCCCTTAAATTGCGGTCAAGTATTGATGTCAAGTATTGAATGTCAGTGATGAAAAATTAACTAATACGTTCTAAAAGACATTTTTCTTTTATTAACAGAATCATGAAAGTTCGGAATATCCCAACAAAAATTATGATTGTTCTCACTATATTAAATATCTTGTTTAGCTTTGATTGTTGTAGTAAGATTGATTTTGTTAAAGTTACTTTTACTTTTATTGCTAGCTAACTTATTTAAAAATACACTGTAGAAAATGAATTGCAATTTCAAGAGAATAATTGTATCGTGATATGTGCAGATTGAGAAAAAAATTAAAATCCATTTCAAAGACAAAACTGGAGGCTGGATGAATGACACCGCAGTTAAAACACTTTCCTTGCAAGCACAAGGCCATGCCATAATTTTGATTCGTCAGCACCCCATAAGCTGGGATTTTAGGATTGCTTTAGACATACCTAACTCATTACTGATTGTATTCTGCATGTTTTTTAAAGTATTTAGTGTCCTTAAGTGGTGGTGTATATTTGTGATCCCAGCATTCAGGAGGCTGAAGCAGGAGGACTGATGTGAGTCTAAGGCTAGCCTGAGCCACACACTGAGTTGGGGACCAGCCTTGGTAAAGAATAAGACTCTGTCGCAAAAAAAAAAAAAAAAAGACAAAGCTCAAATATTTGATTTTTAATAATAATCAATTATTTTATGACCTTAAACTTCTTTAATGATTTTTCAGAACAGTCTGTGAGTTATGCCCAAAATATACTTTTTTAAAAAAATTGGGACATATTTTGTAACTGGAGGTTTCTGTTAAATAGTTCAATGAATTTAACTCACAAGTTATATGACAAGAATGACAGGAGACATTGACTATTAGGTGAATATTAGATGAAGTTTGGGGCCAATTTTATTATGATCACACAATGAAGTTTTGATTTTAGAATATTTAATTAAATACAACTACATGTTAACAAGATATAAGGGGAAATAAAAATAATGTGTTGGGAGAGAGAAAATTTTATGTTCTAAAAAAGTGTTTGAATTTCAACGAAGGTGAGTGAAGTGTGATGTAGCTAGAATTCTTCACAGGCCTTTCAGCATTCATATCGTGGTGTGCACACTGCACAGCACAATTTTACAATCCTGCAAAACTGCAGCGTTAATGGTCCAATGTCTTTAAAAATCAAAAGTCTGCACAATGATTCAGTTCCCAAGCATAGTGAATATTAATAATGTTAAGTAGAGTTTATTAACCTTTTACACTAATGATTAGAAGTGAAGCATGCTGGGAGAAGTTACATGAGAGAGGAGAAAACTAATTCTGATGCAGACTGGGTTTCACTGGATAGTTAATAAAAATCATCAAGTGCGCATTGTGTTAGATTAGCCAAGAGCTGGATTCCATATGACAAGTCATTATTATTAAAGGCAAATGGAGGGTATTTTCAAATACACCCCAGAGTGAGGTAGACTAAAATATGACGGTACAATCTTGAATGTCAAGGACATTGTGTGTAGTGTATAATGGAAAACTACATGTAATGTGCAGTTTGGGAACTGTTTCATGTTCCTCCAAAGACCTCAAAGCATCACACTGAACATCTGACTGGAAATGTCACATTCTGCTATAGGTTCAAGAGTATAACAAATGTTTATAGATAATGATCATATCAATGCCATAGAGAATGGACCAGATATAACTGTGTCTTTATAGCTACTGTGTGCAGAAGTGTACAGTGTCGATTTTCCCTTTCCTTTTCTATTACTTAAAAATAATCGGTCAAGTTTTACATAATCCCTAAGTCATTTTCTTGTAGAAAATTAAGGTCACAAATGATTGGGTGATTTTTTTTCTCCATAATGTACTAAGTGGTACACTATGATTCTGAATAATTGTATCTTCCTAAATGTCAGCGGTGCTCATTAGTAAGTATGAAAACCATTGGGACTGGGACACTTTTGCTTCAAGAATATTAATCTCTAAGTATGCAAATGTTGGTAACCTCAGAAATAAGTGCTTCTCTATGAAAGGAAATCTGAAAGTTTTACTGGAGAAATATGTTATTTTTCACTGTGAAAACTGAAGCAATTAGAGCAAAGAACTTGAGGAGACCCCAGGTAAGGCACTACTACAACCTTTTCAAATTTTAGGTTTCCTCTGTTTTAAATCTAATCAGACTCATCTCTCTCTCTCTGTGTGTGTATATATGTGTGTGCACATGATAACCTTTATAAACCATGATAGATTAAGAGAATGAAGTAAAACATTACTAATACAGGAATATAAATGGTAAAATGAAACTGACTAGTTAACTCGTGGTGGATGAGGAGCATGTAGAGAGATGGGATCAAGAAGAATTAACAGAGACAGACAAAACTTTTAGGGATTATAGACACATGCATTATAGTTTCTATGGTGATGGTTTATTGGATATATACCAAGGCTAAAGTTCACTATATAATTTTAATATTCATAGTTGATTACTTGCCTGGTAAATCACGACAAACCTGTTGGAAAATTATGGCAGTTACTATGTCTTGAAAAAAAAAAGTCCTGAATGGATTTCACAAACACAGTGCCAGGCATAATGTGACTTGGGACAATAAATGCGGAACATATTTTGATTCATACCAATTTCAAAAAGAGGGAATATCATTGCAATATTAGAAACCAGTATAATAGATTGTGAGTCTTCTATGGAAGAAAGAAGTGACAACTTTGGTCAGGAGCAGAATAGTGTTACAATAAACACATTTCACACCTTCACCCAGGTTGTAGTTACATGAACTATATTGATGATAACTTATTGGATCTTACCTCTTACTTTTTACATCTTGTTTTATGTCAGTAACCTTTCTGTGAAAAGTCCATCAAAGCCTGAATTTGTGAAAGAAATGGATGACCTGAACTTTAGCCCCTTGATTATCTTTTGAATTGTAGGTGAAATAAATAATTCATGATGACAAAAGCTTGTGATCCTTAAGATTGTATCTTGGGGCACTTGCCTAGCAAGCCCAAGGTCCTGGGTTTGATTCCCCAGCTCTGCATAAACCTCAACCAGGCATAATGGCACACATTTGTAAACCCAGCAGCCAGAAGCCCGAGGCAGGAGGATTGCTAAGTTCTGCCAACTGGACCACATAGTGGGTTCAGGACCAGCTTGGACTCCTCAGGGAGACCCGATCTCAAATATAAGCAGCTGTATGGTTCTATTCAGTGATCAATGAGTATCTCTATACTCTGTAGAGTAAGAGTAAATTTTAAGAAGAAAAAGAGAAGGTATTTCCATGATGAAGAAACTTATAAGTAATTTTTTAACAGAGTCTAATGAAGGCAGGTGCTAGGAGGGGAGGCCACGCTGAGGTCAGGAACTTTCTGGCCCGAGTCTCATAGACCCCATTCTGCCCCATGAAAGCCTCTCATACCCAAGTCACCTGAAGTACACAACAGAGGCAGCCAAGAACTCCTTCCACATTCTTCAGAGTTGGCTTTGAGTAATTCTGCTTTATTCCACTAACGTTTGTCTTTGAACCTTTTCGGTTGAATGGTAACGGATCTTAAAGCACAGTCACATCTAGTAAGTGTATTAATTTGGCTTCACTAGAGAAACCGAACCAATAATACATAGTTAAGATGCAGAGAGAGAGAGAGAGAGAGAGAGAGAGAGAGAGAGAGAGAGAGAGAGTCGGCTTAAAAGTAGTTGGCTAACAACGTTATGTACCAAAATGTATATGCAAGCTGGAGATTCAACACAGCTCTTGTTGTAGGTCTAATAAAAGTCTGAGTGACAGGGTAGAAAACAGATACTACAGACTTTACTAAAAATAAATCAGTAAAGTTTTACATATTCCATAGGTCGCTTCCTATTAGAAAAGTAGATCATAAGCAATTGGGCACTTTTTGACCTGCTGAGGACAAATTCTTTCTGAGATTTTTTTCCCCGCAACTGGAATTCACCAGATTTGATGGAGTCTCTGTCTGTACCCTGAAGGGCCATCTATTTTACTTAGTGTACCTTTTCAAATGTCAGTCTCATTCAGAAACACCCTCACAGATACCCACATATTTCAATTTCATTCATATCAGGCCATTTTACATATGAGTGTCAAAACATTAAAGTCATGATCCATGGTTAATACACAAAATTAGCGAAAAAAGAAAGTTATTTTTAGAGGACCGATGGAATTTGAAACATAGAACTGAGACTGCTAGGGAGGGAGGGATAATGTTAAAGAAGAAAGACAGTATTTAAAATAATTAAAACTGGACCAAGTTCACAGGCGTGATTTTGTTTCATGTCTCTTGTTAAGAATTTTAATGTCAAGCTGGGGGAATAACGCACTGATTAGAACCCTTGCCTAGTAAACCCAAGGCCCTGGGTTGGATCCTTACATTATATGATAGCTGGATGTAATGGCACATGTCTGTAATCCTAGCTCTTAGAAAGCTGAGGCAGGAAGATTGTCATCATGAGTACTAAGCCAACCCCATATGACATAGTGAGTTCAGCACCAGCCTAGAGTATAGACAGAAACTCTCTCTCAAAAAAAATTATGAAGTCCTTGTTGTTTCTTAAATTCTTTTGATAACTCTACTAATGATTGTCTCGGCTTGTTTTTACCAACTTAGTGATGCCTAATTTTTTTCTGATTTTATTTCTACTGAACAACACCCTAACTCAATCTGCCATCGTTTGTTAACTGGATCAGATGCTTGGGCGTCTGATCTAGTTTGTTGTATGACTCTTTTGTTGCAATCAATTTCGCAAAAATCAGCCAGATCGATTTTTCTAAAATATGTATTGAATCATTCAATTAATGTCGTTGGAGCAGGTTTTCCTTTAAGAATAAAATTTCGTAGTTCAAAGACAAACTAACAAACTGTGCAAAAGCTGGATAGTCCCAACTTTCTCTTTAGTCTTATATTACTCTAATAACTCATTCTGTCCATTATGATATTAAGTGCTTTTTTTTGGGATGGTCTTCACATTAATTTGGCTTCAAAACATTTGAGAGGATGTCGCTCTTTTTGTCAAATGTTCTTCTGCCACTTCAACCCTATGTTGACTAGTTCCCATCATTCCACACTTACTCTAAATACAACCTTCCTGAAGCAGCCACGTCACCACCTGTCCCTCAAGGAAATGTATGGCTAGGAGTTTGATCAATCTCAATGAGTTAGCACTATCCATGAAGAGTAATCATTTGTCAAAATTGCTGCTTGCTTCTATGTATCTATTGTCAATGTTTCATATCTCTTTACAGCCAATCTGGGTAGGTAGATGTACGTGAAAAAAATTAAAGGTTTTCTATTCTTTCTTCTACTTTTGCTGTGCCAATAGCAAGAATGGTATTTTGTAGTTATTGTGAATATAAGACATGACCTCTCAGCTTTAGAAATTGAGAAAACCAATTTCCATAAGAAATTTCCTTTGATCTATCCACCTTTTTACCTACCTATGTCTCTATCATTTACTTTATGACTTTAATTTCTTTGAAAAACTTTGACAAATATGCAGTGAAGCACTCTGATGATTACATATGTGCAACCTAACAGGTGACTGAGTGATAAAGATTAATTGTCCATAATTAACTATTTAATATATTACCAAAAAGATGTACAGAAAGTGGTAGAGAAAAATGTGTACATCCCTTAGTAAGAGCACTTTACAAACAAGCCAGAAAGAGAGTAGAAACACAGATAGCAAAGTAGATCAGAGACTGAAACGTTCATTTTAATGAAATTTCTGAGGCCCAAAAGGACGTATTTTGTTTTCCCGCATAAAAAGAAGAAAAGTCATTGGTTTAGTAATTAAAACTTTCAGTTGCAAACAGCATGACAGCCTTTTGCAATATTTGTTTTAATGTGGCACAGAAACAATTTGAGATTTTGATTTCAGAATGCTGATGTACATTTATATATTGCTATCGCAATAATCTATTTTGTAACATTTCATATAAATAATGTTGTAACTTTAAATTCATGCCCTGTTCTCAAGTTACAAGTTTCTTTTTTTTTAATTTCGTGTAACAAATTGATGAATCAAAATGGAATTTTGATGGCAAAGCCTCAGGTCATAAAATGCTCCATTTACATACCACATAAAATGGCACGTTCAATTTTTGCACCATTCTAAAATGTAACTGAGTTTGTAACAACGTTATTGTTTGCTGCAGTGGAAGTCACACAGTCCATTGATTAGCTTGCCTTTGGATTGATTAGGTTTCATTCAACACTGATGAGTCAAAGGCGACAGGCGAGAAAGCTCTGCTGACTCGCGGCTTGTAGAATGGCAACTCGGACACTCCCTGTCAACTATGCAATCCTTTAAAGCATCTTTCTTTTCTTCACAAATATATTCTAATTTTAACAGCCATAAGACAATGAACTCTGAGTAAATTAAAGCAATGAAATATGTACATTACCGTGATTGGAGGAGGATTACACCGTGTAAGAAAAGAAATGCAATCTTCTCAAGGAAAAAAAAAAAAAAAAGTAAAAACACCACGTCAACAGGACCCTCGGACGCCTACAAACATCAGTTCTACAGTTAATATTTTTAGGGATGTCATCAGTACAAAGCCACTGTATTTTATATGTATGCATTCTATTCCAAACATGAATGCAAATTTATGCCACTGTGTTAGGCTCTTAGGATACAATGGCTAACAAAATTAGTTCTTGGAGAATTTTGTCATAATCCCTTAAAACTTAACTAGAAAACAACTACTGACAATTTTGATCTATTCTGTGCTCTCTTTTCCTGTTTAATTTTCAAAATTATATCATTCTTGGTTTGTGTGCGTGTGTGTCCACCTTATACCTGATTTTGTTCCTTCAGGGAAAGTTCTCACTTTTTCCTAATTTCAGATTTGGGAGATGTTCAGCCTTAGAATAGATTACCAACAGAGATGTACAGGCAGCTGAATTCTGAGCTGTGTCTCAGGTTTTAATTTTCTCTTGCATTTTCCAAGCCATATATTTTGATAATATTTTGAAATTTTATTTTCTCTTAAAATGTTTTAATTGAAAAGTATTTTGCAGTTCTACAACTTGTAGTGATAATATTTCATTAGCTTTCAAAAATTCGCAATTGACTCAAGTAAGGATACTTCATCTAAAAACAGAACCATGACTGGAAATATTAATGCCATTTAGAGTCATCAAGACCGGTTTTCACTTCCTACAACCTGTGTGAATTTTCTAGCGACAAATGAGAATCTGAATAGAGAATCGGAAGTTACTAGTCATGCTTTGCTTAGACTCAGTTAAATTTACTACAGTTATCTCAGATATTCAGAATCATTTTGTATTCTCTGCTTAGCAGAAATGACCAATTTTTAGGACTTTTACTTAGATTTCCCAACATGGATAGCACTCCTGTGGGAGCAAGGACATTATTTTCCAGTTATGTTACATGTCTGTTCCCACCATATATTTTTCTATCTGGACAAAAAGCTATAGAACATAGAAAAGCTACATATAGCGTATGTTTAAGATTGTACTTTGCCAACTTTTATGTACATTTGTGCCACAGTAAATCACATTATTTACTCATCAATCATCTGCTCTTGTTATTTTTTCATTCTTTTATTTTTATTTGCTATTTTACATTGGAATTAATTTTAGTCCCAATATACAACTTCCCCCAGAAGGTTTGCATATTTTCAGGACTTTTAGGAGAAATCACTTAATTTGAAGCTTTGGAGACGCTCATGTCCCATGCATTCTTCCCAAAAGCACAGGCTTTCAGTCAGTTGCAACACTCCAAACCTGTGTTTCCAAAATACTTACAACTAAGAACTGAATTACTCTTTTAGCACTAGGACAAAGCATCCAACACTCAAAAGCTGAGGGAGAGGTTTATTTTTGCTCACAGTATCAGTGAATTCAGTCCATGGTTGGCCAGCTTCAAGAGAGAAATAATGTGGGGGAAGGGCTTTGTAGAGTAATGCTGCTCATGCCTGGGCCAGTGTGCAGAGAGAGAAAGAAGAGGGAGGAGCAGATGCCACAGATACACTCTCCACGCTCACAATTCCAGGGACCTACCCTCTCCAACACGGTCCCCACATTCAAATATGAGGATTTTGGAGGACATTTTGTATCTGAATAATAGCATTTGGCCCTGACCCTCAAAAGGCTCATGTTCACCCCATTACGCAGAACGCATTTAATCCATCCCTAAGAGTCACCAAACCCTTTACATTTCTACCATTCTAGAAAAGTTCAGGTCCAACTTCTCCATTGATTCTTAAAGCTAACTGCTGTCTTTAAAAATTAAAAAAAAGTCACTTCCAATGTACAATGTTAAGTTTGTCCAATCAGAGAAGGAGGAATAGTACAGTGGATAAGAATTGCACCAACGCAAGACTGAAGTCCAGCAGAGCTAGGACTGAACAATGCAGCTTCACAACGGTTGCTTGAGGAAGGTTTTGATGAGTTGAGAGCTCCTCAAAGCTCTCCTGACTCTGCTTCTACAGCATTGCTGGTTGCAGATCACGTGCCCTCTCTTGGGGCTGGCCATGTGCATTGTCTGGGTCTTTCCTCAGGAAATGTTCCACACTCCTGGCTTTGATTCCTTCCCTGGGTTTCCACTGAACTTTCAACTTTACTCTCTATGATTTCCACATTGCCCCTTCAAGGGTGTCTTGACTGAACTCTCCAGTTTGGGATTGAAATTTCAGTGGAAGGCTCCGTGATCCCACACCTATTGCATTCTGTATAGCTGTAAAACCATTACTACAAATGATACTAAGTTTTGCTGTAAGCTTGAACTGCAGCCAGGCCCCTTTGAGCCACAGCTGCAGTAACTTCCAAATGCCTGAATGGCAGAGCACACTGAAATGAATCTCAGAGAATCAGCTCTCTAGGAAGACCTCCTAAGCACGGATTCACAAATTTTCTGATCAAAAAAAAAAAAAAAAAGGTTTACACTTTTGCACCATTGAGCATGTAACCAGTGGGGTCTTTCTGTTTTCTGAGACACTTTTAAGACTTCTTTCCCATGGTCCTGCTGCACACCGCTTAAATTATTTCTAATATGAATCTTCCCATTAACCAATCTCTCCATGGTTCCAATGTTGCAGGCACCCCTTTTCTTGTAAAATTGCAGATTTTTTTCACTTCAATAATGTGTAGAGTCATTTTAAAAAATACGAAAGGTATTAGAAAATGATTATCTCCAAATTTCAAACTTAAAATTAATAATATCAGTTTTAAAGTTCCAACTCCTACTATCCGTTGTGGTTGCATTCTACAGTTATTGGCGTCTGTAGAATTCCCTTGTGTTCACATGGGTTAGCCAGCTAATCTCTGTTTGACAAGACAAGATTAACTAGACACTGCCAATAGTCAAACCTCTGTAGAAGTTTAAAAATACAACAGACTTTCCTGATGGCTTGGATAAAGGTATTTCCTATATGATACATACTCAGAAATTTTTCTTCCTAAAATAATAAACATTATAGTAGAGATTATCATTTTGGATTTTTAAATCAAGAATTTGAGCAGTTCTTATTTGGTCTTTCTTTGTCTCAGGAGACATGAACTCTATCACTGAGCGCTACTGAGTCGGTGACAGGGCGGCCATGTTAGCTGGCTCAGCTTGGGCCTTGGGTGTGGGGCAGGGAGAGCCAAAAAGCTGAACTGAACTCGGACCATTTAGTGGAATGCCAATGCATGGTGTTTACAAGATACCAGTTTCAAAATAGTTGTCTGCCTTATATGGTAGGTTTTTTTTCTTTTTTTTTCTTTTTTTTTTTTCTTTTTTCTTTTGCCTTTGAACTAGTTTTCTCAGACATGGAAAATGGAAGCTGGCATATCATAAAGGAAACTGACCATGTCACTTTGATCATGCTCAATTTGTAATGATTGGCAGAAGGAGTCAGATTCATTGAGAGAAAGTTCAACTCTAGCTCTCAAAGGGAAAAGTAATAAAAAAAATTATCCCCCACCCCATTTTATTGATATGTATAAGTGAAAACTTTAAAGTTTACATTGGTCTTGAGCATTTTGTGCACTTACCTATTATGGCAAAGTTACAGATCACAGACTGACCACATATTATTCATACCTCTTCTGTACAAAAAGTAACCTAAAGACTCAAAATTCTCCTTCTGTTCTTCACTACTTCAGTGTGTCATCATCTAAATCTTTTACAGATACAAACAAGTGCTTCTGGGGTGAGTTTCCAAGCACTCTTCTGCTTATCACTGCAGTAGAGTAAAAGAAAATTAATTTTAATTTAGAAGCTTTTAACTTGTTATCTCTTGATTGCATAACATATACACTTTCCTCTAACTCACAAATTTAATACGATTCTGGCATAATTCCGGATAACTTTGTCTTGATCATTTTCAGGTGTGTACAGGATAACTATTTGTGGGTTTTTGGGGGGTTTTGTTTTATATCTATGAATAAAAAATATCTTGAACTGAGGTTTTGAAAGTCCAGATATGGAATCTGTCTTCCATATTTTCATATATCCAATACATAATGAGATGCTGAAAGAATAACATTTGTATATATATATATATATATGTGTGTGTGTGTGTGTGTGTGTGTGTGTGTGTGTGTATACACATATATATTTAAAATGACATTAATATGTATATATATATATATATATATATATATATATATATATATATATATTTAAAATGGGAAAGCAATGCCTTTTTAATGATAGTTATGATGCTCTATACATCTACTGAAAATGGTTTGTATATGTCTGGATTAGTTACAAATTATTTCATAAAATAGAGACCTAAACAAGCATTTAATTTTGTCTCAAAAATCTATTAGTTAAAAATCAATAGTGAACAAGGTTTTGACTCCATGTAGAGACTTAACGAGGTTACAGTGTGGGTTTAGTCTCACATAAGGTCTGATTTCGAAGCATGCGGAGACACTAATTCACACATCGGCTACCTTAGCCCAAAGTGCTGTGATTATGGACCTGTACCACGGGACTGGGACCAAGTACGTTTGTTTGTCTATTTGTTTTAACACATCTTAATAAATCTATTCTGCAATAACTTTCAAATAAGTTGATCCTAAGAAACCAATATAGAATTTCAACAGGTGGACAAGTCCCTGCTGAAGGCTTTCTATGTAAATTGGGCCCAGAATCATTAGTTAGAAAGCAAATCCAGGCTACTGTTTCTGAAGTATAAGTTTCAAATTAGGTCTGGTATCTTGTGTTCAGATCATATACTATGTAGCTATTTTACTCTGGGCAGAAACTGATCAAGATTAAGGAAATCACCTTAAGTTAAAGAGAAAAAACCAAATTAAACCAACTGAACAAAAGAGAGTCAATATGCGACTCCTTGAACTTTTGGCTGCATAACCTACAAGCAATGGCAGATTGATGCCACTAAGAAAACACAATACGCATTTTTATACGGCTGGAAGCAAAGTTCTGAAAGTAACCCATCTCGCTTCTTTTCTTCATAAACACGACTTGAGTCGGGATATGCCAGTCAGAGCCCCTGCTGTGTGCCCTTTTCTCTTAGAGAAAGCACAGGAAGAAAGTGAGTGTGGGAGTGACATTGGACTTTATAAATGACCAGCAGCATAATGTGTAGGCTAGCATGATCTAATAATGTGGATGGAAAAGGAAACCCTGTTGAAAATCAGGTATGCAAATTTGAGATACTGCCATGAGCTTGAACAGATGTTTGAAAATTTAGCTGAGTGTGTTTATTCATTCTAAATATGTTTATATAATGTGTTGTGCACGATTTTGTCAAGCACATTTGCATGGGAATGTATGTAGGGCCCTGATTCTGACATCTTTAATCATGCAAAACTGCCAGTGGCTTCTGGTGGAATTATGCACGTGTCAGTTGTGGCAGAATCAACCCATGGAGAAGGTCATGCTGTCACAAGAGCAAAGACACCTGTTGCCTATCCATATTCAGTTACACAGCAGCGCTCTTAGGCAAAGCTTGGCAAGAACTTCACAGGTCTGGAAAGAAAACTTAGAAAGCAACCTCTGCATATCATGGTACTAATATGCATTTCTGTGGTTTAAGTTCATTGATGGCTTCTTAATGTATTCTTCATCTGTTATCCAGTAGCAATGCTGAGTTTCCCTCATCGTCTTCTTATGTATAATGCATATATCCACCGCCTGCACATCTCTATTAATAATGACTTAAATAAAGCATAAAATGCAAACTTGGGAAACCCCAAACTTATCTGCCATTTATTTATAGAGCACACAGGGGGGGAAAAAAGAAAAAAAAGGGAAAAAAAGAAAAAAAGAAAACAAAAAAAATCAACAAAAACCATTATTTTCTTCAGCTGTTTTTTTTTTTTTTTTCTTAAATTTCAACAGAATTTTCTCTCAGGGAGGCTAAATGTTTCTAGGCCACTATAAATATGTGTTATCATTAGATAACCTATATTTTCAGGAATAACTTTAAGGTGAATTTCTAAATTTATTTTGATACTTGAGTTGCTTAATACAAAAATTTAGTAATTTCCACTTGCTTGGTATTTTTGTTCTGGGATTCAAACTCAGTTCCCCAATAAAAACTCTTCTCTATAAGCCCAACTGCATGGTGCATTGTTCAGAGAACATTTGGCTGATGGAAGAGTGCACTAACCCCCTCTCCTAGTAATTATTTAAATAAAAAAGTTCTACGTAATGAGTAACTTTTGGACCAAGAGAAAATTAGCTATAAAATAAATAAGTGAAAAGTACAAACATCACAAATGGAAGCTGCTGAGATTTGACAAAAATAGGTTCCTACAGATTGCTTTATTCTTAAATTCAGGTTAGAAAATCAACTCAGAAATTCAGCCATATAAACCAATTATTGTCCTTCACTGAGTGGACAACTGAGCATGTGGGAAAAACCATAGGAGAGCTATGGATGGAAGTTATTTTAATAACATCAATGATTTAAAATTACTTTTGAATGATATTTAATTACATTACTTTTGATATACTTATCAATCTACTTAGCACCTGTCCCTTTATCAAAAAAGTAGTTCAAAAGCATTGAGAATAGGGAAATTTTGGCAACTGAATCAAGCAGAATAGCAGAGACGCTTGGTCTCCTTTTACATCTATAGGATAAGAAATACTATATATTTCTTAAACTTTTGGCATAAAGAAAAACAAGCTTACATCACAGTGAATATTAATTGAAAACACCTCTAAAGTACTTTTGATGTAAGTTTTTAATGAAGGATCATGTTTAACACCATTTTATTTTCAAAAATTGAATAAAAAAGTATTTCTAATAGCAGTGTATTATATTGTCTTAAATAAACACCAAATATGCTTTGAAATACTGTGTGAGCACATAATTTTATCCATAAATAGACATATCATCGGTCTAAAGAATATAAAACAATGACTCAGTTTAAGAAAAAATAACAATTAGCATAGGTGAACCATCGATATTATTTTGTAATATGGGAATACACAATGTTGTGGTAATATTAAAAATATATACATTACCTATATAATACTTGAGAATATATATGACTAGAGACTCTACATGTGTACTTGCTTACGAATATAGAAATGGAATGTAGTGTAATGTTACTTACATTGTATCTGTTGCGCCCCTACCCTGTGTCTCTCTTCTGTCCACATAGAACTCACTGAGTTAGACCAGAACAGTGTTGATTCACCAGCCATAGGTTTCTACTTTCAAATATCAATGGAACTGAGCACTGCTAAGCAGAGAGCCAAGCTGAGAACCATCTCAGAGAGTAAATCAACATGTAACATTGAATTAAACAGACTCATTCCAAATTAATCCTGTTGTTTCTGTGTGATGTCTACAGAAAAAGGCTCAATTTAGTGTTGCCCTTTGTCAATACTCAGGCGAGGAATGCTCATTTTATTTTAACTTACTGGGCACTGATTTAGCAGACAAGACTTTTATTGCCAACATTTATGAAAAGACATTAATGTTGAAATAGAATGGATAATATCTTAGGTTTATAGCATTTAACTTAAAAAAGAATGTGGAGCTAGTAAAGAAAAAAATGTGTTAGATTTTAGGGGACAAATAAATAAGAATAAAGAAACGAGTAACACAATGAGATCAAACAAGAAGAATGAATAATCTACATTAATTTCTGCACTTTGTGTCCATGGCATTATACAAAAAATACAAAATTCAAGGATTCATTTGCTTCTTTAAACGACAAAAATTCTAAAAATATGTCTTCTTCTTCCAAAATGTGCTTTGCATTGCCTTCTTCCATATATAATAAATTAAAAAAAAATAAAATGAATGATGACGCATTGGGATTTCCTGAAGGTGGCACTGTTGCAGTAGATCCGTAGGATAGTAGATCAACCCCTAACCAAAGGCGGACGAGCAATCTGGAACTTACATCTCCTATCTTCAGCTACTTACCTGGTTTTCCTGAATTAACTTTTAGTGTCACGGAAGTGTTGTCAATTTTTTTCCTCCCTGGGTACTTACAGGTTAAGTGTCATATCATAAATCATGAGTGTCTTGACTTTGTATTTTGGTAACCTAAAATAAAAATCTATTTCCTTACTATATAATATTTCTGTGAGCCATATTTTTTCTTACTGCTGTACAAACAGACTTACAACAACCCTGACCAGGCCTTTTACAGTCTGTATAATTACACTTCACTTTAAATTGATAAGAAGAGTTGACTAAACAGGACTCTGCTAAAATTCTTCTTTTGCTTGGGTGCAACATTTCTGGACACACGTTCCTCCTCTTCTGTTGGGTGTGGGAGCGTGCCTGTTTGTGCCTTGGTTACCTTTTGCCATTTTCTTTATCATTCCAAAGGGTCAAAAAGATTCCAAGGATCTTTTCCCGAGAACAGAACCACTGTTCCGCTCCTCCATGGGAAGTGGTCCCTTTGGCTTTCTCTGTGCTATTCTGTCTTTGGTAGACAAGAAAACTATTAAGGCATGACTTTCTTGACTCCAGTGGGCATGAAATACTTGAGTTAATTTGGTTTGTATATTTTCATTAAAAAGCTGATTCTATTTTTCCCTCTTCTATTTAATGACATCAGTGACAAAAAGGTATCTAATCATTCATATATGTCCCTGTGCCATATTAAAACCCAAGGTAATAACTGTAGTAATCAAAAACTGCACCTATACATTTTTATCCCTGAGTCATATTTTAAGTCCTTGAAGTAAATACCAGATAATCGCACTCAGCCCACTTAGAATTATACTTGAATGAGAACATATAAGTCATGCACTTGTTTTATGTTTCCTCTCTTTTATATAAAATGCACAAAATAGGAATTGTGTAAACAAGCTTCATTAGTCATGTCATGTGAAAATCTTTGAGTATAAGTTGAGTGAATGTTCTGATAATCTACATTTACTCCAGAATTATCTAAAAAGTATTACTGAAGAGTTTCAAAAATTAAGCCATAGAAATGCAAAACCCATTTTCCAAGTATTAGCAAAAGAATTTGAAAGAAGGCAGCTCTTCCCTTCCTGCCTTCTACCTTCCAAACTTATGAGTGAAAGTCATGTTTTTTTTTCTTTTCTCTCTGCATTTTTTTTTTTTTTTTGCCCTTACAACAGCCAGATTCCTGGAATCTGCATGAGATAGAATCTAAACTCCACAGTATCTTTGTTCTTGTATTCATTTATTCAACAAGCATCATTTGGGCTTTTCACTGAGCCAGGCAATGGTCTGAGAAGTAGGGAACCAATAAGAGTCAAATGATGCCAAACATAGACCATAATTTTAGTCAGATAACATAAATAATCAGTTAAATAAGAAACAAGTTAGTCCTGAGAATAATTTATTTTTATCATTGTATTAGTGTTTATATGAAATGCACAGTGATAACATTGCCTTTGGTTGTTTTGTGCACATATACATCACGTTAACATAACAACCCTTTCTCTTCCGTTTCTTGGCCCTCTTGCTCCATTTACAAACAAATTTCTAGGTGACTAATATTCTCTCATTTAATTGTTATTATTTCTCAATTATATGTACATGAATTTCAAGTTCTGTAACACATTACAGACAGGGTTTTGGGGAGTCAGTGACTGTCTATGCACTCCCCTTTTTCAGAGCTTCACCCCTTTCCTAGCTGACCATTGTTCCTCTTTTTACCCTGACACTAATGCTGGGGCCTTTTATTCCTTTACTTTTGTGAATTTCATAAGAAGGACACCCATCTGTAGTCAGTTTTCTTGTGGTTGGTCCATTTGCCTGAGAGTTATTGATTCACGGTGGTCCCATTTTCATGTGAAGGCTTCATATCTGTGTTTCTCTATGCTGCATCATATCGCACGGTGTATAGGTACCACACCTCCTTTAAGCATTTCTGTATGATGGACAGGTAGGTTGTTTCCAGGATTTGGCTAATGTGAATTGTCCTGCTGTAAACATGGATATGCATGTGTTTTTTTGGTATGTTGACTTTATTTTTTTTTTTTTGGGCGTGTGCACACAAGTGCAGTAGACAGATGAAACGAAATTTCTATCCTCAGATTTCTAAAGAATCTCCAGATTGCTTTCCACAATAGATATATTTTAAAGAGAGGGGAAAAATATAAAATAAGCATTTGGCTAAATTTTTGCTTTTCTTACATCAAGAAAAGCTTCAAAGGAAATATACCAAATATGGTAAAGTCAGACTGAGCATAATGTTAAATTGAATTCCTGGAGACGAAGGTCCTGGGACATAGTGTCCCAACTAGTTGAGATACAATAAAATATCAAAGCAAAAATATCTGGAGACAGCCAGGTTGTCACAAAATTTGCAGGTGTTTTTACTGAAATCTAATGGGCAGCGGTTACTGCTACAAAGACATCCCCTTATAACAAAGACTTTTCCAGTGCACAAATATTAGCAGTGCTGATATTTTAAAGCCTGCTGTAAGATGACTTATTTTTCCCTTATAAACATCGTAAAGGTGCTTTGAGGGCGAGATCAGAGTGAGAGAGAGGGGGGCGGAGCATCAGGGAGTACCAGCTTCCGGGCCTGTTTAGTAAGATCACTGCACCTTGTAATAGGAATGCTGTTCTAGGATGAGGGGATGGGCGACAAGGAAAGAATCTGTTAGAGAAACAAGCAAAAGTTGACAGTCACTTAGATCCACATTTTGAGAGTAGTGAGGTGAGAGATGGTTCGATGAATACATGTGAAGTTGGGGAAAAAGAAGATCTGTTACACTGTTACATAGAATTTGACAACAGAAAGGGAGAGTATTCAGAGAGAAAGAAAGAGAGAAGTCAGGGAGAAACACAAAGAAATAGAAGCAAAAGATAGGAACAACAAGAAAGAGAAAGAATAGACTAGCCATTAGCTGAGATGAAGAAAGCCTTTCACAGGAGGTCCCAGCTCTCAGGAGCTTAGTAGCTTTCAGAATCTGTGGTCACCTCTATCTGCTCCAAGCTAAAAATCACGTGAAGGAAAGCTCAGAGTTTGTAGCAGAATTTGCCTGCTTAATTTGTGTTTTATTAAGGCAATGCTGGAGGTAATGGGAGAACTTTACACATTAGAATTAGAAACCACAAGAAGGACAAGTGGTGACTCTAGATCCGAGGACCTGCCCTTGGGAAAAAGTACTGTTGTTATTCAGTGTAGCTGAGAGTTCTTAGTCCCCTAAGATAGACTTCAGGATGATGCACAGAGCTTATGAGATGGCAGATGTTGCGTTAAAATAATGACAAAATGGAAAATTCAGGGCTCTATGATGCTAGAAAAGTGCCCTGCAGAACTCTTTGTTTGCTATTAGCTCTCGAGTTGTGTGTGAAGGATTGTCTTTGGGACACAGTAACCAGATTTCTTCTGCTGGAACAGACATGAGGTTTTCCATCACTCAGTTCCCTCTCGGAGATTGGAGGTACGAAGCACATTCTATGCCGCTCACTGCGGTGTGTCCACAAGCCAACCAGAGATCACACTCGATCATACTCATGGTCATCCATGAGTGTGGGAATTATAACAATTATTTTCAACATATTTTATTGCAATCAGATCTCCAGTTTGTGATTAGTTTGATCAAGTGACTCAGGTTCAGCAAACTCATTAGGTCACGTTTGCTTGATACTAGTGAGTAAATATAGGTACTTTGCATAGAAATTGGTAAAAAAAAAAGGATGATAATTTCTACCCAAATAGTATAATCACTGCAATTGTTTTCCCAGGTTTCTGTTGCTACAGAAGGTTATGCCTTCTAGACACAGGACTGTCTGACAAAACTAATTTTATTTTATTTTTTGTTACGGTCAGCACTATTTAACAATTTTGTTCAAAGATAACTATGATCTGTGGGGCATTGTCTACTTTGTTCTCCATTTTAAAATGTGCAAATATGAGAAGCTAAGTTTCTAGTTTTTTGCAATTATCAACTTTTGCTTCAATGAGATAAGTGAATGCAGCTAAATTTTGTAACACTTGTCAGTTAGGAATTTAAGAATGCCTGAAGCAATCTGAAACTACTTGAGTGGCTTTGGGCTATTTTAGAAAATAATTTGATACTTTTTTTTTTGAGAACTGCAGAAGGGTATGACCCTTTTCACTTAAGGTCTCCAGCATGAGTTTTTAAGGCAGCTCTTTCCTGTGTTGTGTAGAAGAATACAGCATTCAACCAATAGTTTACAGTTATCAGCATTCTAAGATTCTGATCCTCGTTCATATTCTTATATTTATTGTTGTAAAATGTATATATATTCATGAAGCTCTGAGTTTTCCGGGTGATGATCGCGACTTTCCTTCCTCAGCACGCCGCTCTGCACCCGGGTTACCTTCTCTAACATCAGGCCTATTGTTAGCTGATAAGGGGAGACTTCCGGCATTGTTATCAGCTTCTGCTCTGGTGAGCCGGCTGCTGTGACAGGTGTAAGAGAGACCGCCCTACCTGCCCATTCTCCTCACACAATTGCCTCATCATCCTGACAGACAAATCAGCCCGAAATGCAAGAGAGCTATTTTTGAATGGTACCAACTTTTTTTCCCCATCGTACATATGTTGTCAAAACTTGGAAACATGAGCTCAAACCAGTTTTATGATTTCACCCTATTTAGAAAAATTATGATAATCATTATAATATGGTGGTAAAAACAACCAGCCTATTTCAAAATCAAATTTGTCACAATGTATTGGAAGCATAAACAGGACTAATATTTTTGAATAAGTTCAACATCTCTTTTTTTAAAAAAATAAATTTCAAAGGAAAATATAGCAGTTTAAGATGGCGTTATCTAATTTAACCAATAAATAAAGATTGTTTTCATATTTTGATTGGAACTTGGCACTTTATCTCCCTGAACCTCAGTTTTCTCATCTGTATAACAGAAATAATGATAATAACATACAAAAAATAATAATATGCCCCTGATGATTTTATGAGTGTAATGAAGCTCATAAGTATGAATATCATTAAATCTAAGCATGTCTTCATGAATATAAATATTAGATATTACTATATTGATTCATAATTTGTTTTGACCCTTGTAAGTGATAAATACAATTTCTTTCAGGATGAGGAAAACTTCTTACAAGCTAGAACAGTCACTGGATTTGCCTATGCTGTGCGTAGTCCAGTTACTAAAGAAGTTCAGAAACTTAAAGAAACCTGGGAAGACAAATTTCAACCGATAGCTCTTTTTAAGCTATTGGAATTCTTATGTGCCAAAGAAATCAATAGGCCTTTTTTGGTCTCTCATACATGCTAAAGAAATAAAGGTAAATGAGGGAACTCATTTTGAATAGAACCAGATGAAAGAGTGGCTGTGAGAGTGTGTGTGCCCCTGGGAGAAAAAGATTACTTGGAGTATTCCTAAAGAAGAAGAACTAAGAGAAGCTACCTTCACTGTGTGTGAAGGAGATCACAGATGACAAACAAAGCCCCGGCCAGAAGACACAAAGTAAATTAAGTCTAGACTTGAATCTACTCTTTACACACAATTTCAGTATTTTGTTCATCATCCATTTTCAATTGTTTGATTTTTAGTAGTATACTCAGATATGACATAATAAATCATTAGTGCATTAGTTCATAGTGTACACCTAAATACTGTAATTGAGGCTAATATTTCGCATTTCACTTTTGTGCCTAGTCAAAATTGGCAACAGAAATGGATAAAAAAACTTAGAATTTTATTTATTCGTTTATACTTTGAGGTACTGGAGATGGAAGCCCAGGTCTTCACATTAAGCTACATTTGCAGTTAATTTTTGTTCTTGACTTTTGACGCAAAATCTTGCTAAGTCACTGCGGTACCCAGGCTGGGCTGGACCTTGCAATCCTCATGCCTCACCAGCCCTGGCTGTGATTAAAACATTGGCCCCAGCTTGTTGCTTTATAACCCGGGTAAGGAATTTTACCTTTATCTAGTATTTTACTCATAGTTATACAATTATACAATGGGAAATGATTAAAACACAACCTTTTGTGGTGATTGGGCTACCATTTTGTTGAGTGCACCTCCTTATAAAGGTATAGAAAGTTATGAATCTCTGTTTTTTTTTTTAAATTCATGTTGAGGTTGCAATATTTTGCCTTGATTTTAAGGACTAGTTACACTGAAACCTGTATACTCAGAGAAAATTGAAAGCTCTCCCTCAGCTTCAAATTGCATGAAATCATATGATAAGTAATAAATACTCGTGCTTCTTTTTATAATGAGACAGCAAAAAAGAAAGAAGGAAGGAAGAAAGTATAGAAACAGAAATACAAAATATGAGAGAAAGAGAGAGAGCTGGCTTCACTGGCCAATTTACGTGGCCAGAGTATTAGTTTTCTGTTGTCCTAAAACAAGATTTACAAGGCTTTACAAGATAGATCCTAAAATGTGGACAATAGCAGACTACTAGAATATACTTTTGATTAAATATGATTATTTCCTCATTCAAGGAATAACTGAAGAAGAACAAGATGGACTATAAAAGAAGGCCATATCAGAGTCATTATTTTCTGGTGGGTCAAAGAGCAGAGAAGGGAAGTATTAAGATTCATACATTGCTATGCAGATATTTTATGTTCATTGTGTTATGCAAACAGAGAATGTGTTAAAAGCCTCTGGCTTAATTTAAAACTCTTCCGCTAATTCCATTTTGAACATCCTATTACTTCTATGCAGCCCCGTCTCTATGTTGCAATCTCTGAAAAAAAATAACACATTAATAATCATCCTTCTGTTAAATGGTGAAGTTTTAAAATACTCATTGTAGATAGAGGTTTTTTAAGAACATGGAGGAGGAGGAAAAAGAAAAGATTAGACTAGAAGAAGCAGAGCAGAAGAGAGAGACCCCGGAAAGAACAGTGGGTTTTCCTTCAAACTGGCATTTGACACGTTCCTGCAGAGTCATTTCAGTTTTAGCAAAGATGAAGACACTAAAAATTTGTGTCAATGAAATGAAAAAATAGGATAGAGAGAGAGAGAGAGTGAGACGGGTGGGAGAAAGAATCCTTTAGGTGTTTGCCAAGTTCCGTACAGAATTTTAGAGGTAATGGGCTAGTCCTTTGATGAATTCATAGCTACACGAGGTCTACTAGGAAGTGGAGGACACTCACCACGGAGGTACACACCTGAGGACTCCAGCTGGTCCCTACTTCTTTACTCTCAGACTCTTCCCCTGTTCACTGCTTCCAGGATGCTGGCGTTTCTGCAGCCTTCTTCCACGTTGAGCCAAATGACTGCGGATGGAAATCATGAAATCTTGAATCAAAGTCAAACCTCTTCTAAAATGTGGATTTCAAGTATTTTGTCCCAGCACCAGAGAAAGCTAACCAAAAGTAAATTGACTTTCCTAATTCTGAAACAAACGCAAACAAAGCAAAATAACTTGGTTATAATCACAAAACCAGAAACTATCAAACCGGGCTTTCTCTCCAAAATGTTTCTGACTTCAAAGAGAAAACATGCAGCACTGTTTATCGCTGCCATAACTGTGTTTTCATTTTTATGTCCTACGGCCCCTTTTTATTTACCAGCGACATATTTGAAAATAGTGAGTTAGGAGATCAGTTCCCCCCCACCATGAAATGTCAATTTTATATGTTGTCATTAGCATCACTCTCTCTCTGCCCTCCCTTCATGACCCATTCCTTAATATTCTAACCCAGGCATTTCTTATGAGATATTTTCTTTTTTCTCTCAATACCTTATTACTTTGCTGATCACCGATTGCTATGGTTTGGATCTTGAGTGCCTTTCAAAAGACTCATGTATTTGGAACTGGGTGTAATTGGGAGGTGGAGCCTGGCTTGAGTGGGTAGGGGCTTGGGGTTTGACCTGGAAAGTTTATTGTCAACTTGTTGGGATTGGGTGTGTCCAGGGCAGAGTTTTCGGGAGAGTATTGTTGACTTGTGGGCCAGAAAGTTAGGGAAGGGCACCCACCATGGGGGTGTGGTTTGGCAGTACCCCATGGCAGCTTGAATTAAGCAAAAGAAGGAAGAAGAAACATTGCTACAGCTTCTCCCTGGGAAAGCTCTAGCTTAGCCCATTTGCAGACTTCGCTTTGCTGCTACTACACTTGCTCTGTCTGCAGTGAGGCAAGCAGCTCTTCAGGCTCCGCCAGGTGCCTTCACTATTGCTGGCTGCCTCATCAAGGGACTCTGTGTGAGAGAATTTTCTGAAACTGTGAGCTAAATAAATCTTTCCTAACTTAAATTGTGGAATTTGGGTATTCTGTGACACACACACACAAACACACACACACACACACACACACACACACACACACACACACACAAAAGTAACTAAGACGGAAATTGCTACTAGGAGTGGGGTCATTGCTGTGACTTTATCTGATCGTGTGCTCTGGAATTATTTGGAACTGATTTGAGGGAGACGTTTAGAAAAGCTTAAAGATGCGAGATGGAGAAACTTTAGGGTATTCTGAGCTGAGCTTGGATGTTGAGCACAATGGGAGATTGTAGTTAGAGTTCAAAAGACCAGATTTCTGATAGATGTGTGGATTGTAAAGGGCAGGCTCAAAATATTTCAGATGAGAAGGAGCACTGTATTGGCAATTGGTCTAAAAAACAGGTACCCTATGCGATGGCAGAAAGTGTGTTGGCATTTTGCCCTGTGCAGAGACTTTGCCTAAAATTTGAAATTAAGGGCAGAGTACCATATAACGTGAAAGAAAAAAAATCTCAGAGCAGCCAATGTCTTGAGTTATTTACTATTATTTTCTTAAATTAACATATGTGTCTCAGTTTCTTTTCTCAAAATCAGAATTTTTTTTTTTTCCTGAATTTCAGATTTTGACTCGGGGACACTGTACCCTTATCTCATTTTGCCAAAGGCTATTATTAATTAATTATTTTGTTATTTTTGTGTATAGCAATTGGAGGTCTTAATTTTAGAGGCATGGTTTGAAAACAACCTCATCTGTTTTACACTCACAAGATGAGGATCCCTGCTCCTGTTGGATATCCTGTGTGGGAACTTTCCTGACAAATCAGAATCTTCCAAGTGTCCCAGGTTGTACGCTATTAAGAAGGATATGCAAACTGGGCTCTGTAGCATGGGTTCCACAGGAAATATTAATTCTCACTTAACTTAATAATTAGTGTCTGAGTGGGCAAGAAAAAAATGGCATTTTCTTTTTCTTTCTTCTTCTTTTTTTTTTTTTTTTTTTTTTTTTTTTTTTTTTTTTTTTTTTTTTTTTTTTTTTTTTTTTTTTTTTTTTTTTTTGTCAAGAGAATTCCGTGCGATTGTACCGGATTTTGGACCAACGTGAATGAGGCATACGGGTTTGGAGAAGGTGATGTTACCAAGAAAGTGATTCATAAAAGTAGAGCACAATGCAGCCTTTTAGGAGCCTGACTTTTGTGACCCGGACGTGAATGGCCCTAATGTTCTTAAGTTGCTGATGTGGAACGCTAAGAAGTTTATATCACAAAAATGGCATTTGAGAACAAATTTTCCTTTATACTCTGCGGTCATCGCCCTGGAGCATGAATCATTTTTCCAAGTAACATTTCAACATGAGGGAAGTGTTTATCACAAGATGGAAAACAAAATAGTCTGTGAATGGAATGATTAGAAAGATGCACACCAAATCATCACTAGATAATTTATAGGCATGTGTGGTTACATTTTTTGGAGGGGGCCAAATATAAATGTATAGATGAAACAAAAATGTCAAATAAATATGGTAATAACTTTACACCACTCTATGGAGAAAAACGCAGCAAAGCTGATGACTGTGAAATGCCAAAGAATGCCAGAAGAAAAAGGCAAATGGTGTACAGGGGCTGGCCGGGGAGCTTCCGAATTCCCTGAGTTACAGTGGTTACACTTCCTGAGTGATACGCTAAGCTTTTTGTGTATGTGTACTGGTTTATCTGGTTATTTTCTAAGTCAGTGCTCAATATCCAGTAGTAAATGCTGGTAAAATTATTCTAAATTTGGAAAATACAGATTTGTGGCCATCTGACAAAAAACACAAATCATATAACAAATAAAATGAGAAACTAAAATATTTTTGCTATTTGTCAACTGATGGATAGACACATCAGCTTAAATACATGGGCTCCTGATTCCTTAGGCCAATTAGCTACTGTGTAAATGACATTACTTTCATCAATTCCAATCTTTAAATATGTAAATAGAAATTAAATAAATGGCCCTAGAGATGTTGTCTCATATAGGATTTTATGAAGTCTCTAAAATTTTAAATACCTATGGATTGAAATAATAATGACTTCAAGTTATTAATATGTTATAGAAAAAATAAAAATTCTCACGTAAAATGTTGAGAAATGCTGGAAATGATGAGTTAGAGATAAATAGAAATATTTCTCTTTCTTCCTGTAGTTAAGTGTTTGTTTAGTTAAGGAAAACTCATGATATCTAAATTATACTCTGAAGACAGCACGTTTTAATTAAAACTGATTTGGAATATTGCTGTAAGATGAAGTAAAAAATAAACAAAAGAGTTGACTGGTCTTAAAAAGTCTTAATCTTGATGCCACATATCTCTCTAACTTAAGATCCTACTCAAAAATTATATAGTTGTGATAGGGTTGAGAGACGCTACTTCTAAATTATTTAATTTTAGACCTGAAAATATTTAAGTAAATGTCAGTTTCTAAATAGATCCAAAAGCAGACACAGATTGTGCTTTTCATGTGTGTTGGATATGCTTGACTCCTTGTGCAGCAGCTGTTTATGGTATATCTAGATATATCTGAAACACGATGTATATGCTAAAACTGTTATAGGTAAACTCTCAGCTTCTATTTTAATGCCTTTCTATAGTCTCAAATCTGATACTTAAATTGAATTCTAAATGTTTTATTATTATTATTGAGTTATCCTGATCTGAATGGAAAACTAGATGACTTTTAATCTCCTTGATTTTACAGTATCTCAGGAATCAAGAACCTTGGTTCTTAATTAATTAAACTAAGATCAAATAATCCATCTGGCTAGCCACCAGAGCCAATCGCTGCTATTTTGCCTCAGAGGCCCCAGAGTCGGGCCCACAAAGGGGCACTGCAAACTTGCAGAGGCATAGATGGCGTGACCCTCTCCCTCCCAAGGGCCTCAGCGCTTCCGTTTATCTTATGAATTAAAAGTTTTTAACGTTAGTATGTGACTTAAGTTAAATGAGCTAAGTTTATATGTGACTTAAATGAATTAAAATTCATTTTAATTTAAATCAGTTCTATGGGAAATAGTACCCTCGAGGGCTCACGATGCTACCCTACTAGTTAAGCCTAGTTAACGCTCTCGACTAAGTTTTCCAAAGAACCTCACACATACAGCAACTATATTTCTTGACACACACACACACACACACACACACACACACTGACATAAACTTCTTTCATTAGTAAAGTAGGCTGTTTGAGAGTGAAGATTAGATTTTAGCACTAGCCCTACAACACCAGTCATATACCAGACGTCCAAAATTTGAGATTTTTTTAAATGAATCACTCTGTATTAGCACATCAGAACATACTGTTTTATGATTTAATAATTTTAATGTTTATTCAGTTTCAGAGAAAGATTTCCAGGACTTGTGACTACACTGTGCTTCAAGAGAAAAGTTCCAGCGGAGAACCTTCACTCTCCATCAAGTGAGCAAGTGAGTTTCATAGATCATCCTTCCTTGAGGCTGTTTGGGTTTCACCCTCAAAGCTGACTGAGGTTGGCGAAGGCCCTGGGTTTGCACTTCTGATTGTGGCCTGCGATCATGAATGCTTGCTTGTGTCCGATCACTTGGTCTTGTTTTTCAGCCTGTTTTCTGTCCAGCCTGTAAAATTCAGGACAGTACATTCTGAAATTGGTTATCAGCAAGACAAATGCAGTTTCTTCCACAAGAGATCTGAGTATTCACTGTTCTCTGTCCTTGGAAATTTTCCTCCTTCCTCGTCTAATTTTGGCATTGTAAAAGTCACTCATTCTGGAAAACTATTAGAAGTTTTAGTGTGTTTATGATGCATTCTCACAGATGCTTCACACCTCATGTGGTAGTATTGTTTTGAAGATAAAGAAAAATCTCAATGGAGATACTTTGTTATTTTTGAAAAAAATGAAGATTTTAATAAAACAGTAGTGGGAGAATCATCTGTCTTATGCAAAGCATTTAGTGACTTACTGATGATACAACCCGGGCAAAAGGAAAAAACTAATTGAATAAAGGAAAGTGAGCCTGTTATGTGGCAAATACTTAGCCAAGTTTATTTATTTTTGTGATGCTTTGATAGGTGTACAGGTAGGAAATATCACATTCTTATTTTCATTGTTCTTTGCAATTTAAAATTAGGTTTCATACACAAACACAATTTGTGTTTAAATAAAATAGTCGTTACAGTTAAGGATATTATTACTGTCATTATTTTGACACAGGGTCTTTCCCTATAGTCCAAGCTGGCCGTGAACTCACAATGTTCCAGGTTGACTTTGAATACACAGCAATCGTACTGCCTCAGTTCCTGAGTGCTGGGATTACAAGCATGTGACTGTACCCAGCTGTTATGTCTTGCTGAGAAATCAAACCTAGGGCTGTGCACTTGCTAGGCAAGCACTCTAACCACTGTGTGTGCCCTCCGGCCCATGTACACTAAATTTTGATCATTCTTTTTAATTTAAAATTTTGTGGCAGAGTCCGGAGAGGCCTTCTGGACACCTTCAGGACTGAGTCTTTCTACTGACCCCTTTTCTAGTGCCTACTAAAATCTGACCCTTCCAGAAATGTGCATGATTACAATCTCAAGCTTATAACATGGCTTTCAGAGTGCTTTGGTTTGTACTTGTGCTCTGAGTAGAAGTACATCATCCTAATGACTGCAGAAAAGCCAATTTCATGCCACTTACACTACCAGTTTACACATAATTATCATGCCCAAACTTGTAAAATATTTCTTAAAGACAACAACAATCTTTCGTTCAAAGGGTTAAAAGAATTTTTTTTTTCTGGATGCAAATGCTTCGTGTACTTGGTTGGTGGAAGCACCAGGACTCACCATAGCAAACAAATGTAAGAATTAACACTGAGAAAGTATAACACATGGAACACAGTAAAATGCAAATGTATTTTCTCTCTATTTAAATATTTAGTGGAGGAAGCATTTGATTTGCCTTAATGAAATCTCTTCAGACTTTTTTTTTTCCCTGTTCATTCTAAGATATAAAGATGGGTCAGACATATTTCCCCTCACAATGTCAGGGTTTTTGGTTTGTCTGACTAGTTGCTAAGATAAAAAAAAAAGGTAATTTACAAACAATTACTAAAAATGGCAAGAATGTATTCCAAGAAAACACATACACCTTTTTAAATCTATCTCTGTGAATATTAACAATAAATGTTTAATTTAAAAAATAAAAGCAAGTCTTCTCTGATTTCACTGTCCTCCCCCAAACCATGGCTTCAGTTTTTGTCTTCCTTCTTTCATTCTGTTCCTGAGTTCATTCACAGTCTTTGCTCTGATTCTTATTCCAGAATGTTGGTTTGTCTGTGTGTAGAGTTCACCCCCAGATATCCTATGTAGGTTTGAAAAGTGATTTGTTTGTGTGCATCAAAAGTTAGGAGAGCGTGTGTTGCAAAAAAGTAAAATTAAACTGGCAAGAGTCTTAGAAATAGGAAAACACAGATCAGATTGAACAAGTAATGGCAGCCATTCCACATTACAAAGCAGTGAAACATTTAATTCTGTTAGCTATTAACCAGAACCCATATTTGAGCACTTTATCCTTTTGTACTTAGGAAAATTTACTCTCAGTAATGATGTTAAAATTCTATTAAAATAAAAGCACTTCAGCTTTACAAAAAGTACTGAAAATAAATCAAAGTCCTTTATTAATAA
Organism: Ctenodactylus gundi; assembly: GCA_004027205.1. Lineage (NCBI taxonomy): Eukaryota > Metazoa > Chordata > Mammalia > Rodentia > Ctenodactylidae > Ctenodactylus > Ctenodactylus gundi. Next base: position 98,327 of record PVKB01002038.1, read on the forward strand.
TTCTGTATAGAATCTAATGAAACTTTCAAATAGTGTTATGATATGAGGTAATTTATAAAAGGTAAATGCAATTCCCTGTTGATATTAAAACATGTGAACAATGAGATCTAATTTTTTTTCCGATTTTACTGACATTTTAAAGATACAGGAGACACAGGTAGTTACAATGAAGAGTTTTGATAGTGTTCCCATGATGGATTCATCTTTCCATTTCCTGTTTTCTGTGGCTGTAAATCACTCCTAAGTCTCCATTTATGTCATAAGTTAATAATGCTCCTTTTAGGTTCTCGTTAAATCTCATGCTGATTACCCAAACTATCAAGGTTTAAGTGGGGCTTAGTTGCTTGTATAAGGTTATGCGGCTACAGGTGCTCCTTGGTCCCATGCTTAATCGACTTGTACCTCTTCTCTCAGGTGATTTTTGTATGAGATCCATCACCATATCAGCTCCCATCTTCGTGTCGTAGCTCCAGATTTACAATCAACACTCTTTAACTTAATCTTGTTTGTTTAAAAGTATTTGCATAAAGAATATGTTTTTCCTACTGTGCATGGGTTTCATAGTAAAGAAGCTACGTCCTGAGACAAGGCGAACATTTAAAAACAAACAAACAAGAAAAGCAATCTGACATTTGGTTTAGTATTTATCTTAATGAACAGATCAGCTTTTGTTTTGGTTGAGAATATGTACTTTGAAGTTAGGTTTTCAAAGTATCTACCGTCGTGGAAAAGTTCCACTCCTTGTTCAAAACTACTCAAATGTGACTTCCAGTGTGAAGCTGTCCAAGACCTACTTTGTAGTGCCTGGGGCACCCCGATTTTGTGTTTGTAGCTGTGGCCCACTCTCATTTTCCTGTTGTCATAATTGCTAACAAAATCTCCTATTTCCTGCTTGGTGTGCCCCGCTAGATCGAAGATTATATTGCTTGTTACCCTAGCCTGTGTCCATGGCCTGTTACATGCACTAGGGATGTCAAAGTCATTATTCCTTTCCTCAAGTCTCACATGAAAACATGTAATAAGAACAAAATACATTATATACAAGAAACTTTCAACAGCATATAGAAATCTGCATATTAATATATCTAATTAAAATTCTATGACTATCTCTTACTTAAAAAGTCAATTTCATTGCTATGAAAGTTTATAAGATTTTTGAATATTCAGAGTAGGATAAATAATATCTATTTGAAAAAGAAATTAGGGATGAAACATAGACAAAGCCAAAATTTAGTAGAGAATTTTTAAAATGTAGGACTTTCAGTGTAGTTTCTAAGTAGCATTCATATGAGGTAATTGATTTTGACCGACTTCCTGGGCTAGACTTTAACAGGTCAAACCAAAATAGCGCCACTCATGCTAAGCCTGTACGCTACCGCACTGAATCTAGTTTGTTTAACCTTCTTAGAAACTAGAAGTTATATGGCAGTCTGATCTCTAAACAGCTACATATTAGCATGCATGACAAGGAAGGTCCTCCTTAAACTTTAAAAATGAATAATCAGACCCAGAGTATTAAATATGGCATAGCTTCTCTAATATGAGGAACATAGAATATGTATATCGTTCTTCCATAAAAACAAATAGATTTGTGTCATAGTTATTTGTAAATAATTGGACACAACTTCAGACCACCACGCTTCATGTGGTGAGTTAGACTTAGAATGTTAGAGGAGGTTAAATATCACACGGATTCTCTCATATGAAGAACCCAGAATGTAAGAAATTAATAGAAAAAGTGGGTAAGATTTTGGAAATCCGGTGGAATAAGGAAGCATGCGGGACAGCCAGAAGTGGGGCGGGGGAGGGATTGTAATGTTGATGCAGTATGTGTATGCACGTACACGTACGTACACTAGCAGGGGAAAGCAAATAATATTGTCAAATGGGTAAGGGAGGTTGGGTCACTGCTGGCAGGAGGGGTAGGAGGGTGAGACAGAGGGAGGGGATGAAAATGTGAAGCTGATGCACTGTTTATGTGCACAAAACTCTCAGGTTTAGTGTAACCATTGTATACTGCACATATGCATTAATTTAAAATTGTATTAAAAGGCCAAGAAAAACAACCAGAAGTAACCTAATGTTTATAAATGTACTTATTTTTTTTTTCTTTTGTTCTGTAGCCCAGGTTGGTTCTGAGCTCATTACGGAGCCCAGGCTGGCCTTGGACTCAGGCAGTCCTCCTGCCTCAGCCTCCCGAGTGCTGGGTTTACAGGCATGTGCCACCACGCCCTGCATATGTGGTGCTGGGGAATCGAACCCAGGTACTTAAGGTTTTACTAAGCACTTTCTGAACCATCCGACCAGCCCCATCAATGTAATTTTGGAACATGATGTGCCTTGGTGTATCTAATGATGCTCTAAAATAGACAACTGTCTGCCACACCAGGAGCCCAGGGCAGCTCCATCTAATTCTTTAAATGAAACTGGGCCCAATTTATGGATGACTGATGGAAATCAATTACATTTCAACTGAATTTGTAGTAATTTTGTAGTAAGGTATAGTAAAGTAATATTTATAGTATAGTATACTGTAGATCATAACTTATCTCAGGTTGTTGTGGTTGGCTTAGTTAGAACCTAAAATTAATGACTCCTATTTCAAATTTGACAGATAAGAATAGAGGTTTAATGAAGATAAAACCACTCCTATTGAATATTAGTGTAGTGGTCACTCAAACGTGTCATATTTTATTGTTGGTTTTTTAAACTTTAAAGGTATTTTGTGTCATGTGAGCTTCCTATAGCACTCAGACATTTTCTGAATGCCCTTGGTGAAAAAAGAAATATAATAATGATAATTTTATATGATACTGATGATTTTTTACGTTAAAAACTTTCCCAATTTACCACATACTCTCTTCACACGCGCCGTACGGGAAGGCTTCCAGGGGTGGTAAGTGTTAGCGGTACTTTTACTACTTGTGGAAGTTATAATTTCACCAGCGATCGGAGAAGAATGTGCTTTATTTTCCACAAACTCTGATGGACTGAATGATGTGGACTCAGGGTTCCACAGGAAATCCGTGTAACTCAGAGACTTTCAACAAACCAAATTCACTGCTAGGCAACTTCATTATTCTAATATGACAAATTTTTTCAAATACAGAAAAGATATATCTTCTAAACTTCATTTTCTCGTATCAAATTGAAATACACATTAAAAAATGAAGCAGAGGAATTATGAGATCAACAGAATAAGAATCTTTGTTTCTTTCTTCTAAGGAAATGGCAAGCACAGGGAAAAATGACAGAGACTCCTTGTCCTCCCAGATTTGTTCCTGGGGCGACAGTTTCACTTTGAGAAGAGCGAGCTGCCTGCATTCCTTTTCCCAGCAGCCCCCATATGTTGGACACTCTCTAGTTTAGGCACGTAAGGCTCCCAAGCCTGCCTTCCCCCCTTTCCCACCAACCGTCACAGAGCAGAGTTTAAACAAACATTTTGCTAGTGATACTTATTAACGTTTCATAATAAAAATGTACGAACCCATCAAGAAGCTGTACATATGATGTAATGTATATATACTTTAAAATCTTACCACAGCATGGGTAAAACACTTGAAGGGAAAAGGAAAAGTAATTGGACATCACCTGAAAGACACTAGAAGGTCACTTGCAGTAAGAGATAAAAAAGAGACATAATTTTATCAAGTTAATAAAAAGCTGTAAGATTGTTAATTGAAGAGATCTAAAACATTTATAGAATGCACTACAAAACACTAGCAGAGCATTTACTCTCAGAGATCAAGCCTCCCTCAAGGGAGGCCCTCTGCTAGAACAAAAGTCAAATATAAACTTTATTTATTCATTTATTTACCCCTGTACTCCGACCTATTTCCCGAGACCGTTTTTATGTGCTGTGTGAACAGGTTCTCACTATGTTGCTAAGTTGCCGAGGTTGGGATTAAAGTTGGACTCCTCCTGACTCAGACTTTCAGAGTGCATGGATTTCAGGCATGCAGCACCATGCCCGGGTAAGTAACAAATTTTACAGACTGAAATGTACAGAGTATTCTCTGACCAGAATTAAGATAAATTAGAAATCAATAAAGGGAGAGCATTTGAGAATACACTGCCTAAATAATGAATGGTTGAAAGAATAAATCACAAAGAAAAAAAAGTTTGGAATAAGTAGAAATAAATATATAGCATACCAAAACTAGTGGCATTTGATGAGTCCAGGGAAGTAAGTTATAGCTCTTATCACCTGTAGTACAAAAGAAAAATTTCAACTTCAAATAATCTAAATGTCTACCTTACAAATGTAGCAAAAGTACAATAAAAGAAATTCATTCTATTCTAGAGGACAATAATAAAGATTGGAGGAAAAACCCAAACCAAACCATTAAAAAACTTAGAATAATGATTATTTATCAAATGATGCTATGTGCAAAGCATCCAAAATCACTCTTTCCATACAAGTTTACTGGAAGATTTAGTATCATGAGGATTACTGATGAAGTAATTCACAGAGTCTGGCAAATTGACCACATTATATGCATGATAGCTACTGTAATTTTCTTGTGGAAAGGAATTTTGCCCTTTTTTTGCAATCATAAATGCACATAGCTTTCCAAAACAACCTCATTCCCTTTATGGTCAATCTATTACAGAACTTTGGAACATAAGCATATGCAAACATTTTGAAGTTATTCCATTTTCAAAAAAGAATTTAAAAAATACAAAAATCAAATGAAATCAAAAGTCATATCCTTGAAAAGATCTACAATTCTTCAGCAAGGCACACCATGAAAACAGGTCACAAAACTCAAATTACTAAAATCAAGGGTAAAAAGGACATCACTATGTAATGGCATGAAAGAATCAGAAGATATAGCACAGACAACTTATGCAAGCAATTTAATATCTGTGAAATAGAAAAATTCCCCCCAAATCTATCAGAATTTACTCAAGAAGAAATAATAAAATATTGTCTTAGCTATTTATTCATTGCTTGGACAAAAATCCCAACAGCTACCACATAAGGGAGGAAGGATTTATTTGGTTCCCGGTTTTGGAAGGTCTCAAACCAACCATTTATGGCTGCCAGCAATAGTGGACACACACTGGGAGGCTGGAGTACTACTCACAGAATTGTATAGAGGCACCTAGCCACTGAGGAGTACGTTGGAGTTTGGGCCTCAGGCAAGGACATAGTTTTCCCAGACAGAAGTTGTAACAATGTTTCTTCTTCCTTTACTCAATTCAAGTCACCAGTTGGGCTCCCCACACACAGGTTGGGTGCTCTCTGGGTAGGTGCACCTCCTCTACTTCCTGGCCCACAAGTCAATAGCACATACCAGGAAGCCCTGCCCTGGACATGGCCCAATCTCAACAAATTGACATAATCCCTCCAGACCAAGCCCCTAGTATCTGCCCTACCTCCCAACGACGTACAATTCCACAATTATGCTACTACATCCAAAGACATGAGGCTTTTGTAGGACACTCCAGATCCAAACCACAGCAAATATTCGAATAGATTCATAACTCTACAGAAATTAAATACACAATTTTAAAAAATTTTCCATACACAAAGGCTCTGACCAAGAACTCTTCACTGTTCAATTGTGAATTTTATAAAAAAGGTAAACCCCAATTTTTTGTAAACCCTTCACTAGAAGTAGAAGAAAAAAAGAATTTCTCAAATCTCTCTACAAGTCAACATAACACCAAAATAAACATCACAAAATATTCTAAAAAACATAAAAAACAACAACAAAACTCAAAGAGTATAGTCTTTAGACTTCCTCGAACTTTTTCAAAGAATAATTTTTAAAAAGGCCATCTTTAAATACCCACTGTGAACACATACTCCAAAGTAGGAGGCTGCCTGCTCTCTCTCTGTGCTACCAGTATAATAATGACAAACCCAAACACGTGATTCAGCAATGAATTTAAAAATAACCTGGCTGGGTAATCATTGCTTACAAAGGCGGTGAAAATGCTCATACCACTAGACTTTTTATGATTAGTACTGGACTGGTACTTCTATTCTCCAGGAAGTTTTTCTAGTTTAACTTCCAGTCTTCCCACTCCCTGATTATAAGTAGTTTATAGTGCAAATTGGTCTATAATCTGTGTGAAGAAAGAATTATATTAATCTTGTGTTAATCCGGGAGAAAGGCAGACACACTGGACCATATAACACAGTGGAATCGTTCTTGGTCACATCCTTTATCTGGAATGAAGCTGTGCATTGACCGACCTTTTAAACATATGACATATGACTGACGGTTAGACTCTCAAACTGGCAAAGGTTTCAAAATGTTTCTGAGTTTTCATTTTAGATAAATGGCAGGAAAGTTGAAGTCTGCAGAAAGGACAGAAGCTTTTCAACCTTGCATGCAACTGTCCCTTTACCAGATCAATTTTTATTCTTGAGTACCCAGGGAGATGCTGTCTTCTGATGAAAAAAACACATTTTTCTATGATATTTAAGAGTTCTTAAAATCTAGTTTCTTTCATTGAACTTTCTTTAATTGCACAAACAGGATAAAATCTGTGGCTGATGTTTTATTCTTTCTCTAGTTAAGATAAATACAGCATAATTTTTCATGTCTCTTACATTACCAGTGCAATTTCATCCCAGAAAATTTAAAATGTATTTTAGTACCTGGCTGTACTTCTCAAAAAAAAAAAAAAAAAAAAAAAAAAAACTGTTGAAGTAAGCAGGAAAAGTGAAACAAATCTTTAAAAAGTGGAAAGTATCTATTTTTACTATATTTTATAACCAAGCTTATCTTTCCACAACCCTTTCACATGTCATGGAGAGAAACTGTTTTTCAAAATTATTTGAACTTGTAAAAGAACAGACGACACTCTCCTATTTGTTGCAGTTACCACGTATTGCCAATTTTTATAGACTTCCATAAATGAAGTATTGGGCTGGAGAAAGGGCAGTTAAAGCGCTTACCTAGGGAGCACAAGGCCCTGAGTTTGATTCTCCAGCACCACATAAATCTGGGTGTCGTGGTGTATGCCGGTAATCCCAGCACTGGGGAGGCTGAAGCAGGTTTACCACGAGTCCAGGACCAACCTGGGCTACAGAGTGAGACCTTGTTTCAAATAAAGAAACAAACAAACACACAAACAAACAATCAACATAAACGAACACTAGCTATTCTCTTCTGTGATTAATTTGGATGTTGTTGTCATTTTTCACACCCCTGTTATTCGTACATGTTTGTGAAACGTATTTGTTTACTTACCATCGATCGCATGTGGACATGGGAATTGGTGTGTATTGTGCTTTGCTCTTTTTCCCTTCCCTTCCCCACCCCTTCGACTCAGGTCCCCAAGCCGCCTCCCGAAGCAGGGTGGGACAAAGATGAGCACCGAGAAAACGAAGGACACAAGGACAGGTGCTCTACACTGACTATTCCCTTCATCTATTGCACACTTTCCAGATGGATACAGCGTTTATTCTTCAGGCTTTGACACCTGAAGCCACGAAACACAAAATTCAGTTGGAGAAACAACTAACAAACACCCACGTAGTAGGTAGAGGGGAGGCACTGACATCAGTGTACACAAAAGTGTAGGCATAAAATCAGAAATATGGTGTGGATGATATGGAGATGAGGGTGTATATAGATCAGTTTTTAAAAAGAAGTGACATTAGCGATAATGCTTTGCATATTGAGAAGTAAATCAATCTGGGAGGCTAAGAACCCAGGAAGCCAAGTCCTCCACACTGACAGTATTTATTTGAGAGAATTATTTTTTGTCCTTGTCAATTTAAGTTTGGTTAAGGTAAATTAATTACTAAAATGAGCGCTTAAAATATGACACAACTTCAAAAAAAAATAAAAGAATCTTTGAGGTGTGCATTTTATGTTTCTCTTTCCAATCGTGCAGAAAGATGTCTTTGCTCCTCAAAGGTCCTTTTGTTTAATTTTACTTTCAATTACTTAGTACTTCCTTAAGCATTGCATTCATTTGTGCTTTATTTCTCTGACAGCTTCCAAGTCATAGGGACTCTTTGACCTTTAATGTTTCTCTTGTTGTTAATACGTTATATTTAGTGTGGAACTAATCACAATTCTCTACTCATGAAGTGTCTTGTCAATTTAATTATTTCAATTAAATCCCAAACTCTCATATTTTAAAACTCGAAGAACAGAATTCTAATAAAATTAGAAAGCACTACTTTTAAAATTTATCAGTTCTGTAAATTAACATTTTATCAAAGTACAGCAAAGTCATAAGCCTTCTGAAAGAGTAAGGGGAAAGGCTCGGCTTTCAATTGCTTGAATCTTGGGATCACATGCCCTTTCTGAGTTAGGCTTTAATCTGTGCGAACCACAGCAATAAAACATGTAAGAGGCCAAAAAATGTCGATGATAGTGATGTCAGTAAGAGTGGAAGTTCCAAACTCACACATTGTAACACTGCTTATGATGCAGGATGTAGAAGTGCAGGATTCTTTAGCGTGTTGTCAGTAGAAAAAATGGCATTGAACAGATGGAAGTAACGAACTCTAAAAACCTCTTTGTTATTAAAAAAATCAATGTACATGAGCAACATCTATTAAAAGCAGACAGAACTCCAGAAAAAGGGTGCAGAAATATATATATATATAATGTTAGTTAGATGTTAGAAATGTTAATTTTGCTTAACATTTATTTTCATATAGTTGAGTACTGCAAATATAAACAAATAGGTAAACTAATTGAAATTGTGTAATTTCAATTTTTTATGTTTGTACAAAATACATCTTGTCTAAGAATGTCAAAATAGTGTCAGTAAGTAAATGGTAATTAAGATTTTAGGAAATTACAGGGAGGTATAACAAGTGCTTTTGCTTTTTCAAAATTTAATTTTTGTTTACTAGACTCAAATTAATACTTTTGTGTGGATCTTATTTTAATAGCTGTGAACACAATATCGATTCACAGTCTACCCCCAAAAGGTTTAACTCTACACCACAAGCACAGGCAATAAGCCTTTGAAGCACATCCCAGTAGTGAAGTGACCTAGAGGAGGAAGAAAAATAGGAAAATGTGGGAGCCAAAGACCTGAGACAGCTGAACATACAATGATTTATCACTTACTCTATTTCTGTCTTCATCTTCATTTTCTTTTTAAAAACACTGACCTTAACTTTAATTACTCAACTAACAAGGAAATTATAACTAATCAGAAAGCAAGCAATTAAAAAAAGAAAGAATGTCACCAAATACTAATGACATCTTTCTGGTGACTAACAGAAATTCAGTACCTCTGTATAGAGTTCATGCATTGCCATTAAAATCTAATGCTGGGACTCATACAGGGGACACACAACATAGAAAGTCAGCCTAGCCATGATTTTCACTGTATCAAACAGCTAATGTATCAATGTTGGTTTTTGAAGTGTATGTCCACTCAATTTTAGAATAGATTACATGACCACATACATGATTGTGTAGCAGAAATGTTGTGCTTTCAGTAGGCCTTAATATTTACTCTCAGTCTATCATTCTATTTCAATTAATATTTGCTATTGACCTATCATGCTATTTCAATTGTTTTCTAATTGGAATTGTTTGTGAATGTGAAGCAGAAGACAGATCTCTGCTAAGGTGAAACGAATCTGTAATATTGAAAGTGATATCTTGAAAAGATTAGGCTGAGGCCACACTTGACTTTCTCAATTTAAAGAGAAATTAAAGGATTCATGGAGAATCATTTTCCCTGCGTAAGAGGGCCCCCGACACTGCAGAAAATAACCCAATGGCAACTAAAACCATACAACCAGGATCATTAGCTGACCTATGTTGATTACCTCACATAAATTACCAAAGGTACTCAGATATGCAGCAGAATTTTTTCTAATTAATTAATTGAATATGAAGGCAAAATGTGGATGATAAACAAGACATTTCAAAGAGCTTTTAAGTGTTACTATCTCTTCCAATTTAAAAATTGTATGGGGGCTGGAGGAATGGCTTAGCAGTTAAGGTGCTTGCTTAGCAAGCTCTATGTGGAGCACTAAGTACTGGAGTTTGATTCCCCAGCACCACATAAACTAGGTGTGGTGGTGCAGGCCTGCAATCCCAGTACTCTGCAGACTGAGGCAAGAAGATCGCCGTAAGTTCAAGGCCAGCCTGGACTCCACAGTGAGTTCAGGATCAGGGTGGGCTACAGTGCAAGACCTTGTTTCAAAAAAAAAAAAAAATGAATTAACAGTCCAACTGTGTAATGGCATAGCTAAGCCCTGGCAAGTGTAGACAGTGCCTGTGGTGGAGTTTGGGCCCAGCACAGGGTGACCCCGCTCCAATCCAAAGTACAAGAGCTACAGAAAGGTCCTCCCTGTTTTTGGTTTTTTAACCTACATTTTAAAATTAACCACTAACTTCTTTCAGTCTTGTTTTCTCTGGTGTCACATGAGGAGCTCCTCACAATTTTGTGTTCAGATATTTGTTCAATAAAACTTATGGAATAGGTAAATTTGCTGAGGACAAGATAGCCTCATATATATATATATATATATATATATATATATATATATATATATATGCATTCTGGTCTATAATCTCTTGTGATCAAAAGTAAGACAAAGCTAAGGAAAATATTATTGTTTTTTCAAAGCTAAGGAAAAGTTTATTTTATCTCACGGGTTCAGAATATCACCATCAATTTGTGGGAGGTTGAGGTTTTCACGTGAACAGGAGCAGGTACCTAAATTTGAAGTCACTGATGGAGCTGTGAGGTCGTAATCACATGTTGGTTGTTAGTTGTAATCACAAAAACTCTGAGTTATTTTTTCCCTAGTAATTATTTTAAAGAGGAAATGCCACAATCTTAATGTGAAACATTTAAAAAATAGAGACTCAGTATATTTTTGTTACTTTAGTGCACTTCAGACACAGCTTTTACAGAAATATTCTCACTTGTGTCTGTGACTTAACTTCAAACTCTGTCCTAGGCCACTATTTTATTTCTCATTAGCTCATGACCAACACAGAGATGAGAGGAGGGGTGACAAAGTGCAGATCTCCTGGGAAGTTCTTATTATTGTCTAGCAACAGATCATTTGGAAAAGGAAAGTATCTTGTTTCTTTTCCAGAGACTGTGAGCGCTCACTGGGCTCCCTTTGCTGGCATCCTTTTCCGCATGTCGTAACCCTCCGCTTCCCAATCCTGCCAGGATCTCAGAAGAGGAAGATCAAGTCATCTATTATTTCACTTATTTAATAAACAATAAACACTTCCTGTGTTACTATTGGCAGAATCGAGAGACTTGAAAATAAAGGAAATAATGCATATCACGGACTATCAATATTGACAAGTCTATTGCTACAAACAGAGTGAATTGCCGGCATTACATTAAATTTAGTTTCACCTGCATGACTAATCTAGCATTATCTGACATACAAAACTTAATAGAAGAGTCAATTCTTTTTTTCTCTCAAGCAGCACATACACTTTGGCAAATAGCATTTGCTTTGATGCTTTCCTCTTCATTCAAAAAAATTTCCTTGCATAAAGAAAAAATGATAGAGCCTGACCACATTTTTTTCTTTAAAAGCAATAAGACAAAGTAAATAGAGGTTTTCTCATAGCTAATACAACTTTAATTGATTTAATTATCTTGAAAATCCACTTGATTTTATTTACACAGTGGAGCTGAGTAAGAAGGACTTCACCAGAATTTTAAGAATGTTAAGAAGAGGTATATGCTAACAGCATTCTAGTAGGTCTTGCCACACTGAGAAGAGATTCGTGTTTGAGGGAGAAAAAGATTTTTCAAGGAACAGACTAGTTCTTCTGTTGGTCAGTATAAATTCATTTTTGTATATAATAGCAAGGACCCTTTCCAGAGAAGTCAACAAGACATGTTAATATATTTTCCAATTTGATATAAATATTCTGAAATCAGTTATTTTAGCTTAAATAGAGATGTACATTTTCACTGTGATTCATTTAAAATAGCAAACCTCCAAATTAATATTCAGGAATTTGAAAGTTGCTTAATTCTAAGACCTAGATGTCTGGATATAGGTTAACCGACAATTCCATCTGAATTCTTCATAAGTATGCATGCAAATGTTGTTCAAAGAACCTAATAATCTGATTTACATTTTTGGTTTTGGGGCTTTTTTTTTACAGGAAATAACAAAATTTCATCAAAGCAGAAATAATTTTTCTATTTTCTCATTCTTTTATTGTATAATGTCTAGTAGAGTTCAGGATACTGTGATCAAGAATATAGGGGCTATCCAAAATTTATTATTTGCATAATGCAAAATTTCTGAAAGATGGTTAAAGCTTTAAGACAGTTCCGATAGTCAATTTTATCTATTATTTGTTGAATTTTATTCAAATTGTATTGAAGTCAAAATCCACTAAGGTGGATTATATTACATTTAGTTCAAACTGAAATTTATTTTCTACACTCGTTATATAAACTTAAAATTTCTAACTCCAAAAATATTTACTTTATAGAAGAAACCACGACATTTCTTATTTATCACATATTATTTTTTACTATTTTAAATTGTTTCAATGAGTAAGGGTTAAAGACTCAAAGCAGCGAGTGATATCCCTTTAATAACAGCTTTATTGAGTTATACTTCAAATATCATAACATTCACCTATTTTAAATGTAAAACTTACTGTTTTGGAAAATTCATGAGGATATCCAGCAATAAACGGAATTTATTTTACCAATTTTTTTGAAAGGAAATCCCATATCCATTTTAATACCTGAAGTTATTTAAAAGATATATTTTTGGTTACATTCCTCTCACTTCATATAGGTTTGAAAGATTCTTCCATATTGCATTTCACTTATTTTTCTTTTTGAGTATGCAGAAGCCACGCTTCCTGTATCCATCCATTATTAGATAGATTCAAGGGTTGCTTCACCTTTTGCCTCTTATGAAATTCGCTCTTGTCATTGGCCCTGTCAGAAGGCTTGAGCAGACATATTTTTGCTTTTCTCTTACGTACTTAGTATGACATAGAACGGTGTTGGAATCCCACACTTAGTATTTTGAAAACTGGATAAACTCCTTTGTCAAATAATAGATCATTTTACACTCCTAACAAGAACGTAATAGGCTCAAGTTTCTCCATCCTGGTCAGTGCTTCTTACTGGCCATCTTCTCCGTGACAGCCGTGAATACAGAGTGGAATTAGTTCCTACCGAGGTATTTGGTTTGTTTATTCCTCATGACTACCAATATTGGCCAGCCCGTAATGTGCTTACTGGTAAGCTGCATGCATTCTTTGAAGTACTTTTGAATTAAATCTTTTGCTAATTTCTAAAGTTGAATACGTCTAATTATTGAATTATTAGTTATTTGTTCATTATACATTTTGTGGAGGCGCGGGCTTACTCCAAGGCCTTTTTACAGAGCCACATCCCAGATCCCTTCCTACTCTCTCCTTTTTTCCCTCTGTGTACAGAGTCCCTGTATGTCACTAAGTGGTCCATCCTGTGCTTAACTTTTGATCCTCCTGGCTCCTACTTCCAGAGTGCAAGGACTTCAGGTGTGCAGCACCATATTTATCTTCTCAGAGTTCCTCACATATTCTAGATATTATTTTTTTTTAATTTCTCGGGAATATTTAGTATATTTTACATCAGAGAAGGCAAAGAAAAACAATAAATAAGAATAAAATGCACTGTTCTCCAAAAATAGAAGCCTTCCATGTTGTATGTGGTTACACTGCTTCCGCATTCAGTCCTATGTGATAAAGAAAAAAAAGCAATTATTTGATTTAATCATAATGGAAAAATATAGTTTAATTATGCAAGTCAGACCAATTCTCAAGCCATGTAGATGGTTACTCAAGTGTAGACCATAATATATTTTGTTCCTCGTTAATAATCTACCTTTGACTATGTAATTATTTTCTCTATGTTTATGCTGATAGATATTTATCAACATTGCAAAGTACTAAGTGTAATGAAACCATAATTAAAACCATCTGTTACTAGCAAAGAAAAAGGCAGACGGGTGGTTGGGGCTAAGGAAACCAGAAATCACTTGATATTGAAAAATTCACTATGATACAATGTTGTAATGTAAATTTGATAAGAAAAGAGGCTTCTTCAATAATCAGAGCTGAGACATTCTGTTAAAAATTTGAAAAATACTTGACACGATCCCATTTCTTAATGATGTGGATAATTTCTTTTGCTTTTGGTGTCTTGTCAAGGAAGTCTTTGCCTATCCTTATGTCTTTTAGGTATTTGCCTAATTTTGTCTTCTAGAAGGTTCAGTGTTTTACTTTTAATTTCTAGGTCTTTGATCCACTTCGATTTCATTTTGGTGCATGGTGATAGGTGTGTGACTAGATTCATTCTTCTGCATGTGGATGACCAGTTTTCTAAGCACCATTTGTTGAACAGACTGTCCTTTTTCCAGTGTGTGCTTTTGGCTCCTTTGTCGAAGATTAAGTATTTAAGGGTGTTTGGGTTTGTCTCTGCATCTTCACTTCTGTTCCACTGGTCTGTCTGTTTTTGTGCCAGTACCAAATTTTTTTTACACGCATTGCTTTATAGTACAGCCTGATGTCTGGTATTGTAATGCCTCTTGTCTTGGCCTTAACTATCAACATTGTAAAAAGAGAACCAACAGACTAGGAAAAATTATTCACCACCAATATTTCAGGTAGGAGGCTCATAACGAGAATATAAAAGTGGCTGAAAAAGTAAACCAACCAAAATAAAGGATCCTATTAAAAAGTGGGCAAATGAAATAAAGAGGCAGTTCACTCATGAAGAAGTTCAAATGGCCAATAGATACATGAAAAGATGTTCAACATCCTTTCCCATAAGAGAAATGCGAATAAAAACAACGCTAAGATACCATCTCACTCCAGACAGAATGGCCGATATCAACAACTCAAACAGCAATCAGTGCTGGTCAGGCTGTGGGGAGAAGGGAACCTGCCTGCACTGCTGGTGGGAATGTAAATTGGTGCAACCACTCTGAAAAACAGTATGGAGAGCTCTCAAAAGACTATAAATAGATATCGCCTTTGATCCAGCCACACCGCTTCTGGGTATATTCCCAAAAGAGATCAAAACAACACATAGCAGAGGTACATGTATACCCATGTTCATAACAGCACAACTAACAATAGGTAAAATACGAAAGTCTCCAAAATACCCATAATCAGACCAATGGATACACAAACTGTGATATTTATACACAATAGAATACTATGCAGGTTTAAAGACCAACAGCGTGGAGGCTTTTACAGACAAATGGAAGAAACTTGAGAACATCATGCTTAGTGAAGTGAGTCAGAAGCACAAGGTGGAACATCGAATGGTCTCTCTGATATGAGAGACCCAGATCACAACTCTTACGGAACTTAAAACAAAAAAAAACAAAGTGAAAAAGGGGGGGTAGGGTGGAGAGGAAAGGAGGTGTGGGTAAGGGGAGGGACAAAAGGAGAGTGGGAAAGTCCTTGTCACCTTGGCAAGATACATAGGTGCACAACTTTATGGTAAAACTTAAGTTTTGTGCTTATGCATATCAATAAAATGGGAAATTTTTAATGTAATTAAAAATATAAATGTAAAAAGAATACATTACTGAAATGAATATTTGAAATGTTAATGAAAATATGTGATTTTTTTCTGTTTAAAATGTAAATTTCCACTCTAAATAAACCAATGTAATTATTATTTTGGGAGAGGTGTCCTTTTTACATTATTTTACAGGTTATGCAGTGTTATCATAAAATGATAGAGAAGACTATTATCTTTCTGTAAGAGAACAAACTAGCATTTAACACACAGCTACAAATCAAAGAAAATGAAGTAAATGGGGCTGATTAAAAAACCTATTGTAAATAGACTTTGGGAAAAACTATGCGGCGCAGTCGGCGTCTCCTGTTCTGAATCAATCGCAGACATCTCAAGGCTGTCCAGCATCACTGGCCAGGAGACTCACATCAATCGAAACAGCCGGACTGTGTGTTAGATGCATTCAGTGTAGAAATCTCTGATAAACTCCAAATTGAATTGTTGCAGGAATTAGATTAAGAGACGCCCCAGACACTACTCCTGAGTTAAAAAAGGGGTGGGGGCTCTTAGTATCCATGCAGTCCCAGGAAACTGGCACTGATGGTCTGGGTGCTGAGCTGAGGCCTGTGTCCAAATTTATAGGGCTTTCAGGGGCAGTTAACAGAGAGCAAAGCTGGCATTTAGTGATTGATTGGCATATGTTTGAATTTGGTGGGTGGAGGGAGGCAAGATATGAAATTCTTCCCCTGCAAATTTATGGAAAAAAAAAGATAATCACGTATGCAAGTACAGAAGCAGAAACTGCAACTAAGCTGGTGACAGAACCCAGGCCAAGCTCAGGAGGATCAGAAACCCCATTAGAAAAATTTTCTACCCTAGGAACATGTACACAGAACATGTGTACACATACATACATGTATACATGGGAGGGAATTTTGTTTGCCTCATTTTCTCATCACAGAATAACCTACATAGTTCTTTTAAATGACAGTGTAACAGAAAAATCATTAGGCCCTCATCAAATTTGTTCTACCTACCCTGTAATGAGGCCTGCCACTTACATGATACACACTTTTGGTACTTAAATTCCATCAGTGTGCTTAACACCAAAACATCAGTAATCCTTTGTACGTCCAAAGTATGGCTGATTATAGAGTTTCAACAGAGAGGACAAATAATTTGTCATTTAATATTCAGTGAAGCATTATACTACATAGAACACACACATATAGAAACATACATATGTGCATTTACACAAATATGAATATGACAATAGCATGTATTGAAACTATGTCAATTCATATAAGTAACATAAGTCAATATATAACAATAAAAAAGAAGTAGAGGGCTGGAGGAGTGGCACAGAAGTTAAAGTGCTTGCCTTGTAGGCACAAGGCCCTGAGTTCAATTCCCCAGCACCACATAAAGTTTGGAGTGGTGGCACATGCCTTTAATTCTAGAACTCAGTTGGCTGAGGCAGAAAGATTGACGTGAGTCCAAGGACAGTTTGGATACGTAGTTCAGGACCAGTCTGAGCTACTGAGCGAGACCTTGTCTCAATAAAGAAATAAAGTAAAAATAATAATGAAGTGAGAAAAATTGTGTAAAATAGTAACAGAAATCATTTTACGAGAAACACGTACAACGTAAAGGTATACTTGTGTATGTGTCCTGTACTGGGGCAAAGGATGAAGATAGGAATTGTTCAAGGTCCATCCAGGACTCAACAAGGTGTGCAGGTGGCTAAGTAAACTCACTCTCTGAAGAAAAGAATAAAGTGGCAGTGCACCCCTGAGCAGACGTTCCTTCTCGTGTACATACGGGAAACAGAAAGGGTACAGTGAGCAGGCAAAACCACTGAGGGCAGTGGATCACTTACAAAGAATGTCTAAAAGCAGATCTGAAATTCTTGTTGGTCACTGGGATTATGAGGATGTGGAGATGGGAGGGTGCCTTAGGAAGAGATCCACATTCCGCAAATTCCACCACGGGGAGGTCTTGGGAGAAAGTGCTTATCTGTCCTTGGCACAGACCCTGAAGTAAGCACCTTTACAGGAGTTTAGCTTATAGGTATGCACTGCTTAGCCATGACAGAAGTAAACAGGGAAGAGGTGGGCACGGTCTCCCAGGGATGGCACAACACAGTCTGTGAGGCAGAGAGCCGACATGTCATTTACATACATGTACACATACCATGTACACGTACATAGGCATATAATCAAGAACAAATGTAAAGTTATGAGGACATATTTATTTCTGTCCACTAATTAGAGGAAAGATTGGTAATGAGGTCAAAGGTATGATTTAATATGTAATCAAAATACACAAAGACAACAATAATGCATTTTAAACATTGTTTCCAGAAATAACAAAGTCATTTAATGAAAGGTGAAATTCATTCTAAGCCACATATTAGTGGCTTGGAGTCACGATTTGCATCTCAGGGATTTCAGATGAAATTCTGGTGTGGACCCCAAACAAGTTACCCAGAAATGTAGCTTTTATATTCTAATGGATCACTTTTGCTGCTTAGTACTGTGTACAAACACTCAGTAGTGTTAAGTATTTTTTAAATGAGTATAATTTTAAAGAACAAATTCCCCCAAAAGGAAACTAAAATACCAAAACTTTTTTTGCTACTCCTACTAAGATTCAGAGGAATGAAAAATTCAAGGAGATATTTTTGTGAAGATAACCAAAGGTTAAAAGAAAGGAAAAAATTAAACAGTAGAAAAATTATTCAATGACAAATTTTCTAAATGTACAACAGAGATCCATTGTAGCATTTAGTAGGAGTTAAATTGTCTCTAATTAAAATGAGTTTTTTTTTTCTGTTTTGATAAGTCGAAACAGAAACCTCATTGTACTGTTAATGTTTTGGATTTCGATAGTTGGATTCCGCATCGCTAGCTGTGTTTCCTATTATAGTAAGATGAAAATGAAATAGAAACATCAGCGAAATTGCTTCTCTGTAGTAGAGTACATCTTCTCTTTAATTAGACTCACTGGAGGCCGGGCTCTAAGTCTGCACACCAATTGACACAAATCTTTTTCTATGGTTGCATTGTTTTGAACCTCAGTTCCTGTGCTCAAATGGATCACTGGGCTGTGTGAGCACAGGAAGTCCTCTTCCTCCGCCTCTGCTTGCGATGGCTCTCATTTGTTCTGGTAATGGGCACCAGATGTCAGAGTATAAAGGGAAGCTGGACCTGGCAGAAAGATGGCCGTTCTGACCTTCTGCTGAATTCCAAAGCTCTTGCCATTTTTTTTTTTTTTTTTTTTTGTCTTCTGTGAAAATCAAATATTCACAAACACGCTGAATGGAGTGCGACAGACCCTTTGCTCGTGCGGAAGCCAGCACTGCCCAGAGAGATTGCTTGCCACAGCCCTGAAGGGCCCCTCTGCCCGCCTCCTTCAGCCTAGGCTGCAGAAAGGAAAAGATAAAGGAACAGAGCACAAAACCTTCACGTTAGCGTCCCCCTGTGTGTAATGACTGCTACCTTTCCAAGATTGCTTTTCCCCAGCTGAGTCTTCGGCATGTCCCTTTAGCAAAGATAAAGAATAGGTCTGAGATGTTGTTTTTTCCGCTGCTGTTATTTTTTGTATCAGTGACTAAAAGAAGAAAGTAGGTTTACTTGTATAATGCACATCTAATTTATTGCATTTGTCACTCCATTTGTCTTGCTAAAATACATTTAAATCTGAAAAAAAAAATCTCTACAGAGCAAATCAAAGTGAGTATAGTCAGATGCCTGCTACCGTTGATAAGAGTACAAACTGGTGATAAAGTCAATCAACTCGTACAGGATTTACATGTCTGAGCATTTAAAACTCATTTTCATTAACTGATTTCCTGAAGGATTAGAGGGTTCTATGAAACTCTTTCTGCATTTGTAATGAAGTTTATTCCAAAAAATTGAAATAATTATGGTTTCATGGTATAAAAAGAGAACAGTTTTTCCAGCAGTGTCCCTATAGTAGGCATAGGTTTTTCTTTATAAAATAAATAAACCCTACTTTTAATAAAAACTACATTTTCTCCTAGGAAATGTAGAAATTACATCATGAAGGGATAAACTATTCATGTACCATGTAACAAATTGCAGAAAACCAAATAAAGATCATATTTTTTTGAAGTTTTAGTTCATTAATTGCTAAATATTCTTAAGAAAAATTTGAGGCATTTTCAGTTTCTGTGCTCAAGGATCAGTGTTAATTGCAATCATGAGCAGAAATATATTAATTTCTCATTAGATTTGTGTGTGTGCGTGTGTGTGTGTGTGCATGAGAGAAAGGGAGAGAGAAAGAGAGATTGGTTTAGATTTTGTTTTGTGTCTTTTCTCATTACTTTTTATTTAAAAAGTCATTTCATGTTTACAGATAAATTTAGTAGAAAAATAGAGAAATCTCCCACCCTGCTCCCATACATACAGACAGATTCCTCCATAACTGCCGTTCCTTATGAAGAGGTAATTTTTTCTACCACTGGATAAACTCACACTGACAGGTCATTTTAGAGTTCACATAATTTACAATAGGGCTCACTCTTGGGATGATGTATTTTATAAGTGTGAGCAAGCATCTTATGACTTTGCAGCCACCACTGTAGTAACATGCCTTTGAGCTAGTGGTGGCACTGATACAACTCCATGGCACAGTGTTTACTACGTGCGTAAACTCATTTTCACTTGAGACTGCCTAATGGCAACAGAGTGTATCACCCTTGTGTTATTCTGAACTTTCTGGCTCCTTTCTTCCAGAGAGGTTTTGCATTCAGGGCACCCAGAAGCAAAATATTCAGTTGTTGCATCGGTGTTACCGGGTTGATTCTGAAACAGCGTGCCTAAAGCAAATCACCTTTTTGCCTTACTTCTTAGGGGACCACAGGAGACTTCACCCAGGAAGACTAGGAGCTATTCTCTGGGAAGTCAGAGGGATAAGTACCCCTCACTGGCCATATCGCTCTGTGCCTGCCAAGGTGAACAGACACTCACCTTGCAGGGTTGTTAGGAAAACAGTCCCTCAGAGAGAGCAAAATTAAATTCCTCTCAATAGAAACATAAGATAACAATGTAAAAATATCTCTGGGTATGTTTTCTCACGCATTTATCCTTAAATAAGTGCTTGTAAGTCTGTACACAGCAAACGAACGCAAAGCCGGTGTCCATAGACACACCGTACACACAGGGTTCTTTCATTCTTCTATTCTTAAAATAAAGCTAACTCGACTTCTGAAAAAAATAACAACTCAATCTTAAATCTAATCCTAGTTGGGGTTTAGTTCCTAAGAATAAAAACAAACAAACAAACAAACAAACAAACAAAAACAGCAACACAAAAACCAATTGACAATCAATACCTGACTACTACATTTCTATGTAAGAAACTCTGCCAATTTCTTGGTTAAGCATACAAATTTAGACTCTATCTTCCAGGTATTATGTGTTCCAGGACAATATGTGTAAAGACTAATCATCACAATAATTTTCTTATGTGGAGACATAAAAACACTCTTCTGTTATAATACTCTTCTGTTGTGTAAGTGAATTAGACTCTTGGACAGTTGGGTTGCCCTAAGGGCCTCAAGAGATTTGATGTAACTAGAATGTTGGAGAAATATTATCCCTTGTTTTAAAAAAGTAAGCTGCCTTATTCTTGAAATCAAGACACCTGGTATTAGTAAATATCCCAAAGGAAGGGAAGCAAAATAGGCTGATTTAATCTGAGACTTTAGCACACTTGCTTAGAAGAGAGACTTCTACAGAGTGCCAGAGATTATGGGCAGTCTTGGGAATTTAGAATATTCACTTTAATGCCACCAACTTTGGAAAGGCAAGATGGGAATGCTGTTTTTTTCCAAATTAGGAAATCTCAACCTGTATATTCTTCATATATTTGCATGTTTCCTTTTATATTGTCATCAAAGACACATATATTTTAGGTGTAGATTAAAAAATCAGATGCCTGCAAGCCCTTTTTCTTATAATTTTAAACTAAGAATTCTTTAACATCTCATTATTACAGTATCTTACAGATGCTCATCTACAATCTAGCATCTAATAGACTCTCAGTAAATATAAGAATTTAATTCTGGGTGACACTATCACACATGTGATTTTTTCTCAATCTCTGGTTCTTAAGTTGAAATTGCATAATAAAAATGGATGCATCCTATATATGTGGAATCCATTTATCTCCTCAATGTTACCCCCCACGAAATCGTTGTTCCCAGATCTCTCTGCAGCAGTGACTGACATCTGGAACAGGCTTTATCTATCTTTCTGCATTATTGAAGCTGCCATTTGAAATCCCATCTGAAACCACATCTTTTTCTTCTGCTTCTATTATTGCATTCCATAATTATATTATTTTATCCTGTCAAATGTACTGGAATACAGCTGTCTATGAAAATGGCTTGCCCACAAATACAATTCAGTTGAAAATTATTCTGAAATTAATTTCCTAGAAATGACTACCCCCATGTTAGAAATACTCATTTGTTTTATTATTCAGGAACTCAGCTATGAGCCATGGCAAACTGTTTCAAAAATGGACTGAAAAGAATAACGTTGGAGAAATAAGAAAAATAATACCTTTTTTAAACTCTAAAATCTCCTTCACATAATAATACTATGTCAATGTGTCTATGCTGCTGGCAACCTACATTCAAAATGTACCCTTTGCTTAAAATCAGTAGATAATTTTAAAGAAAAGATAATGACATCTCTTTGGATGTCTTAAATTGTTATTTATACCTCAATGTAGGAATTTCATCCAAGATAAATTATTTTAAAGTTCTTTAGTTAGAAATAAACAAAAATGACCCAAAGGTAGAAAAATCAAACAAAAATAAATATTCAATTAGAGCTTACTCCAGCAAGAGAACAGCCACCATCACATACATTTGGTAAAAATCTTAAAGGTTGGCAGACAGGGGCAAGTTTTGGGATAGGTGGGGGAAGAGGGGAGAGAAAGAAATGAAATAAGAGAAAACCTCCAGGTGTTTGTTAGGAGGTCATGAGAAAACTGACAGTAGGATGACCAAAGGCAGGGAGTGTCTGACACTAGTCTGGTCTGGTTTTTTCTAATTGCTCCTGAATAAGAAGCAGAAACAAAACTTCAGGGAACTTCTCAGTCACTAAGCAAGTTCTGACACATCCAGGCCAGTTGTTGCCTCAGCCTCCTGAGTGCTGTGTCTATAGGCATGCACCACCCTGCCCTGGTTATATATATATATATATATATATATATATATATATATATATATATATGTAGTTTTTTTGAGACACAGTCTTGCTCTATGGCTCAGGCTGGCGCTGAACTCACTATGGAGCCTAGGCTGGCCTTGGACTGAATAGCAATTTTCCTGTCTTAGCCTCCTGAGGGCTGGGATTACGGGCATGTACCACCACGCCTGGTTTATATGGTTCTGGGGAAACAAACTAATTTACTTAGTGGTTATCTAAGCTAGGCACTTGCTAGGTAAGCACTTTAACCACTGAATAATTTCTCCAGCCCCTAAATATTTATTTTTATCATTATTTTAATATTTATTTGTTTTTCTTTGTTCCATGTATTAACTATAGGAAGGAGGAATTTGACATACTATTTTATATTCTGAAATAAAATTCATTGATAATGTGATCTATAAAAACATGAAGGAAAATTGAATGAGTGAATTACATGAACTAAGTGATTAAAAAAGAAAAAATATATACAAAGTAATAATTTTAATATGAAAATATTCTTATTTAATCATAATAGAGCATATATGGTTCTTTTGCACCAGCACTTAAACGCAGTGTGAATAGCCGTTACAAATGTGCACAAAACAAGGATGTTACTTTAAAAGCTGTGATACTGCTCATGTTGACATATCTCTGTGAAACAGTAAAAAAAAAATGTTGAGAATGATCTGAGCAAAATTGTCATTTTTCTTTCATTTTTATCAGATTCATTTTTATGAAGTACACATTTTCAGTGTGCTTTTTATCATGCAATAATTTTTGTGCATATGTGCAAAACAAAGGAAGTTCAAGACTCCAAAGAAAATGTAACTATGTATGTCCATTTTGGAAGATGCCATGTTTTTGTCGGCACACACATCGGTGCAGTGAAATGTGCTACTTCAAACACAGTCTTATCTACACATCTAGTTTGTTTCAGGTGATTGTTTTGGGTTGTATTTGTTTGTCTCTATTACAAATAATGTTCCAGCAAAGAAATGCAAGCAGATTTGTTTGGAGGAAACTTGGCTGTATGGAAGCAAAAGAAATTGATGACTTTCATGGGGGATAGCTTATAATCATGGCTTTTGGGGGGACAGAACAGATGAAAGAGAGGAAGAGACATTAGAGGATTTTTACTGGCCCTCTCAAGTGAGTAGGCTGGTCCTGGATGAGCCATCTGTGAGTTGGAGAACAAAGTGTGCAGGAACTCTTGCTCAGTTCAGGTCTGAAGGTAAAAAACGCCAGTGGTTTAACTGGCTTTGAACACAGCTAATCTCAAAATATTATGAGATTTGTTTGTGCTGTACTGGATATTTATACATTCCAGGAAAATTTCTTTTTACTCAATATAATTCAGATACCCTCCAAAATAAGGACATTTATGTTCTAACTCTTAGTTCAAGGTCAAAGACCTAAGATCCTAGAGAAGAAGGAGAGGGAACCAGTTTGAGACCCAGAATCCAAATGACTTCCACTGTCTTACTGTAAGAGTAGAAGGGCATGTAGGCTCTAACAACAATATAAATTTGCTTTGTCCATTTTTCAATTTCAGATGGGCCTCAGCCTGGATGGACTGGATGGTACTTTTCATGTTTGGATCAGGTTTTAGAACACGTCAGTCCCCTTCAGAACCGCCCTGCCTGGGATGCCTCTGTCTGAGTAACCAGTCTAATGCAGAACACTGCCACTTGGGGTTTCCTTTCTGCAGGAAGTGATGAGAACCATCCCTACTCAACCTTGAGAATAAAGAAAGAGTGCCACCACAGCCTTTGGATTTTTTCCCTGTGGTGCTACCCTTGTCCCTCAGAAAATATGTGTGAAAGACTGTAGCTGAGTCATTAATACCCAGATAAAGACCATTCCACTGCTGTAACTGGAACCATGGCTGGCAACTCTAGGGAACAGCAAGGGGGCAAGGACGGGGCAGAGGGAAGCAGGCCAGAAGTTCCTAGCAGTAGACTGTGCCATGGCCTGTGGCCAGGTCCCTCAGGTCTTGGGTGGACTAGATGTTGTACTGCGTGCAAAGAGAACCTGACGTTTCAGTTAGATTTGTAGCCACTGACCTAAGAAACTAATATCACAATTGCTATCTTTTGTTAAATTATAAAAAGTTCAGATTTGCTATAAAAGGTCTCTTCAGATTTGTTCCCCCACCACCCCTTTTTGAGACAGTCTTGCTCTCTGTAGTCTCAACTTCTTGTAAACTCCCTCTGTGGCTCAGATTGGACTTGAACTTGAGGCAGTCTGCTCGGTTCAGCCTCCCAAGTGCTGCGATTAGAGGTGTTTGCCACTGTGTCCAGTTTATGCGATGCTGGAGAATCAGAACCACGGCCTTGTGCTTAGTATGCAATTGTTTTAACCTCTGAGCGATGCCCTTACACTCGATTTTCTTCTAATTACTAAAGTTGTTTTCAAATTAATAATTGTGTTTCTAAAAAAGGTTTTAACTTTAAGATTACATCTTGACACAAATGTTCATCAATTCTAGTGAGCCTATAACGAATCTAGGGAAATATAATGACTCCTGCAATTTAAATTTACATATTTTTAGATGTATTGTTTTCATTGGCATTATTATAGTAACATAGATTCTTTCCTTTGTAAAAGGATTATGTAAGCTTACTCATACAACTGTGGCACTATTTTTTAAGTTTTTCAAATAGACTATTTGACATAAAGAACAAAATATTTTTTTTAATTTCTGAAAACCTGTAAAATCAAGATGCTAATATATTCATTAATTAAGAAAATATTCTAATGATTTTACTGGGAACTCCTAATTCTCTTGCCAATAACATTTTTCTACACTTTCCAAGTTGTTTTCCACTTTTTATCCATGAAAAAATAACATGATATTTACTATATATTTATATAATAAATACATACTTATATATAATTATTATGAATATTTTGGACATGCTGTAATGTCACATTTTGCTTTTTTCAACTTACTCTGAAACACCTAAAATCAGCAGGACGGATTTGTTACTAGTCCCTTTTACTTTACACTATTTGACACCTTGGATTCCCTACAATAAAATATTTACAACTGTGGGTCACCTTATTTAAATTTGAGAACTCCCTTCCCCATTTCTTAATCCTCATCTTTCCCTTTTTCTCATCACTATTATAATCCTCTTACTTACAATTATTATGGTTATTATGTTTATTTTTGCATTTTCTGAGTTTTCTCATAACAACGTAAGGCCCATTCAAATAAACATTTTTATTTTGTTTATTCATATAGCCCAAACATGGGAAATTTTGCATGATATAGAATTGGAACTCAATACATGAAAATGATTATTTTTTAAATTTCGATCCATACATACTCATGTTCACTGCATACACATTAACTACAGAGCTTCTGTAAAGATCTGATTATCTCTCCAATGATCAGCATCAGTCTATGACATGTGTCTGGCCTACTCTCCCTCTGCTCACACATGAAGATTCCCTGCAGTGGATATTTGCTCATAGGTTAAACCAAAATATCTATATCTAGATGTGCTTGAAGATAGGGTAAGCACTGATGTAGTGAAATGGATATATTAACGACTGATAGAATAAAGTATCGGAGCCTTTAAACTTACATGATTGGAATAGGGAGTTATTATTAGACAAGATAGAGAAGCTCATAAGAAGAACCGTATAGTAGACATGATCAGGGAATTAACTATGCCAGTGCTACACCTGCAGTTTGAACATCTATCTAGAGAGCCCAGGGTATGGTTGATATGTAATATTCAGATACCAAGGAAAATTCAGTCCAGAAATAAGAAACGTTTGAATCAACAGCATTAGAGGATAATTAGAACCATAAAAATCAATAAAATCAACAGGCCAATAGCTAGAAATAGTCATATAACAAGAAATGGTGCCTGGTGGTTCTTAATAAGAGTCAGAATGGTAACAGGAACAAGCAAATTATGAAAAAGAAAGGGCTAATAGTTGGATAATAGCAAGGGAGGTTGGAGTCAGACATGATCAGCCAGACAGGAAGCAAGATCATCTAGTGAAGTGGCAGGTGAAGATGGGAAATGAGGTCTAACATGTTTTTTTTACGATTTATAGATCACCCATTCAAATATTTTCTGGTCCTGGTGACTTAGCTCAGACCCTATGCATGACAAGCAGTTGTTCTACCACTGAGGTGTAACCCAGCACTAAATCTTATTTAAATGGGAAAGTTTTCCTCACTGCCTCCTGTCCTGCATAACTTTTCCTAATTTGATCTTTCCAGTATGCATGTAATTAATTAAACAAGATACAGTATTTCATAAATAAATTCACTTCTCATTTGTCAATAAAAAACAAAAAGTAGACATGAAAAACTTTCCTTAAGAGGTAATCACAGGTTTTAGGTAGATTTTCTAATGCCCAGTATCCCATAAAAAGACTTGGAGGTACTTTGTCTTTCTGGTATCATTTTCAAAGTCAACCTTTTATTAAATCATAATAAACAGGTGAGTCAACCCACAATGCAACCACATCAGACAAATAAAGGATAAAGCTTTAAAGGCATATGTTTGATCTCAGGCTAAGTTTTTTTAAAGAGATGATTTCATGTTTATGTATTAGGTAAGGGCTTCCTACAGTACTACTGTGGAGAAAAACTCTATTGAGCTAATTCAGAGAAAATGATTTTAACCTCTCTGAGACCTACCTGTTTACTTTCTATTGATGTGGTTTTGAAATTTTAAAACACACAATTCTGAGTTTTTATTTTATTATGGCCAAATTAGAGAAAAAAAATTTAAAAATGGTATTAGATTAATATTTTGGTCATTCTTAAGCTTTCAGAATTCTCACCTTGATGTTATAAAAATGAGTTTCAAAAAAAGCAGCAAAATGATTTAATAATCACCAACTGAGACACCAATAAAGGAAGATAAATACAGGGGGAAAATATAAACCAAAGAGACACTGATATGTCTATAAGCATGTGTGGGGGCTGAAATTACATATTTCCCAGACTGGTCCTCCATGAATCTGTCCCCTGTTGAAGTGGTTTTGAAGGGAGATGAGTGATCAATGCCTGACTATACGAGCTGCATGTATCAAAATTTGTTCCTTCAGTTTCCAACTATGCATTTGCCACTGTGACTAAAAACGTACTTTATCCCATGAACATCAAATACATTTTTTAGCTTTTACACATCTCAGATGACTTATGTGTAAAGTTTAAAGTTTTATTCCAGGCGAATATGCAATCTTCGTATGTCTAACATTGTCTGAGATTTACACTCCCTACAATACAGGATTTCTCTTGGGTATCTGCCAAGAACCCACCCTCCCTAGAATCTCCTCATTCAACTTTTAATTCTTCAACACTATGGAATTAATAGCAATTATATTTTAATTTTTGTCTGTTTTTCTGCCTGCTATTTTATCTTCTCCCTTGTGCTTCCTAAAAATCTGAGTTACCTCAAAAATGCCAAAAATCAAGAACAATTTTCTGAGCACCTCCTCTCCACGTTCAATCCCTGAAACTCCTTAAACTTAGAACCGATAACCCCAGTGTTGGCCACTACCTTCTGGGGTCTCTGAAGCCCTTGGTTCCCATTACCTGACTGGCTTCTCACCTTTCCTCCTAGTAATAACTCCAACACCGCCTATCAGAGAGAAAGTCTCCGTGGAAAAGATGGCATGCAAAATGCCTTTACTTCAAAGTCTTTTTGGATCCTTGAATTTCAGCTGTTGTTCATCACACATGCTGTGACCTGGTGCGTTTTATTTTGCTTATCTTGAGGTTACGAAAGAATATGCGTGTGTGACGTAATTACTCATCCCGGCCAGAGTTAAATTAGTCACTGCCTCCTGGTTTTAGTAAAGACACAGCTAGCAAAATGCCTTTCTACTAATTTCATGTCGAGGAAACTGGAGTGAAAAGCTAGAGAGTCAAAGGTGAAAATATACGAGAAGTTACCGTGTGTGTGCGTTCGTGTGTGTGTGTGTGTGTGTGTGTGTGACTTTAATCTCAATGTCTCCAAACTAACAAGATAAATATAATTAAAGAGCAAACACGCAGTCCTGTTTATTTTCTTCCCCAAAAGTTCACAAGCCATCTCCTGCAAGTTGACAGGCTGTCAGTTAAGTCCGTATCGCCTGAAGTTCCACATGTACACCAGTAAATATTCATTATGAAAAACTAGTAAGACCATCCTCCTTCAGCCTGCCGCAGCTTCTGCTTGTTTTCAATGGTCCATAAACAGAAAATACGTATCCATCAAGAAGCTTCTTTGGAGTGACTTATTGGAATGAAGGAAGTCACAGTCATGCGGGGGCTGCGATTTTCACTTTCATTCAATGTCAATTTCATTCCAGTATTCTTCCCACATTCAGTTTATGTTTTGTACAAATTACAGCAGTGATGTGCTTGCTAGGGTAATGGTGATGATATGTCATTAATTCCCCAGAGCGTATCATATTTTCCAAACACATGGTAGAGGGAAGGTCACATTGAATTCATCTATTTCACACTAGCGAAAATGAGCCGTCGTCGCTCAGCTGCTGTAACAGCAGAAGGACACAGAGCAAAACTGTGAGCAGGCTGTTGTTATGGACGTGTTTTCTACTTCCGCAGCATCACGATTAGGTTAGCGTTAGATAGCAATGTTCTGTTCAATTTTTGATAATTAAAAAGTAGAGAAAATTTGGCTAATAAGGTTTTCATGGTATATTAGAATATTTCAGTAGCTTTTGGTAAGAAAGAAAGTGACCAATTGTCATTTGGATTTCCACATGGGCAGCTGTTAGTCATGGAGTAAATACTGAGTGGGAAACTATACCCTCCTGTGTCCTCTACGTGGTGGTTGTCCTCCTAACTCTATGTTCTATAGCTTTTTTCTAGAAACTCAATATATTCCTGGACCTGTAAGCTCTGCAGTCCCTTTGAGGGATGCTCTGCACCAACTGCATCCCAGCCCCACATAGTCTTATGAGAACTTTGCTGGGGCTGAGAGAGGACAGTCATAGAAATGGGCACTCAGAGGGATCATCTTACTTTTTCCCTTTCCTCTCAAGAGATCAATGATTTATGTTGCCTGATGTCCAACATATGAAAACATTTTCCATATATCATCTCATTTAGGTTTAGTTGTTTCAAATGTTTTTACAAATGTGGGTTTTAATTATTTATTTTGAAAATAAACTTAGAATAGTTTATATAGTATTTTGGCTCAAAAAGCATTTGAGTATTTTCCATAATTTTAATAATCCATGTTATGATACATTTGAGAATAAGACCTGATAATCGCTCATAAAGGAAAGGAAATTTGTTACCCCCAAAATACCTTATTTTAAAATTTTGTTTTCAACATGTATTTATTTCAAAGACTTTTGATTCATTTTAGGTTCAATTATTCTTATTTGTATTAAATTATATTCATAGACATATTCAACGTTTTAACTACAATTATTTACTTTTTTATACAACATATGAATTTGAAATTTTAATTTGAGTGATACATATATGTAAATTAATTTGGCAAATAAAATAAGAGACAGTCCAGAGCAAACAGTACTGAGTTACATTATTTATAACATGACATTTTAAAAAGTAGTGTTGAATTTTATATTACAGTGTTTATTTTTAGCTTATATATTCGACATTACAAAGTGATTTAATAAGTTTGTATAAAGATAAAATATATTTTGAGAAACTATTTCTTTAAATTCATAAATTTAAATTGGACTTTCTTTTATTGGTTTTTAAATTTTCTGTATTTTTCTTTCTTAATTACATTCAGATATAATATTTTATTTCCAAGAAAAATTCCATTTTATCCTTCCTTGGAAGTTATTTATTAGTACACTATACATGTATGCATTTTGAGAATTCAATCTCAGGATAATTGTTCAAATACTTGACCCATTCTTTTTAAAAGAAATTAAAAACCTATGCTGAGAATGACACATAAATATAATTTTTCTAAAATTGTCTTATTCAAAGCTATTTAAACTGAAAATGCAAATGTATTTGTGAATAAGGTCTTTGAATTACCAATTTACTTTTTTATTGTTCTTATTCTGTCTATTTAGGAAATCAGATTAAATTGTTCTATAACAGCTCCCTTATCTAATCATATGTAATTATGAGGGCAGCTGTGATATTTCAGCTTCAGCTTCAGGCATTAGGAGTGGCTACTGAATATTAGCGACTTTGCTTGTTACATTCAAAGAGTTTTTAGACTTTTTTGCTTTTACAACTGTGACTGCTACTAGCATCTGTGAACACTGGCCGAAAAAGCCTTGAAAGATTCACCATCCTGGCAGAATGGTGTCTACTACACAGAATTATCTAGTGCTCATGTCATCCTTGTCAGATTTAGCATTTGGGCATACAATAAATCATTCTTACCTTCTTACAACTAGATGCATACTAACAAATAAAAGGGCCACTGTGTGTGTGTGTGTGTGTGTGTGTGTGTGTGTATCACATGTTTTTAACATCCATTAATTTAGAACTTTATCTTTGTCTGCAGAGGGAAATATGATCTTGCATTTTTATCACTAAAGAAACAGGAGAAAACTACATATGATTAATGCAAATTCGGAGAAAGGAATGCATTCTTTGAATAACCAAAATTTTTACAATCAACTGAGGAAAAATGAATGACAGGACTAAATCTTTTATTATATCTACCAAAGAAACTTAGTTCTTTGCTTGAGAACTTCCAATAAAGAAAGCTTCTGTGTCCTATGATGTCACTGTCAGATACTTATAATCAATTCATGTAGAAATAGTGTTAATTCTATACCTTCTTTTACATAATTTTGAAGAGACACGATTCTCTGCTCATTTTAGTTGATCATTATCATATCACTATAACTCAATGGGTCTTTTCACTTTACAAAACTCATTACAAAATTTCTTCTTTTTTTTCTAAATGAAGAGCAATTTTAAGATTTTAAATAAGTTTGTGGTTCAATTTACTCACTAGCAAGTATCAAGAGACATAGTTTTATTGAGTTAAGCAATATTAACTGCCAAAATTAAACTCACATGTTGATCAAACTTAAAATATTAACCAGAAGGATGAAAATACACTTAAGTAAATGGGATTTATGCAATCAATGTTTTTGGCCATTTTTGTCCTTACATGGCCAGTCATTTGATATATGTTATACTATTGGGTTAGGGCTGCATCCCTTCAGTATCTGGCTTAGTTTATAATTCTATAGTAGATTTTATGTGAAAATATGTTAAATTAAGCCTCTATTTTTCTGTCAAAATTATAAATGTCACCAATAAGTATACAGAAAAATACTAAGATACAAAACTATAAATTTTTGTCTTACAATTCCAATTAACTACAGAAGTCTCCATTCCAGAAACTTCTATACAACGTAAACTGACAATGATGACAATGTTTCAAAAAATTAGAACATCAGTAATTTTAACTCCTGTTTTATCAATACTGGCATGCTTTGGCTACGTTAGGCAAAAACCTAAGTAATCGTGAGTCTATTTCATTTGCTTTTAGTGCTAATGAAATTACTCCCTACTGTCCATTTATAAAAAAAGGATTTGATATCATCCGACATAACTATGTGTATATTCAATTTCGGTCATTATCTGGAACAATATTTCAGAACCTTACCTGCCATTTGTTCTCATCAAGATTGGCGTGTGGGGGGGGGGGGGAGGGGCCAGGGGGAGAGAGGGAGGGAGAGCACAAACACACAGAGAGATTTAGGAATTTGGTTCCAGGAAGAGCTGTGATTGTGTTCATTTATTTACGTTGGAATCTGACTGGAATCAAACACGCAGGTGGCAAAAATGGTTTTGGAGATAATTGTTCTGCCAAACTATATGCCAACACAAGCAGACCAAAATAAACCATGACTATTCAAGACTTAAAATGTACACCTGGCCTCCAAGTGCCAAGAGTCAGGGCATGGCCTGGAGGAGGGGCATGGCCACTTGCAGAAGTCTACTCTCCATTCTGGTTACACATGCTCAGGGAAAATAATGCTCAAAAAGAAACTGCCAGAATGCGTGGCCCACATCTAAGGACTGAAACTGAGTGGTTTCAGACTACAGACACCAATGAAAGCCTACCTCAGGAAAAATTCTCCTCTCCAGGGCCAGGGTGCTTGACATGCTTATGTAGGAAGGCCAGAGTTTCTGCACGTCAGTATCTGGTCTGTGGCAGCTAATGTTCGGCCTGTATCAAAGAGTTCTTTGTGGTGTCCTTGGTGATGCTGTCACTGCTTGTTATTTGATGTTGTGAGAAAATGTATCTACAAAACATAGATCTCTAGACCGAGATAGACACAGCGGGACATGAAAAACACTCAACAAATCTACTCACAGTTCTGTTTATTTGAATTTGGGACACAGTAAATGGATAAAAAATTCGTATTGTTCCTTCGAATAAGAGAACCTGTAGGCGTTTGCAAGGACAAAAATTGAGTATACGGAACCTTCAGCGTTGTGAAATTTGCCCCGCTAATTTTGCTAGCTTTCTTTCTAAGAACCTAAAATGACTTCCTTGCCCTACAGCTGTCAGGTTTAGGTGGACAGTTAGGAACCAATGGACAAGCAAGCAGGCTGTCCCTCTTTGGGGCCTCACAGCAGGCACCAGTGCAGTGCATGATAGTATCTGCTTTTTTAATGTGAGTCGTGGAGAGGGTGCACATAGAGCTGAGCCCCAGTCAGCCTGTTGGTGGAAAAGGAGAAATCTCTTGTTTTTATGACACTAAAATTTCATGATTATTTTAAACAAAGTATAACTTACCCTATCTGCATAGATACAACCATTTAATGTAAGTAACTTGCTTAACATATCAGACAAGAATATATATTTTGAACTAATATCATATTTTGTATTAATTAATTTAGCCATTCTTATATACCTAACAGCTTTATGTTCACAATTATGACATTCACAAGACATTGTGACCATTGGGTTCATATTTTACTATAAGTAATATTAAATATTATGGTCATAATGAAGGAAAATTTATTATAACAAGAGAAAAGGTAGACTGCACTGTTGATTCTACTGCAAGTAATGATCCCTGTTTCCCTGTCTGTCAGTGGAACTTTACAAAAATGTCAAAGTAATACATATTGTGTACTCTTCCCCCAGTGATAATGTTTTTAGACACAAAAACTACCTAGATAGTGCATTTTGCATTTAAGAGTGTTTCCTACAGAGGAACAATCAGAGAAGCAATTGTTATCTTGTTGCAAAAAAAGTACCTACCAAGAGAACACAGACCAAAAAATATAGCTTGTGTTGTAGCTATCAATTTTATTGGTGAAGAAAACAACTACTATTCATTGGTTTAGGTTAGAAATAGTTTTGCCACAGATTTCTTTTATACGAAAGAGTTCTTCTTGGCATTTTTTTTTTTCTCAAAGGTATACTGAAAAGGAAAAAGTGAGAGCCTGGCTATAAATCAATCTCTACAAGTACTTTGCTTCCTAGGACTAGATTTATTATTTATGATATATAGAGAAAACCAAATTTACTAAGGCTGATCAGTTTTGAGCAGTGAAATTAAATTTAATACATCAAGAGCCTCCCAGGTTGTTAATTAAAACAAATTTCTTAAAAATAAAATGCCAAATTATATTTAAGTTAGTCAAATTTTTACATTAAAAGTTCTTTAAATATCAATTTATTTAGAATGTTTACATGTGAAGTTAAGATTCAAGAGCAAATATGAATATATTCAGAATAATGTAATTATACCTCAATTCAGTTTCTGCATAAACTAGGCATCAACTTCATTTGAAGATGAGCGAAAAAGGTGCTACAGTTTTCAAATGCTTGAAAACATTTCTTGAAGGATAAAATTATTTCGAATCTTACATATTCACATTGGATTTATTATCAATAAACAGCTCTTTTAAAACAAGTCCAGAACATTAGAAGACTTAGTCTTCACTGTGTGGGAGTGCTCAAGGGGCCCACTGCCAACCCTCAATATATGTATCAGGACTATGCCTTTATGACAGCTCATAAACTTTCTATTTTTGGCACTTTATTGAATATCTCAGATACTACTTTAACAATGTGTTCATATTATCTGACTAAAGTCAAGTGTTAGTTGTTTAGCATAGAATTTTAAGTGCAAGCATCTCAACTAATGAATGAAGACATTTATTACCATATGCAGAAACTTTCCTTATGTATATCTTTGTGAAGAGCACTTTGAGCATTTTAGTGCGAAGCACTGGTTAAGCTGATAAAAGTTCCATTAACTGTAGACAAAGTGCTCTGATCATAGTTCTTATCAAAGAAAATTATAATAAACTGTTGCAACATAAACAAAAGTGTTGACACAGAGAAATGGACCATCAATGGAAGCAGCAGAGAATGAGGCATTTAAGAAAATCTAAGTGTATACATTTTTTAAGATTCATGGAAAATGTCAAGCTTTTTGTGATTCTTATTCTTTATTATTCATAATTTAATTCTACAATAAAAGTACTGAAAACCATATGTCTATTGATGTTGTATCTTAGTTTTAAATAGTCTGAAGAGGAAACATCCTTTATTGCATAATCCAGGTGAAGCAGAAAATAAAAGTTAAGTCTGTTGACGAGAGTAGAGTTTTGATTGCAAGTAAAGATCACTGGTGACAGGTCACTCGTGACAGGAAAGATAATAGTGGGTATGCTACCCCTCTGGCAGAGCTTTCTGGGGATATTGCATCTACAACAAAAAAAAATAACAAAGTACTTTCTGGTTACCTTTGCTTAATCCCTTCTAGTCCTATGATCAATAAAATAGTGGCGAAAGAAAAGACTTGAGATTGCACTCGATATTTAATATGTGTCGCCAAAAACTTTAAGAAAAAAACGATAATCACTCTTGCAAAGTCTTTCAGATATCATCTTGCGATAACCATAAGAATTTCTCATATACTACACCTCGCCGGCTGATGTCTTACACCATCACCATGCTTATGCTAAGTCTGTGATATTCTAGGCCGCTATCAGCTAGTGGCAAAATACCACTGGCTGACAGTTAATATAGAATATGAGACATTTCTTACAACTTTAACCCAGAGACCTTATAAAACCTCAACCACAGCTTTGCAGAAGTCATGCTTTGCTATTAGCTGTCTCCTACGCGGTTATCCTTACCTCCTACCTCCTTCTGCACTCTGATTTCTCTTTCTGCTGCTTTTTTCTTCACATTTGTCATTCTCTGACACTTCCTTCCATCCTGATGTCTGCTTATTGTAAGGTGTAAGCCAACACAATAGTATATCTACCCAGAAAATCGCAAAAGGAAACACTTTCTTGTCTTATAATTCTGACACAGATCAAACCAAATGTAATATATATATATATATATATATATATATATATATATATATATATATATATATATATATGTACCTTTACATGCAAGTGATATGTGTATGTTAGTTTCTTAACTCAATGGTGCAGTGTGTTTACTACTTAAAATTTAAAATATCCTTCTAGAAATCTATGTTTCAGCAGCACTACGCTCTGGTTGTGAAAGTACTTTTTTTAACAGGGACCCCACACTCTTAAGGCGGTCATAAACAATTCATTAAATATTGCTATTTGGGCATGGGAAGGTTCACTGCTTTGCAGGACAACACAGCAAAGGAAATTATGAACAGTGTGAAAAGAGAACTGACAGAGTGGGAAAAATTTTTCACCCCCAGCACCTCAGACAGGAGGCTCATTACCAGAATATGCAGGGGACTGGAGACAAGGAAGCCCCTCAAAACCAAGGACCCTTTTGAAAAATGGGCAAATGAAATGAAGAGGTCTAAATGGCCAATAAGTAAATGAAAAGATGCTCAACATCCCTAGCCAAAAGAGACACGCAGATCAAAACATCGCTAAGATACCACCTCACTCCAGAGAGATTGGCGTATATCAAGAACACAACCAGCAGTCAGTGCTGGAGAGGCTGTGGGGAGAAAGGAGCCCTCCTGCACTGCTGGTGGGAATGTAAACTAGTACAACCACTATGGAAGACTTTAAAAAGACTGGAAATAAATGTCCTCCTCAATCCAGTGATACCTCATCTGAGAATACTCTCAAAAGAGTTAAAAATAGCACCTAATAGAGATACATTTATACTCATGTCCATAGCAGCACAGCTAACAACAGCTAAAATTTGGAAGACACCAAACTACCCATCAACAGACTGATGGATACACAAACTGTGGTATTTATACACAATGGAATACTACTCATCTATAAAGACAGGCACTGCTGTGTTTGGTCCATTGTGGAATTAGGAGCAGAGAGAAATTGGTTGTCAAGGACAGCTGCCTTTTTTGGGCCATGACTCACTGGCTAGATTTTTCTCCTTTTCTTAAATTTTTTATAACCAATTTCAAGTTTCTTGATCACTCAAAAACAGCTTCAAATGATCCAACTGTTCATGAGTCACGGATACAACAAGAAGTCAGTGCAGTATGGATTGTCGTTGAGTGCCAAGTTGGTGAGAATTTAGAGAATACATGTGCCGGCCACTGTAACATACTTCTGGAATTTTTATGTCAAACAGATGAGGTTGGAAATTGGTTGTTGCAACGTAGCACTTGTATAAGCTTGATCAATTTAATAACCTATCCATTTTCTCAGTCCACATATGAAAAATGTGGAAAACTATCAGTGACATAAGGGGCATGAATGTTTAATGAGATGATTTATTGAATGCAAAACACTGAGGAACCAAGCATATATCACATGCTTAAATAAATGAATTGTTGCTGCCATTATTTCATTGTTGTTTCTGTTGCTAACACTTCCAGAGGCAGCACTTGACAACAACGGTGTCTTCCATTTTACGTGCATTTCTTACAGGGTGATGCTGTGTGATTCTGAAGGCACTCCAATGTAGAAATGGGCATCTGTGCCTAGCCCCTTTGAATCTGGGCAAGGTTTTGTCGAAGAAGTGATGTTATGTGGTGGGTCATGCTAGCTCTGAAGACGGGCAACTGTAGTCTTGTCCTCTGGTAGGGTTGTTTCTGGAACCTCCTTCCCATGCAGGGAGCCATGCCATAATAGAACATGCAGAAAACCAAAAGGATGAGATCATGTGGACAACCCAGAAGAATCTGGGCATGTGCATCTGAATATCTCCAGCCCCTAGTCACTCCTTTATCTGGAACCTTCCCCATTGAGTCCATTCCAAACTACTGACTCATGGTCGGTGAACATAACTGTAGATTTTTTTTTTCTGCAACTGAATTTGAAGTGATTAGTTACCCAGTAAAGTAACTGGGAATTCAAGTCTATTCCATGTGTACCCTGGCAGAGTTGATGGCCCCAGCAGACAATAGATAGGAATTAATAATAAAAAACAATTGTTGCTTCCTGTTATTTTTAATGGACACTAGCTGCACTGGTAAAGACAAGAGTGGGAGCGTAGACATTTGTGTAAGTTGTGGAGTTTGCAGAATCCTCTAAAACAAAATATGGGGAAAGTGAAGATCACTTTGTGGGGAGACCAGTAGGATCTCTGCTCATTGAGTCCACATGGGCCAAGACAGAAAGCTGAGACAGAAGTAATAAATTCCTAAGGAGCATAGATTATAGTAACAACAAAGTATCAGAAAACAGGAGCAACTAAAATAAAGATTAAATTCCAGCAGAACATGGCAGTATGATGTGGCAGGGGCAGGTCATTTAGGTGGCACATGGGCTGTGATATTCCCAAATCTGGCTGGTGAACCAGATGTGCCCAGGACTTTCTGAGGAACCGCACCTATTAGGCTGTCCAGAGCGGTCTACAGGCTGTGCAAACAAAAGACCGAGAACAGGGCACAGAGAAAACTGTCTCTAAAAAACTCAGCCAGGGCAATAGACAGAAAGTGGAGAGGCTATTTTGGGTCCACAGGTAAGAGCATTGAAGGGGCCCACTCTGTGGGCACAAATCCTACTCCTGCAGCGCTGTCATCTCATCAAACAAACATAACAAACAAACAAACAAAAACAATAACAAAAAACATCACTTTGGTCCATATATGTGCATACGTGTTTGTTTATTTGTTTGTTTTCATAGCATTAATTTGGACCTTAAGTAATATCCACTCTCATTATTGGATATTGAGTGACAAGGAATCAGAAATATTAACAACTTGGTCGTGTGTTTTGCTTGATCTCATATGTTTGAAATTTAAGGGACAATCTAAAAGACATAAAGCTAAACAAGTATAAGAGGCAATGAGGAGGAAGACCAATTTTTGCTCAAATGTAGCATTCTTTCCTGGAGTTGAAAGTATTGAAGAAGAGAAAAATAACTTGCCTGACTTCTCAAGCATAATGGAAAGGATTAAGACCTTACAAGAGAAGCCCGGTGTGTCCTGAGGCTGGCACAGCTCATTGAACACACCCTGGCCATCTTCCTAGAATTAGGCTATCCGCTTCTGGAACAAAATCTTCATGCTGATAGGGGACTTCCATGTGACTAACGACTCTGGAAGCTTCATGACAAAGAAAGCATTTATTCTCCTACTTCAGACAAAGAAAACCAGGATGATATATTAAGCATCCTTCCAAGTGTTTGAGCTTCAGGACTGGGGATCCTGCCCAGGGAAGGAGAACAGGCCTACTGCAGGGGGAGGCTGGGTGGGATCCCCAGTCCTGCAGGGGGAGGCTGGGTGGGATCCCCAGTCCTGCAGAACAAACCCCCAGACACCTACCGGAACATCAAAGAAACAAAACCAAGTGATCACAGAAACCAGATAGCTGGAGAGGAGCATGACCTTTAGCTGGCAAAACAATGAACAGCTAATATTTCATTAATTGAGCA
The DNA here is from genome assembly GCA_004027205.1 of Ctenodactylus gundi. Lineage (NCBI taxonomy): Eukaryota > Metazoa > Chordata > Mammalia > Rodentia > Ctenodactylidae > Ctenodactylus > Ctenodactylus gundi. Next base: position 137,799 of record PVKB01002038.1, read on the forward strand.
GAATCATTCCAGAAGCCAAGTTAAATAATGTAATAGTTGATATACAAAGTCAGCTTGCATCATTTCTTGTTGATAAATAATTTTTATTTTTTGTTTCAAAACATTCTCTACAACTGTTTTTTAATATTTTGTTCCCAGGCTTTTGTTTACTTTAATATTTTTAAAAAGTGAAGAATATGGTTGGAACCAAATACTGCATTCATTTCATTTTGTATTAATGGAGGGAAAAAAAAAAAAACTAAAATTGTGGGGACTATAGGAAGGAGCCAGCTACTTTATTCAAGTCCAGGCACAATAAAAACAAGATATATTTGGTTCTGTCGCACACAGGAGAAGCACCGCTTTCAGAGGGAGATTTAGGAGTCTTTTATTAGCCAGGACAAAGAATGGGCTCCTGCCCTAAAGAATTCTCAGCTCTGAAGTGGGGATAGGGTAAGGCTTATTAAAAAAATCACAGGTAAGGGAAGGATTATCAGAACAACAGGGAAGGGGATATTTCCAATAGCAGCCTGGGGCAGGGTGCCAGCAGAGGGTGAGTCACCGGGTCACCGAGTCACTGAGGCAGCTACACAGGAATGATGACTAGGCAAAGAGGACATCAGGGAATATCTAAAATGGCGGAGCCCTTGCCACTACAGCTGTATTGATTTATAAATCATCATAAGTTTGTGAATTGTTTTCTTCATGACCCACATTCAAATTGGCCAATATAAATGTTACTCAGATATTGGCAAAGTCTTCCATTAAGTATGCATTTGAAAGGCACGATCCAGAGCCTCTTCTCAAAATTTAATGACGCAAACAAAATGAGTAAATGATCAATAAATATATTGGCAACAATCAAACAAGAGATAATAAAGGGGATAGGATTTTTTTCCACTTGTGTACACTTTGATATACAGAATACCACATATTGCTTAACTGTCTTCCACCCACTGCGATCTCAATAAGAACACGATAGTGGAATAAAAATAAAAAGGCATCCAGAGGAAGAAAAACACATTCCTTTCAGTGCAAGGGGCACACACTCTCAGCTATTAATAACAGCGGCACTTGGACATCCTGTGTTTTTCTGCTTTTGGGAAAGAGCATAGAAATATAAAGTATACAGAATATTAATCATTTAAAAATTAAGAAACGGCAAGAGAATAAAAATAAAATACTGAAGATATGCTAAGGAGAGAAGATGGAATGCCATAGAGAAAGATTGGAAGCGTGTCCCATCCTTCTCTGGTAGATGAATACAGGCACACACAGGCGCACACACCAACAACTACAGAACAGTTGACGTGGACATTTCCTCTGCTGAACGAGACGCACAGAAATTGAGAAACGCCTGCTGATGACAGCGATAACAGAAGTAAATTGAAGAGAGATAAAGCAAACCACAAAAAGCCTTTCTGACAGGAGAGGAATCTCCAATTGCAGGTTGGATTTGGAATTAACAACTACATAAAACAGACGTTTTGTGCTGTGAGCCTGCCATTATTCAAGAACGTGATAGTCCAGTAAATAATTCAGAGGAAAGAGAGGATCCTGGCTAACGCACATTTATTAGAGGAGTGAGAGAGAGGGCAAACGCTCAGGTTAGGCAGGTGGCACCTCACATAATGAGCAATAATTCCACTGCCTCACTCCTTTCAGTAGAATCCAACAGAGCACTGGGTCATAAAGTGAGGCAAATAGAATTGACCTTGTATTTCTGGTAAAATGGAGACTCTGCAGAGAACACATTAAGCATAACCAGGGGGACAATAAAACTTAAGAGAAGTGTTAGAATGAAAATTGCAACACGTACGTAGCTCAAAGAATATTATGTAATTTTTATAGCTGAAAAATATGTAAGGAAAAACTTTAGTCCATGGGTAATATATGTCAAAGTGTTTCTGAATATGTAGTTATAAGAAAGATCATAATTTATGTAAAATATTCAAAAGGAAATTGAAATTTAACAGAGAACAATGATTCCAACTAAAGAAATTAATTAAATTGTGAAAGAGCACCTTCACAGGAAAAAAAGCAAAAGCTTTAGAAACGAGAAGACATAAATCCGGGAGACCCAAAGACTGACCAAAAGGAGTCAGAATTCACTGGGAACGAAAGAGTAATTTAAGGCTAAACTCAGGCAATACATAACCTACAATGTATGTATGAGGTGTGATCAGAATAGATGGTGAGTACTTAAATTAAAAATATACTATTGCAATTAATCCCATTAAATTCTTCCCTCACTTGGAACATAACCATTGTACAATTCTTGCAACTCCCTGAAGCAATTCTGGAAGTCTTTCTTGAGTATCTTAGTTGTGCTGATGCAGCTTACTAGATGTCCTCAATTAATTTAAAACATGTACATTTCATGTTGATTTTGACTTTGGAGAAGAGCTAGAAGTTTCACATGACCAGATTCAGTGAATACAGAGGGCACACTGCAACGCTTTGACGACCTTGTTCTCCATTTGAAAGGAGCAGTGTTCACTGTATTTTTAAAACATATTGCAAAGATCCTTGTGAGAGAATCTTTTTGGACTGAATGAGTAAGGACATAATCGTGTTAAAAGAGAGAATTTTGAGGAGAATTAATGAGCCTTGGACTGTATAACTTTTTAAAATATAAACATTCATTATATATATATATATATATATATATATATATATATATATATATATATATATATAATTTTACAAAATGATAGTAAACACCATAGTTGACTAACTATTAATCTAATTTTTTCAAAGGATCAAATTGAAACAGGAAACAAAAAAAATAGGTAGGGTTTACAAACACCAAAGAACACCTCACCCTGCTGTTTGAAAATATGTGGAAATAAAAGAGTAGTTTAAAAAGAGATGATAGGGTGCACAAGAATGGACCCCAGCTTCTATTGGATTAAACTAGGAAAAAAATAGACTTAAAATACTTGGGGATGGCTGGGTACATAAGGTAAGAAAGGATTTAAATTGTCGTGTAAGCGGAGTTAACAGAGAAGCTGCAGGTCTGTTTCACATGCTGTTAAAGAGATGTGGACATCTACATGTGTACTTTGGCTGATCCCAAAAAAGTGAATAAATGCATTGTATTTGAGGTGGCTTCTCTAGCCAGCATCTTGAAACCTTTCCAAACTCCTCCTGCAAACCAGCTCCTTTGACTCCCAAACCACATGGTAAGGTAAATTCTCTGGTACCAATTTTTGTCTTAGTTACATTTCCACTTCTCAGAAACAATATCTGGTATCCACGAACTATGGAAGGAAAGATTTATTCGAGCTCACAATTTCACAGACTCAGTCCATTCCTGGGTGGCTGGCAATGGTGGAAGCACATGCAGAGGTACAGCTGGAGGACAGCTGCTCACAGCCGGGCAGGAAGCCAGGTGTGGCAGGAAGTGTGGAGCTAGTGAGTATCCTTCCAGGCTGATTCCTAGTAATCTGTCCCTTCAGAGTCAAGCCCTAGTGTTCCACTACAGCCAATCAGGTCATAGCTCTTAACAACACTGGATTCCATAGGTATTCTGTAACATCTAAACACATGAGGCTTTGGGGGAACTTTACAGATCCAAACTACAACAACTTTCAGATCTTTTATACTGTCTTTCTTTCTTTCTTTCTTTCTTTCTTTCTTTCCTTTCTTTCTTCCTTCCTTCCTTCCTTCTCTCTTTCTCCCCCTCTTTCTTTTTTTTTTCTTTTTCTTATTTTATTTTTATTTATTTATTTATTTATTTTTTTTTTTTTGAGACAGGGTCTTCCTTTAAAGTTCAGGCTGGTCCTGAACTGGCTATGCCACTATGTAGTCCTGGCTAGACTTGAACTCATGACAATCCTTCTGACTCATTCTCCTGAGTGCTGTGATCATAAGCATATGCCACCATGCCCAGATTAATCTAACTCTGTTTTATGTAACACGAAAATATAAAGCTATTATTTTTTATGATGAAAGTTATTTAAAATGAAAAGGAAAATGCATTTTCAGAATCCTGATTTTATCCATTCTTGAAATAGTTTCAAAAATTTTAATAAACAAATAAAATTACTTCCGTACTTGTTTTCTTTTCTCTGTAAGTAAATTTACTCAGCTATTAGGCTTATCCTTTAAAATTCAGGAACTAATTCTTTTTGTCTGTCAAAATGTTTTCTCTGGTTACATAATTTTGTGGTTAACCCCAGAAAATAAAAGCTTAAATTTTTCCAGAAGTAGGTCAGCACAAAAGGAATGATCAGCAGAGTCTAAGAGCACAACACACCCCCTGGGCTGAGGTGGGGAGAAGCTGGTGCGGGGATCTTTCACTTTCCGGCTTGTCCGGCCCTGTGCGCAAAGCAAGGTCCAGAGGTCTGTGGGAGGGAAAAAAGCCTGCAGCAGTCTGTGCAAGGCAACGAATAACACCAGAATCGAGTGAGCACGAACATGTATTTGGTCAATGCTATTAAGATAAATAGTTACTAATTTGTTGCTGTAACAGAATGCCCAGCATCCGCAATTTCAGAAAGGAGAGTTTTATTTATCTCACGGTTTCAGAAGGTCGCACAAAGTCCATTCATGGGGAAGCTGGCAATAGTGAGGGCTCATGTCGGAGACAGAGACTGGAGAGCTGCTGCCCCACGGTAGACAAGCCGAGTGGAGCGCGAATCAAGCTGAAGTCTCACTCTGGGGACGGGCCAGGCTGCTAATTTTCCAGGAAGAAGCTGCAACGATGTTTCTTCTTCTTTCCTTTAATTACTTCAGGCTCCAAGTTGGGCCTCCCACTCCCAAGGGTGGGTGCCCCCACCCCATTTCCTGGCCCACAAGTCAACAACACACACCTGAAAACAACTCCAAGCAATTCCCCGGACATTCCCCAGTTGCAACAGGTTGACACAATCTTTCCAGGTCCATTCCTAAGGATCTTCTCCTTTTGCTGGGACACTCAAGATCCAAATCACAGCACTATTTCATTATTTTTTCAAAGTCTCTGGTTTTGATTAAAGTCACTGAAAATCTTATGAATTGAAGAGCTAGTGTTGCTTTGAGGCTGACACACTTTGCACACACTTAACTTTGAGAACGATTGCTGTAATCTATAGTTTCTTTAGAACTAACATGGAAAACGTGTCTTTCTAATTTGTGTTCTTACAAAAATTAGGTTATTGCAAGGGAAATAAAAACCTCTTAAGAGTATCGGGGGGGGGGGGCAGTGTGCAGAGGAACAGCTTAGCGGTTAAAGTGCTGGTCTAGCAAGTGCCATGTCAAACGCTCAGTACCCAAGTTCGATTCCCCAGCACCAAATAAGCTAAGTGTGTTGGTGCATGCCTGTAATTCCAGCACACAGGAGGTTGAGGCAGGAGGATTGCCGTGAGTCCAAGGCCAGCCTAGGCTACATAGTGAGTTCAGAATGAGCCTGGGATACCAAGCAAGACCCTCTCTCAAAGAACAAAAGTAACGATTATCTGGGGTAAAAATAAATACCAGGTCACATCCTTTGTTTTGTATCACAAAGTATAACAGCACAGAAAAGTTTCAAGTATCAAACTTCCAGTATTGTCAAAAATAAATGATTGGGCTAGATCTCCAAAAGATATCAATTCTAAACAGCAAATTATAATATAAATCATAATATGCACATCTGTGTGCATTTCTTTTCGTTATCATATATATGCTACTTAAAGCATGTGTGTGCATACTACATAGCTATATACAGTGATTTTTAAAGTCTTAAATGCAGATTTAGGAAATGTTTTTAAATGGTTGATAAGGAAAAATGTACTTAAATTTCTGTGTTGTAGCTGAAATAAAGTTTAGAGAAAATTTTATAAGGTTTTGAACATTCATACTAACAAGCAAAAGCAATATAAAATAATGATGTAACTGCCCTTTCAGAAGATATTTGTGCACATTTTTTGTTGAAATGGGAACTTTAAAATAGACGGAAAGTGAAATATGTTGAAAAAATATGAATTGTCATTATGATGAAAGCCATAGTATGGCTTATCGAATGCTAATAGATACGAGTACCGTTAGAGGGTACGGATGAAAGCATTTAAAAATTAAGCATTAAAAATGGGCTGAAGAAATGAAGAGACATCTCATTAAGGAAGATGAATAGCAAATAAATCTATAAAAAGATATTCAATATCATACATCATTAGGAAATTGTAAATTAAAACAAAAATGAGATACCACGGGAGACCTATCATCTTGGCCCAAATCCAAAGCTTTGATCCAAACACTGGCAAGAACATGAAGCGATGCGAACTCCTTCTGTGGTCTGTGGCGGTCGATAAGCAAGTGACATCATCACATCAGGAGACTCTGGTGTTGTAGAAAGCAAGAATGCACTTTCTACACAGTCCTGCATCTTTGCTTCATGACCATAGGCTACTATTCAGCATGGGAAACATGCTATTCAGTCATGAAAAGACGTGTAGGTGAGTTAAACGTGTATTCCGAATGAATAAAAGCTAATCGGAAAGGCGACATATTGCATACGTTAAGCTAGATAGAATATTGAAGAGGAGAAAAAACAGGAGAGTGAATACGTGAACACGTGTCCCATCCTTGCCAAACCCACAGAATGTGCGAGAAAGAACAATTGGATGATACTGATATGTCGGTGTAGCGTTGTGGATTCAAACAAACGCCGTGACTGGTGTTAGAAGGTGATAGTGAGACTGTGAAACTGTGGGCCAGAAAATGGAAGGAAAGTCTCCATACATTTCACTCTGCTGTGAGCCTAACAACTCTCTTAGAAATAGTCTACAGAAAGTTTAAGATAGATCACATTTCTTATTTTTTTGTCATTTATAAGAAGGAAGTAGGAAAGGATGGACACATAAAGAATGGATTTTATTCAACAAGAGAAAACTCATTTTTAGGGCATTATCTCAGAGAAGAGATCTTGACAACCGAAACCATTCACCAAAATATGTAAATAAATGCAGGTATATATTAGGTAAATATAAACACTAAAATAAAAATGGCATCTTGTGAAATAATAGATTGTAAAATAAACTATAGTCTATATCAGAAAGCAGTGTATTACTTTAGAAGTCATTTTCAAAGAGCTATTTCAATACTTAATTCATTAAAATATAATGGGGAAATATTTAATCAGTCATCTAGCACTCTTTGTAAATCTGTGTAGTTTCCTTTTTATCAATATCCTGGAATTTCTATAAAGATTTTCTTCATCCTCAAATATCTTTGTCTACTGTCTGCTGCTTTTGCTATCTGCAGATTCATCTTCTCAGATCTATCTCTTCAAATTTTTGGTTCACAGATTATTGTGTCCTAATATGCAAGAATTGTAGGAACATATTTCTGTGTATTTTATGTGTGGATGAGTACACACAAATGTTTGTGCCTTTCTATGTGTACTCAGCTATTTATTATAGTTCAGATCTAAAATCCCTCCCAAAACTCTCTCTGTTTTGGAGTTGTAGACTTTGTGTAAGGATTGGGTCACTGAGGGCAAGACTTAGAATGGAAGAGCCTCATCTTTCCTTATCTCTCTAATTCCTGGACAACTTGTAGCCATCAGCTAACCACTAATGTGCCATGGTGCTGTGCCAGTTCTGCCTCCTCGTAGCCAACCACGGACAAAAAAACACTGAAAATGTGAACCAAAGAAAGGCCTCCTCCTTAAGCTGTGATTCTTGAGGTCTTTTGTCACTGTGACAGAAAAGTGAGTAATACAAAAAAATATAGCAGTAGGAGGAGCACATCTGTTACTGTGCTTAGTATATTTAGAAGCTTTCGGAAATGGTTTGCAGGTAGTTTGGAGAAACTAGGAAATATAGGCTAGCATTTTAAAGGACTTGTATATTTTGAAAATTGAAGGGTGTCTCCTCACAAAAACTGAATATTTAAACCTTAAAACATTGACTGATGTCATTAATTGTAGTGTCAAGAGCTGTTTACAAGCTGGCGTCAGGTGGCGCTAGGTTGAATTCTCAAAAATCTGAAAGACAGAAGCAGCAGCATCACAAATTTAATCCCAGCTGGGCAACTTAACACAGTGGGATCTGTCTCAAAATCAAACATAGATATAGGCCAAGATGTAGCTAAGTGTGAAGGCCTTGGTATGCAGTCCTTGGGGGCAGGAGAACTTAATATTATTTTATACTCTTTTATCAAAATAACTTTAATTATTCTAAAAAGCTTGAGTTAGCATCAGAGAAAATTATGTACTTCCTAATAAAATAATAATGTTACAAAATCAAATTATAAGTATGTATAAAATAAAGAAGATCTTTATGTGAAAATAAACCAAAGGGAGAAAAAGGATTTATTATAATTGAGACACAGTCCTTTCATTATTCATTTTCCTTGATTCTGCTAATTCCTGAGTAGAAGTGACTGAAATAAGAAATATCCAGCGGCCTAAACACACAGTGGAAAATCTTTCTCCTTTTAGTAACTTGTGTGCCTCTACACTAAGTTGATTGTTTGTTTCATCAGCTAATCCCCAAGCAGGGGGCAGGTTCTTTCCACTGGCAGAATTCTCTTACAGAAGCCAAATTCCCTTTTTGTCACCTCAAGCTAATAACTGCTTTATTTTCTTTTTCTGCATGTTTTTAGGGAAATGATGAGAGACAGAAAGAGAGAGAGAGAGAGAGAGAGAGAGAGAGAGAGAGAGAGAGAGAGAGAGAGAGTTATCTTATACTACACTCTTAGCTGTCTGCATTTCAGTCCTAGACTATGAATGAACATCAGAATGCCCTTATGATATTTTGCACAAAAGACACTGTGTTCATGGCTCTATGCAGAGATCCCAAAATAGCATTCAGCAAGCAGTGACATACTGACAGTGTTGTGCACCCAAAGAGCAGGGTCTGTAACTCAGAAGTTTTCTGAGAAGCCAGTGGGGCGAAATTAGGGCTGTCTCTCCTCCTTTTCTTCCTGTGTCTGATAAGAAGCCTGGATTTCAGTTTTCGCATGCATCTTGGATTTGAAAGAACACAGGTAAGATTGTGACCATCAGTCAAATTACTAATTAGAAAGGCCCAACAAGTGCCTAAATACTGTTGCCAGTTCGGATATCCTAAGCGAACATTTACAAGCAAATTTGAAATCAGGATGTGTACATTGAACGTTCTCTAAAACAAGGTTTTCTGAGGGCAAGTCTCCCTTCTACAATATCGATGAGAGAAAGAGTTGTCTGTGTTTTAAAACATTTAAAACTTAATTTTCTTGGATGGTTAGATGTGCATTGTATGCTTGTCTTTTTTTGGGATTTTATTTTTTAATTTATCACAATATACATTTGTAATTTTAAAGGTAGATAATGAAGTTGTCATTCTTTAAATTCTGTGAAAATATTACAGAAGATAAATATTGCTACTATGATATGATTTACAAAAATATTTGGATTACATTTTCTACGTATTTGAATAACTTTTGTATTTCTTTTAATAAAACTTATAAAAGTTAGCCTGTAACTATTTTATTGCCTTTGTTGATTATTTTGGCTATAAAATGTTCTATTTTTGTTAAAGCCTTTACCAAAATGGTAATTAAAATTGATATAATCACTCTAATAAATATATAATATGAAAATTAGGATTACCACAGATGTATACACAAGTACATATTAGCAAATCCATATGCATTATATAAATTAAACATGAATCAATACAGATAATTTCTCAAAAGTAAACAATATGAAACTATTATAAAAATATGAAATACATAAATATTACCCTGGTTCTAATTTTGTATAATTAATCACATTAACGTTTTAATAAAATGTTTCAAAATAATTATGCCACAATGGTTTAATAAAACTAAACTATAAAATATGAAATATTAAAACTGAAAATTTATACACAGCAACAAAAGTTTTCTTTATATAAATATACACTTTAGCTCTATGAATTTATTTTACTGACTTTTAGAGCTCCAAGAAAACAACACTTACTTTTTTTTCTATTTTTGAAGTATCTAAGATGTCAATTAAAATGTAAATATCATTATATTAATATTTAAATATTGATTTAAATTTTAGGTATTTTAATCTAATTCTAAAATAGATATTTGTCAAGATTTTAAAATTGAGACACTTATTTTTATCATACTAGAAACATTTATGTTTCTCTAATTTAATAACCATGAAAAGTTTTTCCAAAAAACATAAAGAGTTCAAAACTTATGCAGCTTCTTGTTCTTTGAGACAGCTACTCAAATAAGTCAAGTTTTTCTAAAAGAAATAACAATTCAGAGTCCTATAAAAGATTATTGAAAAAGTTAAAAATTTTTGTACCTTAGAAATCACACAACTTCTTGTTCTTTGCATGTGTTTTGTACTTTACAGAGACTTTTTGATAAATAATAAAATATTTCAAGTTTTTCTAAAAGAAATAAGCAATTCAAAATTATATATTTAAGATTATTTAAACAGTTATATAGCAAGTTTATGTACTTTAAAAATCACACAATTTTGTGTTTTCTACATGATTTTTCTATTTTACAGAGACTTTGTGATAACTAAAAAAAATATGCATTTCTTTTCTGTCCTCAAATTTTAGCATTTCCTGCATTATTTTTGCCCTAATACAATATTTACATTTCTTATGTACAAATACACATACAGTCATGCAATGATATTTTCAACTTAGTGTCCAAGATATATTATCCACTCGTGTTGCTTTTTTTTTTTTTTTTGGAATCTGTAGAAGAGACTTTTTTGAGGACAATTTTTTAAATTAATTTGATTAAATCCTAATAAATTAGAAATTCATTAATAGGATGTATATTCAGAAATTATTCATTATGAGCAAGTTATATTTGAAGGAGATTGGTGTACTTAACCTGATTTAATATTTCACAATATATACATGTACTTAAGCATCGTGTTACTGTATTTAAGTGTATTTTTTATGGTTTTATACATCAATAAAAATAAATTTGATTAAAATGTTTAAAAATTTGAAATAATACTGCATACATTCCTCCTGCATATTCAAGATGAATTTCTCATAACTACATATAATTTGGGAAATGGTAATTTATAAATAAATATAAGTTGAGAGAATTTTTAGATGCTCACGATATTAAACAAATATCCGTCAAATATTGTGTTTAAAAAGTTAAGGAAAATTAATATATTACTGAGTAGACATGCGATATGAATCAATGTCTTATCGTGTTTAAAGTAACATATTGAGATTTAATTTTCTCCCTCATAGTTTTTTTATTAAAATCTGTTTACAGTACATGATAATTATATTTAACTTGAACTGTTGCATATGCCTGTCGCAGCTTAATCATTGTTCCTGCTTCTTCCCCGGTCCCCTTTCTGAATTGAGTTTTTTTCCTATACTATCATTATTTAGGATTTATCACTACTGGCATAATGCTTAAGAGTCACGCACACCAGTCGGAGGAGATGGAAATTCTACACATAGCTGTCATCTTTTCTTTAGTATCATGATCTTTCTATACGTGTACCTTCATTTTGGCATAACAGATTGAGACCAAAACATAAACGAACATAAAACATACTAATAATCCCACAAGAATGTATTCTATTAGGATTAAATAGAATTTGCAAGTTTGATACATGGTTTACCTTTACCAAAGCGACCAAAAGGACCTTTAGCTCTCAACCTGTAACCGCCACATTCTGAGAGATCACAAATTCACAACTAGCCTGGGCAGTTTTACATCTTAGCAAGAACTTATCTCTAAAAGAAAAACAAAAACAAAACAGAACAAAAGAAAGGGGAGTCGGTGAAAATGTAAGAATGCCCTGTTAATAAACAAGCAAACAAATAAATAAATCAATTACTTTAAAAACAATACATATCCTCAGAGTTTGTTACCCACTATCAGCATCACTCAATTGGGATACCAGTATGGAATGCAGACAAGACGTTAAAGACATTCCCTGAAAACATCAAATCCTTTTGAGAAACTAAGCATAAAAGTAATGCTTTAATTAGTTAGAAGAAAAGCAATTTGTGATACAGTCTAAAACCTGTATCATAGCATCCAACTTTCTAATCTGTAAGGTTTTTTAAAGGTGCACATGAAATTTTGGGAAGACTACAAGTGGACACCTCATAGTCTTTATATTTTTTTAAAAATACATAATCCTTTAAATTATAAGAAAAAGAGTACTATAACTAATATCCTATACTAATATAATTAGTTCTACTCATGGCCTGGAAAGACCTCACTTACTCTTGATATCACATCAACTTTATAGTACTTCACTCATACACTTAGGCTCCAACATGGAGGATAGATGTGCTTGTTTAATGAGGAACATCTTGTCTTATTTTACGAACATTTAGAAATATCTAGTGATTTTCCTTAGTTTCAATTTTTAAAACTTTAGAACATCTTAAGAGTCACAAATTTAAGTCTCACGATATATCCTTTTGGCCCAGCCTACTCTGTACTTTTCTAAAGATGAAGCCATTACATTAATTACCATCTGCTTGTTTCTGAGAAACCGGGCTTAGTAACAAACAATAATTCAGATTTCCACAAGCCTTCCTGCATACATTATATTTTCATAAGTTTTCACAGATGGAATAATTATCTTTATGTAACCAAGAAGAGGTCATAGAGAAGACAATTTCTAATTAGATTCAGTTTCAAATTTTACAAGTGCAAAGATTGTAATATTTTTCATCCCTAAAGTCATAATTAGTGTTTTTTGCAAAACGTAATTGCCCAGAGTCACACTGGGATTTTTTTCCGCTACTATATGTCCATGCATTAGCACGTATTGCTTCAAGCATGACAATGTTTACTCTTAATCACTTAACCATGCCTAGAAAACAAATAGTGACATTCGAGTATTTTAAACTATATTCGCAATAACCATTTATGAAAAGTTCGAAGGCATGCATATCCTTGCACAGAAAACCATAGATAAAAATTTCAAAGAAAAACAGAGGTGAATATTTCAAAGTTGAGAAACATAAATACGTTAGATCTTTGTCACTCACCCAATTATTTTTATGTGGTCTGTTAAATACACTTAGCATGTGATATGCAGAGCACAAAGTTCTGGGTAAATCAAACCTTTAAACAAAGGTGCAATCCTACAAATTGAAGACTATGATTGTGCTTAACTTTCGGATGAAGCATCAGAATTTCAACTGTTTGCATGTGGTCAAATAATTGTCTGATAGACTGATGACGGAGTTGCTTAACTTTCCTTGCTCACAGGTGGTCTCTTAATTCCAACAGCCTTTGAAACACTATTTCATCACAGAATGAGTTGCGATGAGTAATCAGTAGACTGACTTTGTTGACGCTATTATGATGCTAATGCACTTTTACCTACAGAAAATATTTTGTATTTTATTATTAAATTCATCTATGTAAGTACTGAGTGAATAATTATTGAAATATACACATAAACACGGAAAATTTTAAATCCACAGATACTTCTAAATTTAGAAATGATTTATGGCTACATTTTAGCTTATATTTCTTTGGGTCTTCACTGCATTTATTATCAATGCTTTTTTTAAATAGAGAAAATAGTTTATTTGCATTTAATTATTTTCTTTCATCTAACAAGATCCCTTTAGAGCACCAAGTTTACTGGCTGAATAATACATTAATAGGAATTATTAAATGTATCTATGTGTTCCTTTTTTCATTGTGAGATCAATTTATGTATCTTCTCTGAATGAGTAGACTTGGAATAGTAATAAAATATATATTGTGGTAGCTTCTAGGAGGGAGAAAATATTGATGTAATACACCTCTGAAATCACACCTTTCAATGAGGGTGTCTGGATCATAATGAGGCATTATGATTGTATATTCCTTTAACTGCTGCAAAATATTTTTGCAACAGTGAATATGCAAAATATATGTTTCAAGAGAGTTCATAAAAGGAACACAGAGATATCTTTCTCGTTCTAATTCTGTAAAATGAATGTTTAAGGAGGAAGAATTGGCCCAAGGTTTATTACATTTTTGGCTCGGGAATACCGCTTCCCTCTCACTCACATATGCATCCTATCTCCATACACGCTTCTTTGCATATTTCCTCCCAGTGGTTTTTTGGAAAACTATTTCAAAGTCTTTCGGTATAGGGGTGGAGTCTATGGCTGCCAAGTTACCTGTGATTTTTCTGAGATTGCTAATGGCATTATGCTTCTATATTTATCCCATTCATGTTTCAAGAGTTAACTGAATACTTTGTACAGACACCAAATCCATCATTCGAATTTATTTTTTTTCACACCTCAAAACATCAGAACAAGAGAGAAAAGTGCCTTAAAAGGAGTCAATAGAAACCAAAATTTACTATACCTCTTTCAAGAATGGCACACATACTGAAAAGAAAGTGTTTATAGATCTTGCTTCAAAGTAAGTTAAAACATCAGAGTCAGATGCCACCATATTAGGTATCTTCATATTACAATTTTTTTTTTTACATTCTGTATGTCAAGTGTGGTTTTTAGTCTTATATTTACAAATGATTCTTTTCATATTGGAGAGGTCATACAAAATTTCAGAATAGGCATCATTTCCTGTGGGATGTAATACGTTAGATCAACTAGACTTCTCAATCCTAATACTGTATGATCTCCACTTGGATCTAATATATCGATAGTGATCGTGCCAACCATCATTTAAATATTAATTCAATTATTATATAACAGCATTGTGCCATTCAATTTCACTTTATTTTATACACTATATATGTCACATGTACAACTTAGTTAAGAAACTAATCCATATGTCTACACATTAGTGATAAAATGATAAACCCAACTATATTATTATGGGTGATATTGGCATTTTTCCCTATTAAAATCACACATGATTTTGTTCATACAGCCATTGACTCGGGAAATATAACCAGTACTACTAATGTGGGACAGAAATGCCACCGCTGGCTTCTCAGACTTGCTTCTGACATAAATCGTTTCCCTTGTTTGTCTGGACTTGGCCTGTCGTGCTTCTCAGTTCAGCACAGGTGACAGCTGACACTAGGTTTCAATCAGGACTGGACCCGTATTTGAAAAGATTATTTTTTTCCTTTTCCTAAAATACATAACCACTCTAGAAAATTCTTTACACTGTCTGTGGGATAAAATGATATCATTGGGAGAAAATTTCTGAATTTTTAAAAGCTAATTGATGAATTTTTGGTAAAATGTGCTGTGGGTACTTCTTAAATACATTTTTACCAATCTTGCCACAAAGCTTTTTATATTTTCTGTTTTTATCCATTCTTGTGACTTTGTATATGGTGAAATATGGAGTAAAATCTTTTTGTTTTCTCAAGTGAATTTGCAAGTGTTTTAGCACAAGGACTGTTTTTCTCTGCTGAGTTTCTTTTTGAGTTCTGCATACCCGCGCTTGGCCGTCTCTGATGGGTCCTCAGTTGAGGACACACACCCTGCTGCCAGGCTGTACCGTTCACAGCCCCAGCTCTTCTAGTTTCATGTCTCTCTCTCTGTGGCTGTGGGCACATCTTTCTCAAGGATCTCTTCCAAGGCACCATAGTACATAGACCAGGTCAACTCTTGAAGACATCTGTGCCCCACATTTTGACCAGATTTCCAGTATTTTTTGACTGTTCTTCATTTACACTCTCTCTTATTAAAGAATCCATTTTTAAAAGGATGGGTTTTTTCTAAAAGAAGTGGGGAGCTTCCACTCTAGTGATATAACACCTGAGTGTTTTGACCTGGCTCTTGATAGTGTGGTTTTTCTTGGGAAAGAAAAAAAAAAAAAAAAAAAAAGCAGGTGGCCTCAGTGCTTTGTTAATTTTAGGTTCTTGCTTACAACACTGCACTATGATTTTTCCCCCATTTTATTGATGCGTAAGAGCAAAATTTGATGTTTACTGTAATCGTGAGCATTTTGCACACATAGATATCTTGGCAAGGTTACAAGACCAACCACGCACTGAACTCTCTAAAGCCATGAGCCAAATAAACATCTCTTCATTTGAATTTCAGCAATTAATTTATTTCTCCCTACAACAGGAAAGCTGACCAATACAGAAAATTAGTACCAAAGAAGTGGAGTGATTGATGTGTCTATATCAGACCACAAAGTTCAGAAGCTTAGAAATAATTCATAAGATAAGTTTGAAAATTTTTGGAGAAGCAGTTTAGCAAAAGTTTAAAGTGCTATAAAAAGAACCTGATGGTTTTTCTAAAATTTTATTCCAGGAATGGATAATGTGATTAGTCATTTAGAATGTACTTTTCACTCACAGAAATTGTAATATTGTCTAGAATTTCAATTTGAATCAATGGTATATTTATATTTTTTAGTTTTCTGAATATGCACAATGATATTCTCCTTGTACATTTAAAAAAAATCTTTATTTACTTATTTGCTGTCTGCATCATCTGTAGGTCAGTTTCACTTGACTGAGAGAAATCTCATTGACCATGCTTTTTGCTTTGATGTATGACTGGCTGATTTGATTGGATGTCAGTTTTTGAGGGTTTTTTTCCTTTTTCTTTAGTGTTAGAGACTTCAATTTTTCCCTACAACTATTCTTGTGTTTGATTCAGAGATGGAAATAAAGTATTTGGAAACATTGAAACTTAACCTCAAAGCTTTTAAACTTTTCTGGGGGAAAACCAGCACAGTGTTTATTCTAGAAGAAATTTTTCTTACATCTTAGAATAAATCCCACTGGGCATCTCATTCAATAGCAAGGAGCTTTGAGTCTTCCTATTTTTGTTCTTTGTAGTCTATGGGTTTATTCGTCTTAGTGCTTTCAGCTGGTTCGTTTCATAGGTGGTAAGATAGTTTCTTCTCATGCATGATCTGAGTGCTAACAATTAAATATTCAGTGGAGATACTTTGCAGACGTCCAAGTACCTATCTCATTTCTGGTAATCACTGCCCCGATCATGTGCTCTCTAGCTATTTGTGTTCCATGTGTTTCCATATCTATCTAATTAACTTAACTGGAAGCTTCTCTATAGCTTTCCTACATCCAAGAAATGCTACCTAAAAGTTGGTATGTGTACAGTAAGTGTGGGCAGTTTCAGGACCTGCTTCAATTTTTTTGTCTCCTGTCTATTAATAACCCTCAATGACTGGTAGTGTCTTGAGAACAGTCTTTTTGTGTATTTATCTTCTTGTTTATTTTTAGCTGTTTCCAGAAAGGAGCAGAAATTTAACCCTTTCCTTTCTGAATAAAATGAGCAAATGTAAGCCTACTAGAAGAAGTCTTGTTACCATAAAAATGTAGTCTGCCAGTTCCTGAATAATATTTTCATACTTTTAATTCTTAAGTTTTCAGCAGTATCATGTACTTTATGCACAAAAATCTTGCCTAAAATTATTATATTTATCATTTCATAATTTTGTGACACCATTGTCAATGGTATTTTTATTTCGTATTCTAATCATTTTGAATATAGAAATGTAAGTTTTACATAGTGTATTGCATATGCATTCTAGTTCATTGCTTTTGTTTATGCAGCAGTTACAAAATCCTTTTTATTGTATTATTGCTCTGTCCAAAGCCTTATAACATTCTTTTTCAGAAACAGGATCTTATCTTTCTTGTTTGTAGCATGTATTCCATTTGTTTCTGTCTCTTCTGTATTGGCCTTAGTATGATGTTATTGAGTAGAATATGTGAAAGTTGAGGCATGGAAAGGATCCCTGCATCCTTGTAGTGTTCCTTTGTTAATGTGAGCATACT
Source organism: Ctenodactylus gundi (assembly GCA_004027205.1). Lineage (NCBI taxonomy): Eukaryota > Metazoa > Chordata > Mammalia > Rodentia > Ctenodactylidae > Ctenodactylus > Ctenodactylus gundi. The sequence continues at coordinate 155,428 of PVKB01002038.1, forward strand.
CATTCTACAAAGTAAAAATTTGGGAGTAAGCTTTGTCTGGTTCTATTATGCAAGAATAATAGTGATTGTTTAGATTATTTAGTTTTTCCATTGTCTGAATTTGCAATTTACCGAATAATTCTTGCATGTATGGAAATTATTCAAGGTTTGCTCTTTGATACCATTAATACTGTAAATTACAACAAACGGCATCTAAATTTAAACCGCCGATTCATTCGGTGCCTGATAAGGCCCACCTGCAGCTTAACTTCTTTTTTGCCTCTGGATTTATTTTAATGTTGGGTCATGGAAAAATTTCAAAGTAAGTGTTAGAACTCTTGTATGTATGTTGTTGTTTAGGATGTGTGTGAGGATGTTCCAGTTTAAAAATCAAACAAACAAGCAAACAATAACAACAATAAAATAGGGCAAAATTGATATACCACAGATTGGAATATGTGTTATAAATTACTTTTTGTTATTCATTTCTTTAAACAAAACAGAGTGTATATTGCCAGTTATTTTTTGTTGTGTTGATATTCATGAAGTCTGTAGTTATCCAAAATTTGAGATTTCTATATTGCTTTGATTACTCTTCTATCAACCTTATAATATTAGTAGAGTGGCATTACTTTTCTCTTAATTGTATGGATGACTTTTTTCTCTAAGATCAATATTTCTTCCTTTTTATTATAATAGGTGGGATCTAAGTGTAGTTCTTCTTTTCTTTTCCTTGTCTGCGGGGGTTACTGAGTACTGAATGCAGGGCCTTTGCACTGACATGTAACTTCAGACTGTATTTTATATTGAAACAGGGTCCTGGTAAACCACTAAATGAAACAAACAGGTTGAGCTCAAACTTGCAAACCTCCTTCATCTGCATCAAAGAGGGTTGGAATTACACGTGTGCGCCATATACTCACGGTGCATGGATTTCTTTTTAGGAACCTTTGTGTTGTCAAAAATGTATTTAGCAATTATCATAATTTCAATTTTCTCTTTTCAGCTCACTAATTTGACATGTACGTGTAATCTAAGCTTTGAATATATTAGAACTTTTTAGTGTTAATCTCTTATTTTTCCTCCATCATTTTTAGAAAACATATCATTACTGTTTCTTATGTTCTGTGTTAATCTCTTCCACTTGTTATTTGTTCCCATAACACTTTGGTAAATTACTCATGGACTTCATTCATCTTTTATTTTTTTTTCTAATTTTTCTATGGTGTTGCCATTTCTATCATGTTAATTTCTGCCTTTTTTCTGTCTTTTGATTTCTATTGAGATTAGTTCAGTCTTCTTTTTCTGCTTTTGGTTATAAATGCATTTTTAATTTTAGTCATGCATGACCATTATTTTCTTATTGATTTATACTTTGACTTATTATTATTAGAGACCATATCCTATAGTATTGCGATACTTTATTGAAAAATTATTGAAACCTTTTTAACAGTCCAAGATACTCTTTCACTGGGAGCACATCTATGCCCTTGAAAATGATTAATATTCTGTTTGGTGTGTCATGATCTATAATGTTGATAACAGAGTGTTGATTAATTTAAGTTGATTTATTGAATTAAAAAAAAAACTTTTAAAGTCTTAGTGTTTTATTGCACTGTTGGTATTTCAATAAAGGAGAGCAGAGTTAAATAATTTTCTAATTATGAGTTATTTTCTTTTTAGGTAGATTTGGTGAGGCTTGCTTCATGCACTTAAAACCGTGGAGTAAGTTCACTCATATTCACAACCATTAGGGCTTGCTGGCAAGTGTGTCCATTTTATTTCACAATTTTTTTTATCGTTTCAGGTAATATTTATTGCCTTCTGGTTTTACTCGATACCACTCAGCTGTTTCAGGGGACCTAAGGTATGATGTTTATCTCAGTTCGGAATTTTGGTTATAATTCCTTTGTGATTTATAATTCAAGTGTTTCTCTTGTATAGGTGAGTTAAGCTTTTAAATCTTACCTGATGATCTCTACTATTTTCTGTGATATATTAGAATTTGTTTGACACTGTGATTAATTTTCAGAGCCTGCTGGGCAAACGTGAGTTCACTTTTTCTCATGACTTCCCTGCACATCATTACAATAATGCATTAATGATCAAGACTATATTTCTCTTGTACTTCTCTTCCTGTTTGTGATGATTATTCTAGTGATGGAAACATGGATTTTTCTCACGACAGTAGTCAGTTGAATTACTGTTACCCCACCTTAGCCATAGAATTAGGATTAGATAAGGATATCCATTTCTCACACTTATCATTTCTGCCATTGCCATCATAAACTTTGTTTCTTGACGTCTTATATGCCCAATAAGACATGGATATTATCACATAACCCGTTGTTAAAATGTTAGTAAATAAGTGTAACCTTTTATTTTACCCACATACTTAATATTTTTCGTCAATCGCTACTTTCTTTAAGTTCATGCTTATTTCCTGTAATAACTTTTATCATTTTGTTCCTGAATCACGATGATGATGAATTTGTACCCCTCAAAAATGGAGTTCCCCTACAAAGATTTATATGATTTTTTTATAATATAGTATTTATAGTTGCAGGTAGAAGTATTTTTCCTGAAAGTATTTATTTCAAAAGCTATATCTGGTGAATACTATTTATATTTTTATTGTTTCCTCTATTCAATGATGAATTTTAAGGTTTTTCTACTTATAGTAGAGTTTTGGTAATTTTACTGTGACATACTTAGGTATTATTTTGGTCATTTTCATTTTCTCAGTTATTTCTGTGATTGGTTGGAAATGACATTGTGCTACACATTTGAAAGATTGCTCTTTTTTAATGTTTAAAGTATCTTTCCATATGAGACTTTGGGTGTTTCTTGTGTGGGCACTCTGCACCACTTGACATTTTCTCAAATTTCCCATGATACACTAAATTATTTTATTTCAAAGTTATATTTTTACTTTTGCCTTGCTTGCTATATTTTGGCTAATGTCTACTAAGATATTTTCAAAATCAAAGACATTTTCTTCTGCAAGGTCCAATATTTTGACAAAATCATCCTGTGATCTATCAAATATAATATTTCCTTTTAAGTTTTCTTCTGGGGTATTTCAAGTTAGGCGATGATAGTCCACAACTGGTAAAACTTTAATAGAAAGTTGAATAGGAAATCATAATGAATGAGCTCTCTGACAGTATTTGAACTTGTCATTGAATATTAGAATCAAAACCAACCCTGTAACACTGAAAACCAAATATAGAAATACCTAAGTAATTTTGATCCTAATATCATGCAGTATGAAGTATGAATCACATGATAATTTAAACTTAATTTAATATGTATGTAATCAAGACTCTTGAAAATTTGGCAAATTATTGAAGAAAGAGTCATACTCCACAATACCATAGTGATGCAGTTAACAAAATCCAGAGTGTAGAAAATATTTTAGAAACAAAGTATTTTATTTGTAATAATTTCAAAGGACAACTAAACACTACAGTGAGGAAACCTGTGTATTAAATGAGGCTTACAGAATACATCAACGGACTACAGTGTTTAAACATATTTGAATGCTGATTCAATTATATTCAATTATTATTAATTTGAACACTTGACGAACTTCTATTTAAGATTCGCCCACAATATTAATATTTGAATTCTATTTTTATAAGTGCCAAAGTATACATTCATTTATTGCATTCATGATCAATTATCTGCTATGTATGCATTTGTTTGATGATTACAAGGAGTAATATATTAGTATTTGATTCATTTTTACCATTAGTAAATGGATGTATGTGTAGATGATATAAGACTGACCGTGTGCTTGCAATTGTTAAAGTTAGATAATTATATATGTGCATACATATTCTTGCTCATTATAGTAATTAAAACAGTATTTTTGAACACATGAAAATATCATAAGATAAAGTTCATAGAAATGCTATGCACCCAATGTAGTAAGGATATTTTCATGTAAGTGCTAGTTGTAGTTTTTCAAATTTACATGAAATATCTTATTATGAAGAAAATTGTACTTACTATAAATATGATTACAAATTTACTATCAAAATGATTATTTTTAGTAATTTGTAAATATAACAGTGTATGAGCTACAATATTCTAACTAAACCATGAGGATCTTCCTAAGTTTTGACCACGGCTGCATTTCTTGATGACTTTCATTAAGTAAACTAGTAACAAAGAATGTATCTGCTTCAAGAGATTAGACAGGGAACACAGAATCCCTGCGCTCTTCCTTAATTAGGTGCTTTTTTTTAACCTTCCTAACAAGAGTCACAATTCTAAAATTCTCTTTAGATCTGTTCAAAAATATGTTCAGAATATGCAAAACAACAGCATGAGGAGAAACTTCTGAACTTGAATGCTATATTTTTTTTCTGTCGATTATAGGATATTAAACTCTCCTGTGGATGTCATCAAAATATTTTTAATGAAAATCAGAGAAATAAACTCAATTTGATTTCATGGAATTGCCATGTCTATGTGAGAAACATGAAGAAATTCAATTACATATAAGATGAGAATTGCCACTCATGGCAGAAACAAGTGATAAGATCTGCCTTAGGTAAATAGGAGATTCTTAAATGTCAAATTCAGAAGAGTGATTTTTATTTCAATGTGAAAGTATTAGAAGAAGATAGCTTTCGTATCCATCTTACATACTATGAACATTGAGCCAATTTACCCTCACTCATGATTTTGTATTTAGAGTTTATATTCATCTTCATATCTTTGTTGTGATGAGAAACACTGCTTTCTCATTTATTTCAAGTCACAAAGGGTAAACATCTTGTACAAGATTTCTACTCAAAGTATTTCCCGTCACCAGTATAGTTGCTAGTTAAATTTTCTTAGGGAAATGGAAGAGAAACCATATTTTCATTGGGTGAGAGAGGAGACATACACAGCTTTTGTTTCTTTTGGATTCATTTTTGCTTTAATACATTAATATGAATTTCCTTGAGATAGAAGGACTAAACAAGTGAATAAAAAATTTCTATCTCAATCTCAGTTGTCAATCAATGGGATTTCTGGAGTAACATTTCAATGTTCAGGCAGATTTATGACTGCCATTTAAAACACCTGATGCCTGAGCAGAAATTTACTATTATTCCGATAAGATTACTGGTGAACTCAAACATATATTTAACCAGCTTAGTTGGAAGGTGAATAAAATGTGTATTTTTATTTCATTCCACTATTCTCAGATGCAATAGTTATCCTTTAGCAATTATGTGAGAAATGTTACTTAACTGTCAAATTGTGTTTTGTTTTCTATGCTTTAGGAATGGGGAAGACATTTAAGAGTGAAAAGGGATTATAAAAGAACGCAAGATCCTCATTTGCAGCCTTGCCTTTCCTCTGAAGAGTGAGGGCTGGAATCCCAACAGACATGAGAGTGACCGGCTGCTTCTTGTTGCCTCTTATGCTGGGAATCCCTCTCCTAGGGCCTTGTCTTGTAGCAACGGAAAACTCTAAAACAGAGAAGGTCAAACAGCGCGCGGGATCTCTCGTGAGAGCGAAACGAGTCTGGGTGTGGAACCAATTCTTTGTACCCGAGGAAATGAATACCACTAATTATCACATTGGACGGGTACTTATTTTCTCAAAGTGTTAAAGTGAATGTCATTGCAACATTGTCACATAGACCAGTTAGGAACATTTTGGTGTGGGATGAGTTCTATATTTCCTCAACGGAATCATTGAAAGTGTCCTATGGAAGCTTAATTAAATTTCTCAGATTTGGAATCACCTAAGACCTGCACTGACCTCTTGAGGAAGGGGGAAAATATTGGTTTTCAATTTTCTCTTTAATCCCCTGCTTCAAAATGCTGCCTTCATTTATCAGCATCTGGAAGTTTAATGGTGCTGTTTTTGGTCTTGGATCAAAGCAGCCGTTTGGAGTCAAATATCATTTACCAACATGCTTTAGCCTGGCTTTCTGTTATGCTAAGTAGCTGTTGATTTACCCTGCATTCATTCTTAATGAAGCAGATTAATAATGCATCCTTTTATGGCCAAGGGTTTCAAGAGCCTACACACTTCATTTGATTAGTAAAGTTGAATTGCAAATAATAATTATTTTCCATTTCATAGAAGAACATATTTTAGGAAAAGTTTCTTAATGAAACAGAACATCTCTTATTCATGTTTTTCTTTTTGATTGTTATTTGGTTTTCTTTAAACAGAGGTAATTACAAGATTGTGTCTTTTTTCTTTTCTCTGTAAGGCTCTTTCTCTAGATGAATGAACAGAAATATATTTAACCGCTAATTAACTGGCACTAAAATTTAATTGGACCCGAAGGGTGAAGCACTGCGTATTCGTTAACTCTTGTTTTCTAGTGCCTTTAGGAGGCCGCAGAGTGAGCAGAGGGTCCGATTACATGGAACTTCACCTACCATGGAATTATATATGAACGTACTCAGAGCCAACTATATGCAAAAACATTCAACCGAAGGTTTAGATTAGGATTTTAGGCAAAGCTATTGTAAAACAGCTGTGTGTGTTTCAGCTACAAATATTTCTCATTCTTTGTGGTTTTTGAAACTGTCTGCATAGAGGATTCAAAGGAGGCCATGAGTCAGTGCCTGCGGAGTTGGTTCTAGGCACATTTTTCAACAGACTCCACAGTGTCACATCCTATGCCTTCCATGAACAGGGTGACACACGGACCATAGGTACTGCAGAAAAGTGTACCAAGGACCAAAGTGAACAAAGACTGTACACATCCTTTTGTTTCCTAGATTGTTCCTCCTCCAGACACAGACTTCCGCTTTCCTGTAATCAATGTAATCAGTATTCTGGGAGGATGAGGATTATCAGTTTGAGGCCAGCCTGGGCAATTCAGCAATTTAAAAAGACCTTGAAAGAAAAAACAATGTTAAGAGGTAGCTCAATATGAAAGCCATAGTTTCAATTCTCAGAAATAAATAAATAAATACCCTATAGACATTTTATCTCTATATAATTTTTGTGGCTTAAACATAAAGACATGGGATATAGTCCAAAGGTGTAGGAAATATTTAGATTTTTAATATTATAAAGATACATTATCATTAATGTTCCTAAAACTTTTAAATAGTCCTTCTTCTGTTGAGCAGAATGATCCTCTGTGGTCCAAGAGAACTTCAACCCATATTTTTTTGAACAGAAGTTTATTAAGTTTGATGATACATGCTAGAGTTTCACATTACTTTGACAAATGTTTTGTTTGCCATTAGTAGGCAAGCATAAAGCAAACAAACTTTGTAATTTCTTCCTATGCTAAATCTGGTTCCTTAAGATATCAAACTCATTAATCTATAAAATTATAATATAATCATAGTTGAAGTCCATTTACTCATCAGTAAATGGGATTCATCTTTAACGTAATGTAGAGTAAGTTTCCAAACAGCATCTACACGGTGTCATTTAAAATGGAGGCTACTCACTGTTCCCTTGATTAATTGATGACATATATCTACTTTCCTCAACTTCTTGTCATTATGACATATAATATTTCTTTTGCTTTGTGAACCGCAGCAGAAAGTCAAGATAGATGTTAGCTTTTTAATTTTGTAGAACTGATATTCAATATATTATTACAATTTTATATGAGTAGTTTTAAGTATGTTTTGGTTTTCTCCACACAATCACATAGGAAAATTACTACTTTGTCCAGATTAGATCTTAAAATATGAGCTGTCAGAAAAGGTATGAGTTACTTTAATCATCACTTAAGGTTTTACTTTTTACATTTAGTGACTCTTACTCTGAAGGGCATATTTATTTTTAAAAATGACTCAAGAAAGCGTACATCCACAGTGAATAGGTCATTATTTTTTAAATGAGGGATATCTTGTAAATAAAACTAATTTAGACATAAAAGAAAATATACAACTAATTTAACTATATTAAAATAACATTTTAATTTTCCATATAAGTTAAAAATTACAAATAATTCATCAATGCCCTGAAAGAATAATTTGCTTTTTTATGAAATAAAAAATATGTTATCATAGGAAAAACGTTTTGAAAAATAGTATTGAAAAAATTTATATTTTCTAGTTAAAAATCAAAAGCTAAACATGTTACATAATTGTGATCATGAGAGCATCTGGATTAGATATGTATGTGGTAAATTATATATTTCCACAAAATCCTGTCCTCCTGGGACAGGCCTATAATTCCAGAATTCTGGAAAGCAGAGGCAGGAGGATTACCAGTTTGAGCCCAACCTGGGCAACTGAGGACTTGTCTCAAAACTGAAAGAGGAGCTGGGGATGTAGCTCGGTGAGAAGGCCGTCGTCTTGATCCCCACTACCATACACACACGCAGCCACAACCATACACATATTGTGCACATAAAAACTGTGGATTCTGAGAAGGTTTTAAATTTTTGATTTTGCTTTTCTGTTCTACAGAAAGGATTAATCTCATCAATAATATGCATCCCATAATATCCTCTATAAGAAACATTAATAGATAAACAGCTACTGGGTTACTGTGATTATTAACTTCTTATCAAATTTCTTAATTTTTCCCACTATATTCTTGCTTTCTATGGGTTTTCAACCAAAATACAGAGCAACACTGTCTAAATACCAGTGATTAAATAATTGCTCATTATCTTCACAATAAAGTGAAGATAACATTATTATATTAGCTTAAAATCTAATATAAATATTTAAAAATGATTTTGTTACTAAAAATGTAAGCACAAAACAAAATGGAGCTGCACTGTGCATTATTTATGAGATATATTGTTTTCATTTATTACATTTGCTCAGTTGAATCACCTGCTTGTACTTAAAAATAATAATATTTTTGTGGTTCTTTGTATTAAAAATTAAAACTTGTTCCCCTCTGCCCTATGATGTTTTAAATTTGATTTTATTGTCTTAATTATTTTAGGAACTATATAAAATTAATAATTGAGGAATGATTAGCATGTATGAAAATAAAATTAGTACAAGCAACTTGTTATTTTTTCAGCGAATCTGGAAACTAACTGTTCATCTCTGTGTCCCTGTAGCTAAAATCAGATTTAGACCATGGAAACAACTCTTTCGAGTACAAGCTTTTGGGATTTGGAGCCGGAAGTATCTTTACCATTGATAACAGAACAGGTGACATCTATGCCAAACAGAAGCTTGATAGAGAAGAACAGTCCCTGTACACCCTGAGAGCCCAGGTAATAGACATCACCACTGGAAGGGCTGTGGAACCCGAGTCTGAGTTTGTCATCAGAGTATCGGATATCAATGACAATGAACCAAAATTCCTAGATGAACCTTATGAGGCCATTGTACCAGAGATGTCTCCAGAAGGTATTATATATTCATTTACATCAAAGAAATATTAGCAATGACAGTAGATTTAAAATGTTGAGAATGTCTGAAAGTATGAGTAACGTGTTTTAAGTTCTACATCAGTGCTTCCTTCCTGTTTAAGTAAAGTGTTTCAATGCATAGGTTATGTGTTAACATTTCTAAAAGATGTTCTATGTGTCATTAAATTTTCATGTTAGTCTGAAGAGGAATAAAAAATATGGATGTGCTCACTTGCAAAATTCTCTAAGATAGGCATACAAGACAATATAATGTTAATTTATAAAATAAAAGCTAATACATTCATTTAAACCAGACAAAAATGAAGCAATTTGAGCAAACACTCCCATGAAGCTATGTTAATTTTGTTTTTTTAAAATATGTTCATATTGCTATTGATATTTTAAATATACTATGTGTAGAAGAGTGATTTCTCTATGATATAGAAATTGACAGCCTTAACAATCAGAAATATCTTTCCAGTGGAGGGACACTAATCATCGTGTAAAAATTTCCTCTTACTCACTGAGTCAAAACATTTTGATAGCAAAATGTATAGTTCAATATAATTCCAAAATTTGCTTAACTATGACAAAGAGGTTTGATTTGATACTGAGCATTTTAAGTATATAAGGTTTTTTAAGCTGTTTTATCTAAACATGTAATCCATTATTCAATGATTATAATACATAGAGAGATTTGTGCACACAGAGATTTCAATGCATAGCTTCATATATATATATATATATATATATATATATATATATATATATATGATATAAATTTTCTAGATTTTTATCTTTAACAGATAGCAATTTAAATGTCATTCAACTTAGAATATAGCTCTTCAAGTATATCATAAATGAATATATCTGTTCCATCAGCTTCAAAATAAAATTTCGTTTGATATAAAGGTCTACTTACAACTACTCATTTGTTAGCTAAGCATAGAGAGTTATTTTTTTCACATCTGTTTTTACCTGTTGTTTCTCTCCTCTACTGACAGCTCTGAATTCTCCTCTCCTGCTATTCCTGTGTTATTTTTCTGAAGAATATATTATGGTCCTCACTTGCTAGGAAAACTCTTGGAATTTAAGGAGAGAATCACGAGGGACATAGAAAAATAAAAAAAAAATTTACTACAAAATTCACGTTTTTGTTAAAGCACATGCAAGAATCACTAATTTTAAATGAACAAGGTCAAAAGAGTCGAGTGTAAGTGAAATCACCTGACAGAGCAGGGAATGTCATTGAAGTCAGTGACACAAAGAGGTCAAAGAGCCATTTCATGTTCTAGGTCACAATTTTCATAGCACAGTGACGGGGATCTCATGTGGCCATGTGGGAATCGCACGGGTGGATATGCACCGGGCTTATGTAGAGCCAGACATTGTAGCAGATTCTCTCTGCAGAGGATGAAGCCGGAGGAGACGAGCGCTCAGGCTGACTCCGCTACTAATCAAAGTGGGTTGGCTGGCAATTTAGAAGAAATGTGATTGTCTATTGCTGTGGGAGGAAAAGAAAGGCCCAAGAGGGAATGTTACAAAAGAAAGACTGCAACTGTGGAGTTCTGCTGCGAGGTTGAATAAAATCAAGGGAGAGTAGAGCCTTTTGATTTGGTGAGTTGAAGGCTCCTCGTGGTTTAGGTAACAGTTGGGTTGCTTTAGTTCTATTGTGTGCTAGAAATGATTCTTTGAGAAGAATGGAAGGAGAAGAGGAAGTGACAAAGAACTCGCCAACTTTAGAAGGTTTTAAGCTTGAGAGAAAAATAGCGTTCTAAGAAATTAGGTAGAAAAGAGATAATGGGAAAGAAGGATTTTTTAAATCCTTCTGTAGTGATTTATTAAGCAATGAAAAAGAGATGGGAAGGTAATAAACTTATTTAAGCATGATGCACAACATGCATGTGTTGAAACATCACTCTGCACCCCAAAGCACGCACACCTATCAAGCTAATCAAATGGAAAAATTAAAAAGGTAGGAAATTTAATAGCATACGTGTATAACAAGAATACTTCCAGAGACATTTTTTTTTTTATTTATTTATTTTAGAAAGGGTCTTGCTCTGGAGTCCAGGCTGGTCTCGAACTCATGGAAATCTGCCTGCCTTATTAATTCAAGTTCTGGGGTTATAGGCATGCATTACTGGACTTAGCTATCATGTGGCATGGGAGAATCAAACCTGGGGCCTGTCCCTTTGAGGGCAAGCATTGAACTACATTCCCAGCCAGAGACAAACATTTCTGAAGCAAATCAGAAGGAATTTAACAGTTACATAACTATTAAAAAAATAATTGTCATGGAACCCTTTGTATTTATACATAAGACAGATTTTAGTGGATTAATACTCTAATTCCTGGTGAATCGACAACCGTGTGTTGTTTCCATTTTATAAATGAACTGTGAAAGAAAGACATTGCCTGAGAGCAAAAGGGGAGGTCTGGACATTGGAAAGACAGGGTGCATAAGAGCTGTGTGCAAAGCTGCAAGACAATCACACAAAAGAACTATTTTGTTTCCATTGCATTCTTGGTACCATGGCTCCAGTGGAACCTCACTGTGGGAGATGAGGGAGAGACCCGCAAATAGGATTTGATCTGTGCAATATCTTGCAGTCACAGATCTCTGTGCATTGCTATTTGAGTTACATGTAAAAAGTACATAGGGAATGTGCTTAGTGCATACTTTGCACACACCACTCAGGCCTCAAGGTGTGTCTGAGGTTCAAAAATTCAGTAAATGATTTTATACATTTATGTGACAGAGATAATTCAATGAGGTGCTAGGAAGTAGCTCTCACAATGAAAATAGAGACATGTTCCCCTTATTCTGTTGACATTTTCCTACAATTTTTTTTCTAAAACATTATTGAATGTTTGGTTAGCTTGAATAAATCAATTAAAATGTTCATGTGATTTTTCTTCTTCTCTTAATATTTAATAAGTGCTGTGAATTATTTTACTTATATAATTGTCTAATTTTTCATCTTATTTTCCCTGTCAGTTGAGTTCTTGCTTCCAAATTCCTTGCCACCATTTAATAGGAGGATTACCTCCAAATGTATATTATACAGTTATTTTATCCCCTACAGATTAATCTGCCCCATTTTTTTTTTTTTTTTTGCTTGGATGCAATGGGAAGCAATTTGTTGCATTTGAATCTGCAATTTGAACTCAGAATTTAGCTTTGATTACCAAAGCAATCCACATTTGAGTAAGCCATTGGAAAGAAAACAAGAAAATTACAAAGCACTGTTTTTTACTTTTCTATGTGTCTCTTTTTAAAATTAATTCTTTTTGACTTACAAATTAGTTGTGCACATTTATGAAGTACACAGTGATGCTTTGATTCATGTGTGTATTTCCTTATTAAATATACTTATCTTTGCAAGTAAGCCCCGGACTTGGCTGATTACATTTATGTTTTCAGTGAAATTACTTTCAAATTTCAACTCTCAAGTGGAATTGAATTAAAACATTTGTTTCCATTTATCACACTGAATTACAAACTTATTCTCTTTCTTACACACAAAAACACAGGATGAATTAGGTCAGGAGAAGTGGGGACCCTCAGGTTCTGAAGCACTGACTGTTTGAATGAGTGGACACACTAGGGCAGAGTGACAATGTCACATTAGTCATTTGGGAGACTATATTGGTGGATTGAAAAAGTGGGTTGGGGGATCTACAGGTGCAGACTGAGCCCCAAAAGTTGTTGAACAGTTTAGGTAAACTACTATTTTTTTTTAAAAAAAAAATTGAGATGATGCATCATACTGATTTTTTTTTTCAGAGCAGAAGTTGTATATTAAAGTTCTGCCCTTTTATAATACTTGAAAAATAGCACATAAAGTAGACAATCTCTATCTAAGATGATTGTTAATTGTAAAATTTTATTACATCTATTAGAGGGCATTTGAAGTAGATTTCAGCTACCGGCTGTCCTGGACTTTAAAGTTTGCATTGAGAAATCTGTGGCAATTTGAATGGGTTCGCCTTGGTAGCGTAATGTCTGTTTTTCTCTCGCTTCCTTTAATTTTCTTTCTTTATGTTTTATAACTGAGGTCTTGATTATGACATGTCATGCTGAATCCAGACCCCTGATAAAGCTCTCCCACCTGTTCCGGCTTTCCTACCCAGACGGTGGGACTGTCCACCCTCCGAGGTGCTCCCACTACCACCCGAGCCAGTCAGGAGTTCATCAGCCTTTCTCTCCTCTCCACAACTCTCTCTTGTGCCATTTTCTTCCTAGGCACTGTTAGATATGTATGTGCACAAAATGCTAAACTGCATTGTAAACCTTAAACTTTGCACTTATATAATATATATCAATAAAATGGGGGGGGGGGGAAAGAATGACGCCCCAATACCTTGATTTGCTCTTCTGAGCCTTCTTTTACTCTAAACAGCTCAGCCTTAGGCTCTTTTTTTTATGGCTCTTGCTTACATCACTGCCTTTATGACTGCTTCTGCTCTCTCGGCGCTTGGAGTCCTTTTCTAGGGGAAGCTTGCGATGCATTTGCTGTTTGCACTACCTGCAGGCTTGTTTTTAGAGGCTGGTGCTACCAGCTACTATAAACTCCCACCTCTCCCCCATCCTTCTTTATTTCAGAGAGAGCTGTGGGCTTCAGCCTTTCCTCCATCTGTGGATTCTGGTGGCTTATACTTCTTTGCAGGCCTCCTGGGGCTGCTTCCTAGGCTGCTATTTTTCTCCACGTTTGATGTGTCTTTTGGGCTTTTGATCTTCCCGTGGCCTTCTTTCAATCATTGGGGCGCTCCATGTCTCTCTTAGCTGAGTTGGAAAGGAAGTTTTTAATTATAATTTCAACTTTTTAAGTGTGCCCACAAGGAGATACTGTGCAGCTCTGTCACTCAGCCTCCATCTTGACTAGAAGCCTGAAAATTCACTTTAATAAACCTTACCATCCATATGACCCAAAGTTGGTCATAATGCATCATCACTTTGAGAACAGAGGTTAAATTTGACTTAATGCAGAACATATACCCATTTAAATAATTTCAACTGTTTCTTAGCAAAATAAACATTGTGTTGTAAGATATTCATCACATTTGAAAACTTCACTGAAGGATCTTACACATGTGGCGGGGGAATTGAAATCAGATAAGATCACGATAAATTGTTCTTCTTACAACTTGTGTCTTAAGAACAAAGTAATTTGTTTGACTTCAATTCTAGTGTCTTGTGTTCTGAAAAATAAGTCTCAGAAATACGATTCAAAAAATAAAAGGTGACCTAGTTTTCAAGTAGAGATGGTCAGAAAAACAAAAATGATCAAAGAACACTTTGCACTGTTAAGGTGACAAGTGGAAAAACAGTGCCTGTTTTCAGTTTCCCTTGGAGGTTCTAGGTTGCAAAGTAATTGCATCCCAAATATAAAAGCAGTAAGAGCGGGCGATCGGGACTTGTGAATCAACAGCAGCCTTTATACTAGTAAAATCATGTCCTGGTTTTAAAGACCAAGCTGGAGCACCAATCATACTTCTATACCACCATTAATTTAATCACTTGGCCATCTCACTTACCTTATATCTGTTCCATTTTTGTCAAAATAGCAGATTGAGGAGTAGATCAAAATAATATTATTTCATCTACACTGCTGTAAAGTTAGCCATCATATAAGTAAATATCTCAATATATTTCTTTCATAATTCTGAAAGGATCTTTGCACTAAAACTGTGTTTTTCAGCAGCTTTGCTATGACACAATTTATATCTTCATTCTAAGAAAAGCTTGTTAACCTTCATACTACTAGATCTAAAAGCAAGGAAATATTACATAGTAAAATAAATGAGGCAATTTGAAGCCTATAATTTGAGTCCCAATGTTGAAACACTAAAATAAACTGTGACACATGTGTTTACTTCAGTGTTCTGTAATAAATGTAAGCTTTAATTATGCACTGGCCTTGCCCCAGGTCCTGAGTGTCTTATTGCCTACATGATATCTAAATTAGTCTGCGTATAAAAATTTATCATTCGTTTATGCTTTTGTGTTTGGATTCCTCCCATAATCACTTGAAGATAAAGCACTCTGTGGGAGATGGGACCTCCTCCGATAAAGTTTGTTGCTAGTGTTAACCCTAACGTTTGGATGAAATCATTTAACATTCCATAAAACTTCTGGTTGGTAATAAAATTCACATAATTCAACAGTGACAGAGTTACACTTCTCATACATTAGTTTTTACTCAGCAATGGCAGAATAAGCTTGCAGTGCTGGGAAACATTATTGACACTGTCACTGATGTTTTCAAGCCTCAAAAATATTGTGAAGTTTTAGACACTTTAGCGTTTACTAACATGGCCGTAAAATGTAAGTTACATGTGATTGTATGTGCACAGTAAGTATTTTACCTGATATTAGCACATATTTGTCTCATAATTTTTTCCCTGTGTTACAACAAATGAGGAAAGAATTATTGGCAGAGGCAGGTTCCTGAAAAATATTAAGCTCTACCTTAGTTCAGGCTTACAGTGCCAGCTGGTGGGGAGGCTGAGGTAGGAGGATTACAATTTAGAGCCCAATCTGGGCAGTTTAACAATTTAGTGGGACCTTGCCTCAAAATCAAAATGAGCTGGAGATGTGTCAGTAGCTCGGGCAAAGATGTTCATCGGGCCAAAGTGTTAGGGTTTTTCGCTGATGTCCTCGGTATATGTTTACATCCTGCGTCACATAGGAAACAGTAAGTTTCTGCCAGCAATATGACTGATAAAATGGACAAAACCAAATGTTATATTAAACGAAAATTTTCAAGGACTTCTTTCTTAGATAGCTGTAAAAATTGAGGAACTAGAGAAGAAAAGGCTTAAGAATTATTTTCATATTGTTTTCATTTTGAGTCTTTCAATAGTGATATAGGCATATATCATTATCTGTACTTACATAGGTATATAAATAATAATATATATGAATATTAGCTATATAGCATGTAATACTATAATAGCATATTAATTCTGTTTTTATGTTTATTATTGGAAAAAGTATATTGGTTGGTTTAGTCTTATGCAATAGAGTTGAGGAAGCAATTTTTTCTAACTACAACGTCGCCAATAATAGACATTGATCTAAGAGGATTTGGCCATGTGAAGAGTCCTATCATTTTTGCGATTTGCATTTCTGATAAGACAGCAAGCCCTATTTAAGCCACAGTGTCTCCTCTCAGAGATGTGGGCTGAGTACCCCGTGCAGAGATGCTTCAGTCACTAAGGGGAGGATTTTCTACAGAGCTGCTTGAAATTCCTTGCTAATTTGATTTCAGTGAATTAGCCAATGTAAAAATTTCAAACATGCCTACACTCACACAATTCTTACTAAAGATCTCTAGAGTAGAATATAAGTGTCAATGATAGGTCTGCTCAGTAGACTCACATCAGTTCTGGGTTATTAACGTAGGTATCCACTTACAAATCCAATGCTTTTCTGCAAGTTAATTTGTAAATAAATTCATCTTGATCTTCTAACAAAATTGTGTTGACTTGAAATTATTATAAATACCATACTTTTATTTGGTATCTTTATTACATATCACCTATTTTTAATAAACACTATTGCTTTATTGTACTAAAAATTTGGCACACTAATTTAAAACAAGTCACAGGAAATATTCTTTTATTATTTTAGAGGAAAACTTATACTCTTTTTAATTAAATATGATTGCTATCACACTTTTTACAAAGGTCCAACATCAAGTACAGAAAGTCACTGTTATTCCAATAGTCTGTCTTTATTGCAAATAAATTTTACTTTTTAAAGATATATTTTATGTGCTTAAATTAATGTTTTGTATTTTTATTCACTTCATTAATGCCAAAATTTACATTGTTGAGTTTTCAATGATAAAATATTTCATTTGTTTATGACTCCGACTGAGTCATATTCCTTTGAAACTTGATATTGAATTATCAGTTAATTTACATGAAGTTATAGCTGCTCAATTTCTAGAATTCTTGGAAGGATCATTTTGTAATTGCATACATTATTATATATATTACATATAATTATATAATTTATATCTGATATATATTATGTATAATATATAGGAAATATATATATATATATATATATATATATATATATATATATATATTAGGATATATATCCTGTAGTGTAGGATATACATATATCTTACATTAAACATCTATATCCTCTCTTATATATGTGATCCTCTGTTATGTATATTCTAAGAGAGAGAATATGCACACATTTTACATAAGTGACATTCATAAACATACAATATAGAGGTGTAATGAATTAAAGAGTGTTAGTCAGTTTTCCATTGCTCTAAAAATACCTGAGAATGACACCCTGGTGGGTAAAGAAAGAAAGGAAGGAAGGAAGGAAGGAAGGAAGGAATCACTGCAACAATACCAGACAACAACTTTTAAATAGAACATGTTCTTTGCAATCACTTTTGAATTGATAACAAAAGTATTTTATGGTTACTTGCAAAAATAATGATTTCTCTTTAAATTTTGCATATATTCTTATTTTACTAAGTATGTTGTAGTGGAGAAAGATGAATGGGAGATGGGTGCCACATTTCTTTAAAAAATTATTGAGAATAATTCTAACATGAAACAATAATTCCAACATAAAATAGATACAGTTACTGAAGCCTAAAAAGCCTCCTGTACTTGAAAGAAATATCGGGGTGATATTTTGGGGGGTTGGTTGTGGGGACTCTGTGACATGATGCATCTCTTACATCACTGAAAAGTAATGTAGGAATTAATCACATGTCTGTGTCACCCACCAAGTGTGTGTGAATTGATTTTTAGTGATAATATGAGAACAAAAAAAATAAAGAAACTAATGAATTTTATTGAAAGGCACTATTCATCTTACAATAATTTTGTTGATTTTGCGTGAACTGTGTGACAATCTTAAAATAGGCAATTAACAAACTTATTCTCACTAAATAATCTTATTGAGAATGGAAATTCAAACCCTCTTATTGGATGTTTTTGTGTTTCCATTTTGCTTTGATGTTTATTCACGATTGCTGTCTTTTTCTTACATTTCCCTAGTGATGGTTTCTGCAGCGTTCAAGTAGCCTATTAGTAAAATATCCTTGTTTTTATACACCTAATGATTTAAAAAATCTTTTAAAAATCCCAAAAGGTTTTATAATTATTTGATCTATGTTCCCAGCGTTGAGATGCCCATAATAATTTAAATAGGTAAACAAGAAGTAGGAATTAACAAAAATATGAAAAAGATAATTGAATAATACTAGAATTCAACTTTACTGAAAACCTCATGAACTTTATAGCCAATATTTTCAACACATGGGCAAAGTTTAAGATAAAGTCACGCATTAAAATTTTGCAGGGGCTGGAGGAATGACTCAGCAGCTAAAGTGCTTGCTTAGTAAATGCTAAGTCAAGTGCTAAGTACCCGAGTTCTATTCCCCAGCACTATGTAAGCTGGGCATGGTGGTGCACGCCTGTAAATCCGATAATCAGGAGGTTGAGGCAGGAGGACTGCCATGGGTCTAAAGCCAATCTGGGTTCCATAGTGAGTGAGTTTAGGACAGCTTGGGTTACAGAGAGAGAGCATTTCATCCAATCATTTTATACTTTCTGAAGCAATTCTGGAAGTTCTCTTTTCTGCGTGTCTTTTTTGAGAGGTGATTAAAAAAAATGGCGACTACTGCTGCCAAGTGACACATAAAGTAACTACAAGCGCACAGAATGCTGTCATGATGTCTTCACCTCACTCACCGGACTGGCATCATGCCGAGCCTGACTTTTTCTTGACATCAGAATGATCATGAAGGACAAACGTTTGGACTCAGTTCTGCAGGTGGAAGTAGCCGCTCTAATGAGACTGAAAACACGAAATAGGACATCCAGATTTTCTTCAGAAAGCAACAAAACACTGTGTGATGGATTCCTTTGGAAACAGAGGACATATTTTAACAAGAACTAATAGCAGTGTGTCTTGAATTATAACGATCTTTATTATTTAAACACTAAGTGTTTTTTTCCATCACTATAAATAGCGAATTTCTGAGTGGTTATTAGTGATTCTTATCAGTACTGAACTCTTCTGAAACACTGGGAAATTATGTGAATTCTATAGACTCTGTTCTACTTTTTAAAATTATTTTATTAAGTACTTAATGAGTATTTAATCAGACTTTTTGAAGAAACATGAGTTGAGAAAGGTACCCTAAATATTTACAATATCACACTGTCCCTTTTCTCCTTTTAATTTTTTATGTACATGAGTTCCAAATTCTATATCATTTTAGGGGCATACGGCCTAGGGGAATCAATGAATAATTACACCAATGTTCACCTCTGTTCTTCCTTCTTACTCTCACCCTACCCCTTTCTACGGACTCTCAGAGATTAATTCCTTTTCTAGCAATATATTGCCCACTTTCTACTCTGTCACTTGTGTTGGGGACTGTTTTATGCCTCTTTTTGTTAATTCATTCTATTTCACTCAGAATTATTGACTCAAGGTGGCCCTATTTCAATTCAAATGTTTCAAATCTATGTCTTGCTTTATGGTGCACAGTATTCCATTGCATATAGATACAACATCTTCTTTATCCATTCCTGTATTGATGGGCACATAGGTGGTTTCCTGGGTTTAGCTATCGTGAATTGTGCTTCTACAAACATGGATATCCATTTGCCTTTATCACACAGTTTCTAAGAGCTCGATTTTTACAATTTTTTCCACACACTTAGACATAAAACTTTATGTAACACCTCAATGAACTTTGTTAGACGTTTCAGTTAGTGTATATCAACATAATGATACTTTAAGAAATATGAAAAATAGGTAATGCATTAGAAATAAATGAGGTATTAATTTAATATGTGCTTTATAAAACACAGGGAAAAGAGTGTAAGTCTCTAATTTATGTTTCTGTGAGTATATCGTGGAGGGATGGATGAAAACCCTTGAATTTCTTGTTCTCCCCGTTTCTTGTTTTTATAATTATAAATTAAGAATTTGAAAGGCAGGGCATTAGGGGTTTATCTTGATCAACAGCTGATAGTCCTATTCTGATGATGATTCCTGAAAGAGTGGACAAGTGACGGTGGTCTGGACATGAGGCATGGAAAATTCCTGTGGAAAGAAGTGACGTCACAGCATAAGGAGGGAATGCAGAACAGAATGGACGTGGGCACCAAGATGCTTAAGAAAAAGAGAAACCTTGCCTCATTCCCTCCAAACTGTTTGAATTAGTGGCCCCTGTCAATCATTTTATTTGACATCACAGGGATTAATATCAAGATACCTGAAATGAGTGTCTCTTAATGTTAACTATTTGATATAATTAATTATTGGATATTATAGGGGAAGTGTTTCAATTTCATCTATTTAACTGTTCTTGTGATGCAAATCAGACAAAATTATTTGCTATTTAAATTATGTTAGAACTTCTTTGGTAGAGTATGCTAATATTAATGCTAATATTTTTACTAGTTTGTCTTAATTAATTAGCAAAATAATAAACATACTATCAAAGGCCTCTATAAATTTTAAAGAATTAATAAAGTAATAGAGCACCTCAATTTATAAAATTCAATTACACTAAGATAACGTGATGTGTTAACGGTAAAGAAAATTAGAGAAGCTGTTTTATTTTAGGTTCTTCATTGTACCATTATGTGCACAGTTCTCAGTATTTCAACAGATATTGATTTCCAATAAAATTCAAAAAGTTTGAATTCATATTTATAAACATTTAGCTTGAAAATTTAATATTTTTCAATATTTAATAATTCTGAGTGTTTATATTATTAAGTACAAATAATTGTTTTGCTAGATTTTTGCTGCTTGCTAACCGAGTTTTGGGAACATTATTTTATTGATATCAGAAGGGTTTCAGAAGCTTTCTTCTGTTACCCTTCCCAGAAAGTGAGCACACAGTAAAGGAATTAAGTAGACTGAATGTTTATCCTTGTTTTGAACGAGACACTCTTCCAAATTCATTTCAACAAGCTTTATAAACATTTTCAACGTTTTCCTCTGTGTCTGAGATTCAGTCCTCACTTTGACTTTTCATGAAAAAGCATTTATAAGTTCTTCAATCTCTTCCAATTAGAGCAAATCTTAAAATGATAGCAAATTATATGAAATAATGAATTATTTAATTTTTAAATTTTCTTATAAATTTACAGCCATATACGAATTAAGTATATCTTGTGTAAAGTTGTATTTTCTGGTTGGAAAACTGTATTACTTTTGTTTGACTTTCTCATCTTAGTTGCTAAATAGATTGCTGCATAGAACTCTATCCATTACTGAACAAGGCCACCGTCTTAATTTCCTTTTAATACATATTGTCTCTTCAGGATCGTTTGTCATCCAGGTGACAGCAAGTGACGCAGATGACCCTACAAGTGGCAATAACGCTCGTCTTCTGTACAGCTTACTCCAAGGCCAAGCATACTTTTCTGTTGAACCAACAACAGGTATCTGAATAAAACGGAATGCAAGTCAAGGGGATTTGAAAGCAGGCAGATGTCCTCCAAAACCATCTACTGAGAAGCATGCCTCACAGTAGGCCTGAGCTATCAAAAATTAAATAAGCAAGTGCTAATTACTTTTTAGGATTTAAGATATTTTTGTAAGAGTATGAGAAGAGATTTTCCATATCAACATCACATATGATTTATGTATGTACGGTAAAATAAATATAAGAATTCCTATAAATTAGCTAAAGAAAACAACACACAGCCCAATTGAGATATATGATGGAAATATATTTATAAGAAATTGAAAAAAATAATACAAAAGGCTGAAAGGTTAT
The DNA here is from genome assembly GCA_004027205.1 of Ctenodactylus gundi. Taxonomy (NCBI): domain Eukaryota; kingdom Metazoa; phylum Chordata; class Mammalia; order Rodentia; family Ctenodactylidae; genus Ctenodactylus; species Ctenodactylus gundi. Next base: position 177,514 of record PVKB01002038.1, read on the forward strand.
TAATAATTCTCAAACATGTTAGTCTTGAGTTAAATAAAAAAATAAAACTACAGTGAGATAAAATTGCATGCTTGCCAGAAAAGTGAGATTAAATATGAGCTTGAGGCTAGATGCATACGTTGGTAAGTAGTCTTCACTTAAAAAAAATTCTGAGTTTTATATATTATTCATTTATATGAATACTTTTTTATTTTCTTATTCTTCCTTTTTGTATTTGTATTAAATATTTATGTAGCTCATAAAATATATAGAATATATATTTTTATTCACAGATATAGTAGATAAAAATCATATGAAATTAATTTATCTAACTTTTTTGTTTAAAACAATGATTAAGCTTACATTAGCTTTACTCTTAGCAGGTTAAAGATTGAAAAAATTAAAAATTATTAACTAGAAATATAAGAAGTACCAAAGGGAATGATATTTTTATGTTTATTGGGGGGGATGAATTATACCCACTCATTCATTCAGCAAGTTTAAATGTCTCAGCCATTGCCAATAAGGGCTTCCTGAGAGAATCAGATTCTGAGATTTGATTTGATATCCTATATTCTTAATTATGATACGCAGCTTGTGCTTCTGGGAGATGCACAGAAAAACATTATTTCACGTAGTCAGTGACCTGAAACATTAGGATGCAATTCTTTCTGACAATCCTGGTTGAGAAAGGCTGACTATACAACAGATATTCAACTGGGCGTGGGGGCACTCCAGATCCTGGGTCTAATGTACCAGAACTTACTGACAAGGAGAGTTGAGTTTCTTTAACCAACTGGATACTGGTTTACACAAAATTTTATTAAAAATCTAACAATGTTCTTAACATTCTGATGACCATTGTAGACTCTAGGTAGATTTAATTTTGAATTTATTATTATTGTTCCCCAGAGCAGTGTCAGGTACATGCAGCAGTTCAGAATAGTGATGTGGAGGACTTTTTCAGAAATTAATATGGAAAATGACATGGTTAACTATGAAATAATAATAGAAATTTTATTACATTTTTAAAAGGAGTCATAAGAATATCATCTACAATGGATAGAGAATTGCAAGATGAGTACTGGGTAATTATTCAAGCCAAAGACATGATTGGGCAGCCTGGAGCACTGTCTGGAACAACAAGTGTATTAATTAAACTTTCAGATATTAATGATAACAAGCCTTTATTTAAAGAAAGTAAGTAGAAGGCATCCTGAAATTTCATTACAATGTAAATATTAGTATTTTGAATGCAGACAGATGTTACAAATGGTAATGTAGAAGCACTGCATGAGTGCAGGAGTTGCAGAAATTACATTTGATAATTGTGCTAAGATGTAACCGTTTTCACAGTGTGAAAAGTCAAATGTAAATTAATGAGTGATATGTTAGTATTCTACTCCTGGTGTTAACGAGTTGCCACAGACTCCATTGATTACAACAAATTATCTTCAAGAAGGGTTGGTATGGTTCTCACTAGGCTCTGATTAAGCTGTCTCCAGTGCCTACATGTTCCTGAAATTTTGAGAAAATTAATTTTCTTATGCATTTCATTGTTAGTAGAAATATTTCTCCACTTTTGTAGGGTTAGTATTTGCTTTCTTGATAGCTTTTTGCTAGGGGTCACTTTCACTCCTAGAAGCCTCATCCTCGTCTGGACAAAGCCCCCTCCTCTCAGGAGCATGAGAGATTTCAAATATTTATCACACTGACATCTCTCTAGCCAAAAATGTTGTCTTTTCTACTTTTAGGCAATCCTTTCATTAGATTGGGCTCACATGATAAGCCAGAGTGATCTCTCCGTGTCAATGTCCTGTGTCTACCACCTTGAATTCTCTCTACAGCTTTTATCCTCTATTCCATTTGAGGTCATATATTCATGGAATCATAGAAGTTAAGATATACATTTGTAGGGTTATTCTGAATCCTATGAATGATGCTTCTGAAAAATGATTTTATTTTTCATCTTTAAAACAAGAATAGGTCTAACTTGCTCTGATGGTTTAAGTCATAAATACAAGTTAAATCTCAAGACATTTCTTTTATAGACAATATCTTTTTAGGAGATTCTTAGTTTCAAAAATAAATTTGGAAGCATTTCCAGATAGCAAGGTCAATTACTATAAAAAGAAACTTTGATAAACATGTGACAAAAAGGAATGGTGGATACGAATTTTATGTACATATTACCTGTATGGATATATTCAGCCATTACATAATTTTCTAGGTATTGGTTTTTGTACAAAAATGAAATTCTTTATCACTTTGTTTTCTCTCTCTTTATTAGTCCTTTATCCCATCTCTCAAAGTCAAGTGAAATTACAGCTTTGTTGAAAGCTCAAGTGAAGTGTTATCTTTATTGATTCTGTCCTAATTAGATAGACCAGGTATAAGCTCAGGAAGCTGTCATCATCCAGACTTGAATTGAAACCCAGGTTTGCCATTCATTGGTACATGGACTGAAGATCGGCTGTTAATATGTATGCACAGGCAGGAACAGAATAATGGAGACAGTGTTCTGACTAGTCAGTTCTTTATAGAACAGAATACTGTCTAATAGTCTGATTATTGAAGAAATGTTGTTATGCAATTTGCAATGATATTTTGGTCAGCATTCATCAATAAGTAACTGTTGCCTCATAAGACTTTAATAGAGCTTAAAATGCTCGTGATTCACTTATGTTTTACTATAATTTTTCTATGTCTAGATACACAAAAACTTGTCTTTTCACAATTCCTTATAATATTCAATAAAATTTTGAAGCTACAGGCTTTCCTCTGTAGCTTAAGTGTGCAGGAAGCGGTTCCATTTAAGTTTGTGCAAGCACCCCGCAGGATGTTCACACAGCAATAAAAGTTCCTGAGGACACCTATCTTAAAAAAAAAAAAAAGTCCTATTGTTAAATAGTAGGTGATGGCAAAACAAGTCAACATTTTTTTCTGCCCCATGACTTAGTCATAAAACATCTTACTTTTTAAAACAATTGCTATTTTTGAGATAATAAAATCTGTGCTCTTTGCATGGAATGCATGAAATGGGGCAGTAGAACATGACTTCTAAAGCGAGAGAAGAATATTTAATTACAACAGAAATATCCAGAACTTGATGAAATGATTGCCATATAATGTCTTGAAAAACGGTAGCTGGGTATATTGAATCAAACCTGCCCATGATACGTGGAGACGAAGGCGGAAAAGCAAGGAGACACCTTGCTCTCTGGGTTGCAGAACTCTCAGAAAACTCGGACACAAATATTTTCAATTGTCACCTCCTCTCTCGGGTTCTTTTGACATTTTTCCCAATTTTTTGATTTCTGACAAATATTTTTATAAATTAGAATAAAAAACTGTAAAGTTAATCAGAATATCTGTGTAAAATGATGCCATCACTCCTTTCAGACAAATTTTATTGTGAGTAAACTGATAGTTGCTTTCTCCCATTTACTTTGCTTTCCTTGTTACCCTCCTCTTAATTTAAATAAACTTTATTCTTGCCCACTGTTGTGATCAGGTTTCTGTCCCCACTCTAAGACGTCACTCAAGTACTACGTCATTTCCTGGGGCTATTCAGTCTCTACCTTGTTTATTGTCTGTCACGTCTTTCACGTCTGTTTCTTTTTATATTTCCACTGAGGTTAACATATTAACCAAGCTTACAAATTCAAGTTTAAACTCTTGCACTTAGCACTAAATTATTTGTATTCAGTCTCTGTCTCCTGAATCCACTCTTCCATTCACTGGAAATGTCAGGTGTAAGGGATGCTACAGTGAGCTTGAAGGCCATCAGTTGTATTTGGGCTAGAAGGATACAGTAAAAATAAATCATGAGCAGTAAGAGTGTAAGGGTGAGAGAAAATTTTGATTTATATGCACTGCTAAGATTTCCTAAAATATATTTGAGAGAAAATGATACTCTTGCAAGAAAATAGGGAGATATTCAGATTTAAAAATAAATGTGGAAGTGCACACACTGATATATTCTCCCAGAGAGAGACAGAAATGAAAAATAAGTAACTGGAAACATAGAAACATAGCTAAGACTTTTTTTTCCACAGAGAATATATAAAATATGCTATAATTGGAAATTTCTTTGATTATTTATCAAATATGTGGAATTCTGCTTCTAAAGGTTTATACCGCTTAACTGTCTCTGAATTGGCACCTGTTGGGACATCTGTAGGAAAAATCGTGGCATATGACAATGACATAGGAAACAATGCAGAAATGGATTACAGCCTGGAGGAGGATGATTCACAAACATTTGACATCATTACCAATGATGAGACCCAAGAAGGAATAGTCATATTAAAAAAGGTAACTATATTAAATTTATTTGCCTTACAAGAGCGTGCAAAATCAAATCATAATACAAATAATTATTTTGTATAGTTGCTCTGGTTTTTGCTTGTTTAACTGAAATGGAAATGCACAAGGTATATACAGTTCAGGAAGAAAATGAGTTCAGAGATGAGGGGGTTTTTGCATACTTATTTTATTTTATTTTCGTAGAGCCTCTTGAAATATATGTAGAATTTCTAAAGTAAAATTTAAAAAATTTCATAAGATCATATTAGCTAGAAAATTTATTCTCAATTTCATAAGGTATCTGTGTGTATAAAAGTATAATCTTAGAACTGAATGAAAACATACTTATTTTGAATTACTTATATGTATGTGATAAAATACAAGGACATTTTTCTCATGTCTAATAGTAATGCTAGAAGAATCCATGTACATAAAGCACAAATCTTTCCTGAAAAGCAAATGGCCACCAAACAAGGAAAACTTTTCGTTTCTTTTGCACCTAAGTAACCTACCAGGTTACTAAGACCATTAGCTTTGTTCCTTCCGTTTCTCTTTATAGAAGGTGGATTTTGAGCGCCAGAGCAATTATGGTATTAGAGCCAAAGTTAGAAATCGCCATGTTGATGAGGAGCTCATGATCTACCACGCGGAAGCTTCCACCACATTTATTAAGGTTCAAGTAGAAGATGAAGATGAGCCTCCTGTTTTTCTCCTGCCTTTTTATATATTTGAAATTTTTGAAGAGAACTTACGTGAATCATTTGTGGGCATAGTGTCGGCTACAGACCCAGATCATATAAAATCACCAATCAGGTAAGTCTTACTAGAAGATCAGCTTGGCATTAGTAAGGGAACAAAGGCGGACTAGTGTGATTATAAGCTTCATGCAAATATAAACAAGGATATGGGTGACCTGGACTTCTTCCTATGGTGATTAAAGAACTTGCAACACTGTAAATAGACCAGGAGTGGGAGGTTAAGGCAGGAAGGCCAGCGTTCCAGCCTCACCTGTCCAACTTAGGGACTTAGACCAGGTCTCAAAGTCCAAATGGGGGAAAAATGTCAGGGTAGTAGTCTAGAGTGAAAGTCTTGGATTTCATTCACAGCACTGAAAACAAAACAGAACAAAACAAAAATTCTCTTTTGGTTGAGACACATCATTTAAAATAAATGATTTCAAACTTGTGAGAAAATACTAAGTATATTAATTATTTTAGTAAAACTCATTGAGTCTTCCTTAATGGGGTAGTGGGTGAGGATTGATACAAAGTCACAAGAAAAACAGTGCTCATCCATAGATAGCTCATTTAAATACTATCAGCATCCAGTGATGTTAAACGGGATGATGAAATGCTGATTTTCTTCAAAATCTGAGGGAGTTTTGCTGGACTGAAAAAAATATAGGTGATGTAAGTACAGTAGATTTACAATAAATTTTTTTGTGTTAACAATAAACAATGTTTGGTGCCTATTAATCAGTCTATTAACAGCTTCTATGTTGAGTTTATTTTTTTTCAAATTATGAGTTTTGGTATAATTGGATGAGAAAGCCACAATATGAACTTTTTTCAGCACCTGTATTCACTTACACAACCTTCATAGTCCACAACTGAGAGGATGCATGAACTCGCGCATATGGTGTAAGAACTACCTACGGCTGTCTTTCCTGGGCTTTGTCAGGAAACTAAGGGATACTGTTAAGTTTTTGATGCAAAAAAAGTTTCTCTTTTTTGATCACTGTTCAAAACATACTGCTTTTTAATACCTAAATATCTGTTACTTTGTGATAGTGATTTTAGTAATTGTACATGTTCAATTTTAACCTAGAATATCATTATTTTCCAAAAAAGTAGTACCTATTAACTTATTAATTGTTCTGAGAACACAATTTTTAGTTGTAAAAGAATAGGCAAATAAAGCAGTGACACTCTATGCCACATAACCTCCTAGCAATTGATTGTACCTTACTTATTTTTCTAATTTATGCATAGTGTCTTTTCATGAAGCAGATACATAATTCTTAATTGTGAGTTATGAAATTCATGTTTCACCTATGCTTCATAATTATTATTACCAATCATTCATAATTCATTCCCTCTATCACATCCTCATATTAGTTTCTAAAACGTTATTATAAATGATGACATTCTGAATATCTTAATCATGAAAATTTTTAAAATTCTGTTATTTATTATTCTCAGATGAAGGGGTGACTTTCTCCTAAGTTGGCAATAAGGGAAGGGTATATTTATTCACAAGTTCATACAACATATGAGAGCCCATGCTGTGCGATAACCAAAGAAATTAAGCACACAATTAGGAAAAATGGAACATATTATCGGAGAATGGGGTAAAAAAATAAAAAAAAAGCAAACTACCAAATCTATGATAAGGTTGACTATAAATTTATCATAATGGAAGAGAATTATGAAATCATTTTGCTGCTCAGGTAGTGAACGCATGCGTTCCATTTTCTCATTGTCCAATTCAAGTGATACTCTGTGAAGAAAAGAACATGTATGTAATTTTGAAAAAAAAAAACATCGACTAGAGCTTTGGAGATATTTCTAAAACAACATATGAAGTATTGCAAGTGTAATCTCTGCCCTAATTAGGTCAAAAATCACAATGTAAGATGTGAGAAGAAAATATATCCTCACGTGATTTGTGAAAACAATATTTCAACAGAACATTGTAAATAAAAACATTTGTATACAAGAAATACATTCAACATTAAGTTGGGAAGTTTTGTGGATCTTCTTTTGCTACTCGACATGTATGGTAGATCTGAAAGTAAGTAAAAATACTGCAGAAAATGAAAGCAAGACTTGCTCTTGTAAAAAGAGGATACCAAGAAGACTAACGACTGTGATGTAAGATGAGAATCAGGAATCATTACATATCAAAATTTTCTTACTGTTCTCACTCCTCTATGTCTGCAGAAAATTGTTTCCAGGACTCTCATGAATATTGCAAATTCTGAATGGTCAGGTCCCCATACACAATGCCATAATATTTGCATATAATATATGCACATCTCTCTACAATCTTTAAATTATCGCTAGATTATTTATATCAGTATATACAATGAACATACTACATAAATGGTTGTTATATTGTGTTATTTATTGAATAAATATAAGAAAATAAGGTCTGTATGTGTTAGGTATGTGCAGCATATTTTTTTAAGTTGCTGAATATCATTTGTGTGGAAAACAGAGGTATGAAAAGATAATTATATATGCAGATAGATGAAGGTGTATGCAGACAGAAGAAGTGTTATGGAAATAAATATGTTTCTCTTTCACCAGAGGTATGTGTGCATATACACCCTGTTGATGTTTCTTCAGGGTATTTACAAAAAAAAAAAATATGAAACACCAGAAGCAGTGGGAACTCTTGGCAGCAGACTTTGCATTCTAATACTATTCTCTCATCAATAGTATTGGTATTCCCTGGAGAACTGGTTGCATCCAGGTGTTTTATTTTTTTTTTAAATGTTGTAGTTTCAAGAACTAACAGAGTTTTCAAAAAAAAAAAATGAAAGAGAAGGGATGAGCTGGGACAACTAACAAGCATCCTGTGATTATTCAACATGTACATCGCTCTGAATAACTAGGCGACAAATAAATAATGATCCTTGGCTTCTATGATGAATTTTGGCTTGCTATTAACTTTTCATAAGTGAAACCTATGTAAATAAAATAAAATCTATTCATAAATTACAGAATGACTATGATTACTAAATATAAGAGATTAAGAATGGAAATAATTACTGTATCAAAATGATAATTAGCTTTATCATTAATCTGTGCATACTAAAAATGTTAAATGTTTAAAAAGAAAGCTAGTAATTTCAAGATATTAATTTTATTAATTACAAAATGTACTTTTACAGTGGAGGAATCTGGCAGACACCAGTATAATCAAGTGATGAAGACTCGTAGGTTAGTTGATAAACAATCGGTATGGTTTGCTGTGACGACCTAAGAAGTGCACCCTGCTCTGTTGTTCCTGCCAAAACTGCAACTTTAATCTAATTACAAGAAAATACGAGACAAACACAAACTAGGAGCATTGTGCGAAGGAGCCTCCCGGCATTCCTCTAAACCATCAAGGGCATGAAAGACAAGGAAAATGAGAATTTTTGAAGGGGAATAGAGTTATGAATAGGGAATAGTATGATCCTTTGGCTGGATCATAAAACAGAAAAGCATGACTGGTAATGATTGTGCCATTCCTCTCGCCTAGAAAAGCATTATTGGAGAAGCTGGTGTAATCCAATTGTCATTGGTGATTTCATTAATAAAGATAGTAATGAATTCATTAGTTTTGAAACAATAAAAACATTGTGCTTTGATACAGGAGATCTGAGTGAAAGGCATGAGAGGATTATATCCTAATTATATCCTTTACCCAGGCACAGTTTTTTTTTTTATTATTTTGTATGATTAAAGTTATTTCAAAATGTTTCTAATTAAATTTGTGAGAAAAATCACAAATGAGAAACTGAAGAGATTTCTAATTTCTGTTTTCTAATTTAAAATGTTAGAGGGAGATACAAATTACATAGACAGATAGATTTATAGAGGGTCAAGTAGCCATAATTTAAAGACCAATGCTATCCCATCTATGAATTTGAAGGGAGAGAAAAATATTTATCAAGAAGGAATTATAACTCCAGAGGGACCGAGGAAATCATATTCCCTGTCTACCTATTATCGCAGAGAACATTCTGGCTTTTCTTTCTTCAGACCTACATTTGTTTTTGTTTTTCATCGCAATTTGGACTTGACTGGCCTTGGCTCCTCCTAGAATTTCTAAGCGATGCTCATTAAACTACAAGAAGCTAAACCTTCTTAGCAAGCTACGCGTGGGCTTCAGTTGAAACTGTGTTTCATAAAAAGAGGATTAGATGCTTAATATGAAGTAGGAATGGTTGAAATCCTGTTTAATTTTGTCAACAAATTTACTTGGAATATTGCCACTTGTGGATATTTAAGCAAAATTCCTCTAACTGTTGAAACTTGAATATATTTAAACCCGAGGTCTTCTAAATCTTCATTCTTTCTAATTTCTCTTATAATAATCTCTTGAACACCAAGCTACAAATCAGTATAATATTTTTAGAAACCTGTCAATTGAAGATTAAAATGTTCTTATCTTTGTCACATAATTACGGAAAATCTCATTGAAGTCTCATGAAAGTCTGCAGGAATGTATGTGAAGGAAGCCGTCTCTGAACCCTGCTTATAATTTCTTTAATTTTTATTATTAATCACTTGCAAGCTGATGAGACCCGTTGAGTACTTCAAAGGCTGCCTTCATTCTAAATTTGAGATCATTTTTCAACTTTTTAAAGAGAACATTTTTGGGGACTGCTGGTCTTAGATGCTTTCTGCACTGTAAATATAAATGGTTATACACATTTCAAAACTAAAGGATAGTACAACTAGCATAGTGTTGCTATCAAAAAATATTATTTACTTTTTGGAAACAAAGTTTTATTTTTATCAAATGCAATCCAACTATCTCACTGATACTATAAGACTCAAAATGCATCAAATTATTGTGATTATGATCAAAATGTGTATATAATGTCAACATTAGCAGGCAATCCAGGAGTTAGAGGACAGAAGCTTCCAGCATTTGATTGAGGATATGTTTTCTATGCCAAAAAGAGAAAATATTCTAATCATTCACTTTCACCTCTAGTCATTTGTATTTTTCACTTCATGCATTTCAGAAATTATTTGCCTGACATTTCTTTTTAGCTAATTCATTCACCTTTAAAATTTTCTTGGATGTAGGAACAAGCGATGATCACCAAATATAGTAAACATCAGTCAAAATCTAAAGCCACTTTAATTTTTTCCTCTATCCTCTTAGTTGAATCTTGAATATATTAATATGTTATTTTTACATTTAATTACCATCACATTTGCTATACAGAGGATGAAATTATTTTGCTTTATTGCTTAAAAAGTAGGTCTCGTATATGGGTCTAATAGTCTTTTGTTTTGTAGAGAAAATAATGACTTTAAGAGATACTTTCTTTTGGTGCAGGTATTCTATTAGCAGAAGCAAAGTATTCAGTATCCATGACAATGGCACTATCACTGCTACCGACCCACTGGACCGGGAGGTGACTGCTTGGTACAACCTAACTATCATAGCCACAGAAACATGTAGGTACTCATTTGGGAATCACACAATTTCTCAACAGATTTCTTAAATTATTAAGTCACTGTTTAATATAGAGTGTGCTTTACTTTTAGGTGTTGGCAGAATTATGGATGAATAATTTTTATTCTATGTTATGTAGCTTACTGGAAATTAGTATCTACTCACTCTTATTAGAGCTTCCTCACAAATTTGCATTTCTCAAAAAATAAATTTACCTTTACCTTTGAAATATTTTTGATTATGGCAATAACTAATAGTGTGAAAATAAATGTAACATTAAGTGTAAATCAAACTGAAGTCCTGTAGTATTCATAAATATGTAAGACATACAGAGATTCTGTCCATGGATTATGTGCAATGAAATAAAGTATTCTACATTTCACTAATGCACACTCAGGATTTTAAAGACAGTATCAACAACCATTTATGTTATGTATATTCTAATTCCAGATAACATACAGCAGATCTCCTCAGTTCCTGTGTACGTACAAGTTCTTAATATTAATGACCATGCTCCTGAGTTCTCTCAATACTATGAGACTTATGTTTGTGAAAATGCAGATTATGGTCAGGTAAGAAATAATAAAAAATTAACAAAATGTGAGCCATATGTTATTATTTCACATATTATAGATTTAAAATATCTAACATAATTTATATATTAATGTATACTATTTTTATAATAGCACATAAATGGTTAATTAAAACATACTGTAGTTAAAACATTAGAATTGAATTAACACAATGTGGTATGTAGTATTTATGTATGCATCTCATTTCAATGCTAATGAATAGACATTTATATGCTTTTATTGAGTTCAATATAATAATATGCATTTTGTATGATTTGAAAATAAGACGAAATTCTTGGCTCTAGTTCAGATGCCTCATTGTTAAAAAAAAACTGCAAACACCAGTTATTAGGTAATAAGTAATGACTCTGACTGTGAAATACATTGTAATCACTGTGCAATTTATTTTATACACTTTTTTAACATAAAGCTCATGTTTTATTTGTAACATATGTTTTTAAATTAGCTTATTATTTTCAAGAGAATTTCTTGGTACTGGTACACTATAAATATATACTTCTTAGGATTCACTCTAGATCATAATGACTATTAAATGCAAATAATTTTTAAAATAGTCACTAATATTAAAAATGTAATCTCTTCTTTAATCACACAGTGAATACACACACATAGATATATGTATGTGCATACACATATATATAAAATAAAGTTCATATTACTCAGGTTGAAATTATTAGTGAAACTATTTAGAAGTAATTTACATTTTATGAAAGCAGAAATTTTATTTATCAACTAATAAATGGTAGTGTTCAGCATTATGCTTATTTTTATCTTCTTAATTTACAAAGTAATAACATCTTTAAAATTGTTGTTGATTACTCAACTATCATCCATTGGATATCATCAAAGGGCCAAAATATTTTATGAATTTTTTTAGTTGTTTAATATGTCTATATTTTATTCTGGAAATAATTCTCAAATCTTGCCTGTACAATTTTTCTGACACAGTTTTGAAAATAATAATAATATAATTATTAAATATACAAGTTTTTAATATTAATGATCACTTTCTTGAGTTCTCTCAATATTTTGAGACTTACATTTGTGAAAATTCAGAATATAGTCAGGTAATCATAAAAAAATTACCAAAGTGTGAGACATATGTTATTATTTCACATTTTATATTTTATGCTTATAATACCTAACATAACATATAAATTATTTTAAAAATTTAAATTACTCATTTCCAGTGAGTTAGAGCTCATAGATTTTGAGAAAGTGACAGACATAAGCCAAATTCTAGAGACTCTTCCGTGTACTTCACTGGTTTCTGGAACTAACTTTGAACCAATTTAGGAAAGTATGGACCTTTAACATGAATAGTAGATAGGACAAAAGACAGAATGCAAATGAGCTGGGATCCATGATTCCTAAATAAACTAGGCTTATATATTTCTTTTATCTTAGTTATTATATTTGACTTATGTAATTGGCTTCATTTTTTCAGCTTCACGAGCTCCCCTCAGAAGGGCTAATTGACTCACCACCCAGGTCTCTGAAATCTGAGAGAAGCCTTTATTAACGCACAACTCTTGCATTACGTGTGGCCAGAAGGTAGCATCTGCTGCACAGTGCCAACGTTTCTGGCAGCTTAAGCTGTGGCCAAGCTCCTTAGAGCTACACTGTGTGGCTGGATCCCTGAGCACTGAAACGTGCATCTCAGAGAAACCATTCCTCCTGTCGACTTTCATAGGAAGGGGCCCAGGGACTTTCCTCTCAAATGACAGATTTTTGTAGCCTTGAGAATGCAGTAAGTAATATCTAGCTTATTCCTGTCTTACGGCTTATTCCTTGCCTTAAATTCTTTAAGGCATTTTCTTCTTGTCCCAGTTCGACATACTTAATACTAATCACTAATCTCTAACAGCCACATCTCTTTGACTTAAGTTTAAATGCAGTTCTTTAAATTTAGGGTTGTCAAACACTTCCACTCTGCTTTTAGCCTCTGATTCTCACTCTAATTCTGGCTAGAAGCCACTTACCATAACCACGTGAGAGCCTGAATACTGGGATGTTGTGAAGTTTGCCTTGCTAGACTTATTAGTCTACTACCTTTGAACTCAGTGTCACACAGTTCTAAATCTTAGACAAAATGTAGGTTATTTTTTGCATGACTTCTAGTCCATTCCTAATAAAGTCCACAATCCCAACTGAAAATTTATGAGCCAGCCTTTACTGTCTGATGTTGTAAGTTTTGGTGAGAATCACCCATCAAAATCTGCTTACAGCACTCTAAAATTTCAGTAGGCTGATTTTCCATACTGTTTCAAATTCTTCCCACAAAGTATTCTTAACTACATAGTCAAATACAGTCACAATAATAACCTTACTTCTCTTGTACTAATCATTTGTATTTGTCATCTTTTATATTTCTGGAACAAATTATCTAACCCTTTCAGCATAAAGGAAATGTTTAATTAGATCCATGGTTTGAGAGGGCTCAGTTTATCCTTGGGCGATCTCAAGACTAGGACATCATGGAGAAGAGACCTGGCAGACCAAGGAAGCTCACACCCTGGTGTCTGGGAAATTAAGCAGGACAGAAGATAGGAGGGATCCAATGATAAGATGGAGAATCGTAGTCAATGTCTTCATCACCTACTTAGACATGAGTACTTTAATTCCCCAGGTAGCTAACAAACTGAAAGTCTGGCTTCACTGAACTCGTATGTTACACATTTTTTTCCCTACTAATCCTGGTTCATAAGATGCAAGTCCAACGTTACATTTATCCTGGGGATTTGGGTGCTACGTGAGCACACCCAATTGGCAAGCAGTCAGAATTGTACAAGCTCATAACGTATTGCTGATGAACGTGTATGCACAACTGTATCTGAGAGTGTCATGTTGCTCTGTCCTATTTCTCAATTTCCTATAAGAAGGAAAGGAAAACATCATCAAGAAATTCTTTGAAAAAAAGAAAAATAATTCTTTGGGAAAGTAGGAAACATCATTATTAAATTGTAGACACTCTCCTCGTTTCTATAAGTATCTGAAAAGATGCTATACAGCTGCGTGTGGTGTTGCTCCCCTAAATGGAAAGAAATCAATACTGCGGTCCCCACTGCTGCAGCATGACACTTGGTGAATGGAATTCTTGGCCAGATGATTGTGGTGTTGCCACCCCTTTTGGTTTGGTTTGGTTTGCTTTGCTTTTCTCTCTCTTAGTGGTAGACATTGAGTCCTAAACCTTCACACTAAGATACATCCCCAGTGCACTTTTTATGTTATACTTTTGAGATAGGGTTTCACTGAGTCGCCCAGGCTGGCCTGGGAATTGTGATCCTCCTGCCTCCTAGAACTCTAGGGTTACAGATGTGAGCCACCACATCCTGCTGCAGTGCTGTTAATGTTACACACTGAGACGCCTTCTTATAGTAACCTCGGTCTTGCAGCTACAAAATACACTAGGTGGTCATTGTTTCTGTCGTGTATTTCTTCAGAAGTTAATTGTAGAGTCAAAGTGATGTGAGTTTCAGGCTTGGTTTTGAAATCTTCTAGGGAGGTTTTCTTTAAGTGTGTTGAAAATCTAGCACCGAATGTCAAGATGTACTTCCCACAGTGCCACTGAACAGTTTCAGAAGTGCTACCGAGCTTTACTCATTCCTAAAAATAAAATAGTCGTACGTAAACATTAAAATTTAAGTGGAGGAAACGCTGGAAAACATTTACTTTAAAAGATAATTCATTATAACCCCTGTAACTGGAATTGTCTTGGGGCAGAAACTATAATTATCTTTCCAATGTAATGTGTATCTATTACAACACAGAGAAGGTTATTTGACTGAGTTTGTCATGCTCTTAAGAAAATTAAATGATGCTATAAGCAAAATATTGTTAAAGACATTTTCCTTAGATGTTTCTAGAGAAGATATATAAAAATAAATAGTACAAAGCTTATAAAATAAAGATTGTATTGTCCAAACAAAAATTCTAAAATGTACACAGTGTTAAAAAAGCACAGAACAAGCATATAAATAAAGTCTGTTTTTGTTATTAAAAATTCCAAAGAAAAAATTAGTTTTCCTATTCCCTATACTTCTTATTTATAAAACATTAAATGTTTTAAGTTGACAAACACACGTTGTGTGTTTATGAGTACAAAAGGGCATTTTAATCTATGTTTACCTGTTAAATGCTAAAGGAAGCTAATTAACATGCACATTACTCATTCACAATTATTTTATGGTAAAAACAATCTGAAGCTATTCTTCATGATTACAAAGCATAAAATATAGTGGTTTTGTTATTAATTTTATAATTACGATGGGAAATCCATCTCTTGAATTTTATAATAATTTTATTCTGAAAAAAATTCACATGACATAAATTTTAACATTTTTTGTGAGCGAAGTGCATGGATTCCATATTCTGCAACTCATTAGAACCATGGGGTTTGGGGAATTAGCCAATCTCTTTAGTGAACTCCTGCGGTCTACCTAAAATTTTTTACCCACCCTACTCTTTCAAATGGTCTCTTTAATATTCCAAAACACCAACAGAATTGTTTTCAAAATATGTGCTTATACCTACATACACATGCACTCACAAACGCACGCACACACACACACACACACACACGAGCCAACAAATATGAACAATCTATAACTCAAGTCAAATTACAAAACAACAAAATACATTATGAAAAATATCATCACATATTATTTACACTTCTTTCTGTGTGCTCAACATCTTGGTCTTGGTTCACTTGTGTGGTTTCTGGTATAGCGATGTGTTCTAGACTCTGCCTTTATCAACCTGCTGTTTCTTCCTGGACATCCACCTTTCGGTATCTGCTTATTGCGTTCCTTCTCTGTGGTAACAAATTGTTCACTTGGCACTATTTCCCTTCACAATGAGCCCAAAGCTGAGGCTTCTCAGTAGAGGCTCTAAAGGAACGCTGTGGGAAAAACAGAGCCACTCTACCTGTTTCAAGTGGGTGACATTTTTGTTTTGCCCCTCTTACGTGCTACAAGTCAGCCAACTATGTGGATATGTGTACTACTTTATCCCAGCCACACTCCAGGACCCAAATCTCCCAATTACATCGTCATTCAGCAGCTTTAGAGCTCAGGGTCCGCCTTGATGACACCCTCCTGGCAGCCGTCCTGTGGTAAATACCCTGTGATTCAGGCCCTGCCTCTCCACAGCTTGCCAGCTCTACATGTCTCCAACCCTCCAAATTCCAAAGAACGTGGTTCATCCTAACTGAGGAGTGCACACTCTGTGACTCCGGCGTTCTAGTGAGCACCTGAGCCCTGTGAGGAGCTGCAGCCACTCCTTTTCCATGGGGAGCTGAAGCGGGTTTTGGCAGCAAAATGTCCTTTCTCCATTTGTGTGCCCGCGGGTGTTTTCAGTGAGCTGCAGGACACTCTTCAGACTCTTGTTACATCTTTGTGATTACGCTCTTGTGGCAGCTTAGCCATTCTTACTAAAATCTTTGCCTTAAAATGAACAACAGTGTTATTTTTCCCTCAGTCGGACTCAGATTCCCTACACCTGTATTTACATACACATAAATTTCATACACACTCAGAGCCTTCTCTTGTTTCCTGTCAGAAGTCAGGAATCAATTAGTTTTCTAGGATTATGTGATTACTTTGTCCGGAAATTACTGAATGCACAATTGCAATGGTCAATAAAGAAAAATGGAATATTTCTCTAGAAAAAAATTCTATTCCTTCTCTCCCTGTTTCATTTTATTATTCTATTTTGTAGTACTTCAGATGGAAACTGGGGCTTCACAGTGACCTGTATCTTTGGCTACTTTTTAATTTTATTTTATTTTGAGACAGAGTCTCAGTATGTCATCCATGTTAGGCCTCAATTTGTGATCTTCATCCATCAGCCTCACAGAGTGCTGGAATTACAGGCCTGCACCACCGAGTTCAGCTTCTTTTATTTTTAATAATGAAGACAATCTATGAGAAAAATCTCTCATTTGTCCTCTTCAATTATTATCAGTTTATATTTTGGACAAAGACAAATGCAAGTATTTGAGATAAGTTTTTTAAATGTAACTATTATTCGTAAATAATCTTTTCCTAAAAAATTTCTACTTACAGTTTGTAAGTTTTTGGAAAATCTATTTATCCAAATCATGCTATGGAAACTTATGTTTAATAATCTTTTGTCTATGAGTTAAAGGAACGTGAACTCTACAATAGTGTAAGATATTCTAAGTCTAAATATGCTAGAATTAATACTGTAAATATTAAAAAGCCAATACCAAAAAGAAAGAAAAGCAAAAAAGTCTGCACATGAAAGGACATCAGACACTTTTACAGGAAATTCTCTAAATATAAAATGTTTGACATGATCTGAAGCATAACAGATTTTTTTAATTATAAAAGAAGGTACCCCAATCCCTACTGATATTTAGTAAATTAAGAGTATGGGCAAAATTTAAAGAGAAATCATTATTTAAAATAATTTTGTTATCAATACAAAAGTGATTGTAAAAACCACATTTTATTTAAAAGTTTTTTCCTTGGTATTGTCGTAGTGATTTATATCTTTCTTTCTTTCTTTTATTCTTTCTGTTTTTTTTTTAAATATTGTGTGTTTGTCAATTGAGAAATATCTCGGAGCACCATGTCCAGTAGGAATGACACCATTACTTATGCCCAGGTCTTCCTCTGATTAGGTAGATACTACTGAAGATTTTTCGAATTCTATTTGTAAACTTACTTCACAGAATTTAACATATTTTTCAGCTTTTATCTAATCTAGAAACTGTAAATTTTAGATATTCATGAGTCACTTAATGACGTTTCATTCTTCAACAGGCTGCATGTGTGTGTTGGCACCATACAGCTTAGGTGTGTGTTATGTTATACCATCCATGGCTGTGAAAATATGAAATGTTCCTACAATGACAGAATCACCGAGTGGCACATTTCTTAGAGCACATCAATGTTACTAGCAAGGTCAAATAGTAAATTATTTTGAAATATAATATATGTCACTAATATTCATACAGTAAGCATTTTAATAGTTGTAAGAAAACATGTTTGATAACATAATTATGGCATAATAATACACACAAAATATTAAAGCATATGTAGAAAATGAATTGAAATCAACAAAGTATTTTATTGCATTTAGCAATAAAAATGAAGATAAAGAATATTTTGCAATGACATTTATTTAATATGCAGTTAAACTCAATAAAAGGGAATGAAATGTTTTAGAATAGTTTTTAAATTAATGAAACAACCAGATTAATGAGTCTTGAAGTAACCCAATTTAAAGCAATTATTTTCTGTAATAGTCAATAAATCATTCTAGAAAAGTGATATTTTCTCTTATTAGTTTTATGTTAACATCAACATTATCAGATTTTAAAAAGTTGTATTTACATAATTAAGGAAAAGTTCTTTAAAGGGGAAACTTTGTTTTTATTGATGAAATGATTGCGTGTATGAGATTTTAAGAGACTCACATCAGCTGTACTGGCTCATTCAAGTGATAGAAATCTATGGGAAGGAAAAAATGCAGCATTTTTAAGCAATTAAACATTCCATATTTGTGTCCACTGGGATATGCAATTATTAGAACCACTTTGAACTACATACACTATTTGCTTAACTATACTTAAAATAAAATAATCAACTTGTTTCCAAAAATAATTGGTAACTTGTTCTTGTTGGATTTATTTTGAGGTATTGGAGATTGATTGATTATTAGAATAGAATAGAATAGGTAGAATATTAGAAAATAAAGATGAAACCTTATCTTCCACCTATTACCTGCACACTCAAAATGACCACAGTGTCAGCAAAACATAGGCCTTAAAGCTCTGCCCTCCGCCCCCATATTTTTTTAAAAATATTCATATTTAGTGAAATTATTCACTGACTTCTAATTTACACCTGAAAATACATACCAAAAAACTTCCAGTACTTGCTGAGTGTAACTGTGGAAATGTGATGGGCTCGCCTCTTTCGCTCTGAGAAAAATGAACAAGCCAGCAAAAATTTTTTGTTTCGTTTCCTTATTTTTTCAATGTTGGTTTTGCTTTTTTGTGCATCTGCTTTTGTTTTATCCAGGATTTTTGAGAACACTGTTTCCTTCTAGAGAATGGCACTGTTTTCAAGTGCTAATTTGGGGATATTGTGTGGAAGAATTTGTATTCTAGGAACCCAGGGATTTCAGTTCAAGCATGTTTCCCATCATGGGGGAATGAAATGTCAAAAACAATAATTAGCAAAAGTAACAAAAATGCTGCAATTGAAAACCATTCTACTATCACTCATTCACTCCACTCAGATTATTTGACAATCCTCTTAACTGTTAGAACCCAGTCTCCTCAATTGAAAAAAAAAATGATTATGTATAATAACTTTCTACAATTTCTGCTTTTTATATTTTTTAAGAAAATACAATTAAGTGAGAAAATAAGAAGAATTTATTTAGGTCTGTTCTTTATTAAAGTCATCAATTAAAGTAAATTGATGCTAGTAATAGTGACTGATAAGCCACATCAGTCACACATTTCAAGTTCTTCCTCACAGGTTTATTCTCTTCTTAGAAGAGTTAAGTACACAGCACAGTGTCTACAGACACTTGATAGGGCTTAGAGACCACCACACTGTCCCTGTCCCTGCATGAGGCAGGTGAGGATGGGAACAAGCAGGGTAAGGTCTTTCATAATAAGATTAAAATTACTTACTTATTCGTAATAAAAGCTAAAAGTAAAGAATTCCGATTTAAACCATTGAAATTACTTTTTTTTCTTTATTTGAGATGCATTATTGGTTATATGCTATAGTTAGCTGTAGTAAATATTTAAGAACTCTATGGATTATTTAAAAAAAATTAAGACTATATAACCATTACAAAGGGTGAGATTGAATAAATTATCAGGCTGAAATGAAAGAAAAATGAAGCAAAACAAAAAATAGAATAAGGCCAGAGAGAAGATTGTTAAAACAATAATCATTAAGGTTTATTGAGAAGATATCATAGGAAAGCTGCTAAGTGGTATTTTAGACCAGGAGGCCTGCAGATTTGAGTCCTCCCAAACTTGCAAGTTACAATTCTTCCCAAGTTATATGAGCTACCCCCAATGTATTCCAAAGGAGCACAGGCTACCCAAATTACCTTAGGTAGCTTCACTCATGAAAAAAAATTATATATATATATATATATATATATATATATATATATATATATATTAGAAAAATTTGACACTTATCTACATAAACTCAAACACACAAAAATTATAAATATGGGTGTAACCAGAATGTGAATTATTATTAAAAGCAATGTCCTAAAGAATTAAAACGTGACATAAATTAAAAAATGTATAGGAATAGTAACTTTAGAAGGGTTACAAGACTTAAATTTAAATATATTAATGTTTTATATTGTATCAATATATTGCAGGATCAGAAGATTATATGGAGATTTTCATTTGATCATATGCAGACCAACCTTTGCTGAAATTATGTGTTATAAATGAAGCAAATAAAAATTTACACATAATAAATAAAATGAGAACCAATGTAACAACTGATCTAATCAAAATTCCAACTAATACTGAAACTCAAACAGTAAAAACGAAAATAGCTATGAAAATAAATGTGTTCTTTCACATTAATATTTTTCAGTGTTCTAAAGATGAAGTCTATGCAACAATTCATAAAATGCATATAAAATAGTTACTGATATGAATAAGTTATTTTAAAAATTAATATTGTTTCATAAATCTTGTAGTAAAATTACATGGATAAGTATTGATTTATTAATAATGTTTATTTGAATACAATGTATCAAAAATAATGTATAAAGTCACTAATTGAGTATATTATGTTTTATATATTTTTTATCTTATAGAAATAATTCTTGTCTCATTTCTCTCAAGCTCAAACAGCTAATGGCCTGTATTTATTTAACCATAGAAAATATATTAAAGCAAATACAAATGTTAAAATTCTCCTTTTGAGGAAATCAAATATTTTCTCAAGGGGCTACAGGAATAAACTTAATTTTGTCTATTAATGTTTAAGAGGTTGGTAGATACAGAAGTGGAAGGTAAAATTCAATGATTTAAAAATAATGTTATAAATAAGATGGAATTAATTCTAATTTGACTTTCTTGTTTGGTGAAAATAGCTGTCATTTAAAAAAAATAATATTTATTATTTTGCCTCATACTGAACCTCTTTTCCACAGATAAACTATAGGATAAGTGACAGTCAGATTTTTTCATACTAAATTATGTTTATGATAAAAATGTCTCATCTCCATGTAATTTTTTTTGCCTAAATTTAATTAATCCTATGCTGTAATTTCTGAGTTTCTTCTCAATGTCTGTCCCTTTTGAGTCCTTGCTTTTTACTTTCTCCAAGTTATTCTTTTATTTCTGTGTCATTTTATTGAAATTCTGCTTTATTATTTGAAAGTTGCTATTTGAACAATGTCGAACATGAAGAAAACAGCAATGACCCAATAAAGACATGCTCATGGTGCATCAAACTCTTTTGTAAACTAAGATGTATGTTCCTAAAAATTAGTCATATATGTTAGAATTTATATTCTCAATTGTGGGGGCAAAAGGGTTTCATTTATTGTCCAAGGTGGTGTTAAACTGACTGTATAGTCCAGGCTGGCCTTGAACACACTGCAATCCTGTTTCCACAGCCTCCCAAGTGCTAGGATTCGTGGTGGACACCATGATGCCTGACTTACCTGTTGCTAGAAAATCAAACTCAAGGTTAAAAAAAAGAGAGAGAGAGAGACATTACCCTGATGTGATTTAACATCTAAATGAATTCTTTTAATCATAAGTTTAAGTGACATATGCTTATTTTCTTATATTAGTTCATAAAATAATTACAATTTATTAGGAGTGTATTATTGAGAAATACACAATAAATTAGAGAAATAAGGTACAATTGTATTCATTTTGTAATCTTCCTCATGAATGTAGAGATGTCTATCCTTCGAAGATTAACTTTATAAATTTAGATCTGCCTTCTTACAACTGAAGATAATTTTGTATGACACATTACTAAAAGTACTTTAATCTTAGAAAATTGAAACAGTAACTTTTGTATATAATTTAATTTCCATAATAATCACAATCTACCATGTGATCTTGACAAACACATCATTTTTTGACAAAAATAGGGAGTTTGACTGACATATTCCTGTCTTAAAATGAAAGAATTAATTGAGAG
Organism: Ctenodactylus gundi; assembly: GCA_004027205.1. NCBI lineage: Eukaryota > Metazoa > Chordata > Mammalia > Rodentia > Ctenodactylidae > Ctenodactylus > Ctenodactylus gundi. The sequence goes on from PVKB01002038.1 coordinate 199,766, forward strand.
CACTTTTGCACATACTTCAATTACTTTACTGATATATCAGCTGAGATACAGATTGGAACTTATTTGATGAAGAATTTCCCTACAATTTTTATGGGTGAAAGGAAATCAGATCCATTGCCCTTAAGCTTTACATGCATTATTTCCAGAAATCTATTTAAAAACTCATTACTTCAGCAAATAAATTAGTATGCCAATAACTCTGCCACAGTTTTACTCTCAGTGTGAAGAGAATATATATACGTTTAGAAAATCATAATAATAGGCATGCAGATTGAGAAGAAAGAAGAAAAAGGAGGAAAAGAAGGAAAGAAGGAAGGAAGGAAGGAAGGAAGGAAGGAAGGAAGGAAGGAAGGAAGGAAGAAGAAAAGTTGGAAGGAGTGTAGAAAGAAATTTTGGTACTTAACAGAGATGTTTTGAGAACTGGTATCAAGCACAGTTTATGGAATCTATCTCATAAGCTTACAAGAATTCTTTATTGTGTGACGTCATAAACCTTACTGAAAGGAGAAAGTAGACAAAACTTAATCTAATATATTCGCATATTTTCTGCTCATTGGTTACCCTCATCACGGTCCCTTGTGACCTTGTTTGTGATTTTAAGAAAAGCTGAAAATAATCAATGATCACTTACTGAATTGCGGCAAAAACTAAAACCCATCCTGATTCTGTCTAGGTCATTCAGACCATCAGTGCAGTAGACAGAGATGAATCCGTAGAATATCACCACTTTTACTTCAATCTGTCTGTGGAAAACAGCAACGACTCCAGTTTTGCAGTCACAGACAATCAAGGTAATGTCATTCGCTCAGGACGGTTTCCAAATTATGTTTGATTTAATAAAGTTTATGCCGTTGATTTTATGCTGTTTTGCAACAAGACAATATCAAGAAATAGAGCAAAAGTGTGAAGATGAAAGTTCTGAAATCACAGGTTCATTTTCTCATTGATTTTATTTTTTTCATACTAAAAGCTCTTTTGAAGACATCTGTGTCTGTACGATCACATTGAAGACTGAGTACCCCTGAAAATAGAATTGTAATTCTGACATCACGGCTGCTTCCACCACTTTGTCTGTCTTTATCTCTATGTCTGAGGAGAAAATGATAAAAACTTAACCTAGAGTGAGGTTAGCGTGATTGATCCGGAGTTACAGGGAGTCATTAATTATGAACTAAAAATATAGGAAATCGAAGCAAATTTGCTCTTTTGCTTTCAAAACAAAATTATTTTATCAAATGAAGGATAAAGTAGTCTGAAAGATTTTGTGTGAATCTACAGAATTTATATGCGCTTTATTGCAGAAATAAGTTAGCTATGCAGAGCTATTCTGTTCTATTTTATGTGCTCCTAAAGACAGATTTTCCATAATACATACTTACATTTTAACATTTATTTATCATTCAAATATATAAATTACTCAAATATCTGCAACTAGATCCCTTTAGCTGGTCTTCCTTACAACTGAGGTTGAGTGCTGGTCCAAAGGAGATCTGTGAAGGGAAGAATATGCAAATGTATTTCTATTTCATTCTAGTTAATTTCTGAGTGAAGGTAAATTAAATATGTGTAAGAGAAAAACACAATTCTTGGTATAAAAAATACATTAAGTTTCTTTATGTTAACGTAAAATTAGTAATACAAAATAAATGCGCTGAAACATAAAGAAATGTGTTTAGAACTAAAGTTTGTCAGATGGCTACAGAAGTATTTGGAGTATGCTGTAGAAACTGAAGAAAAAACAAAAAACAGCAAAACAACTTTGAAACACAATAAATTAAACAAAAAAGCTCTCTTGAAATATTTGAGGATGTACTGAGGAAAAATTCCATATATGATGAAATATGGTAGTATTTTCAATAATATTTTGAATGTCTTCTCCTGATGAGTGAACCAATGTGACTAATATTATGGGATTTTTCTGAAACTTAAGTGAAAATGAGTTAATCAATTCAAAGTATAATGGAATATTCTGAAGTATCTTTCACAGAATAATATTATTCTTTTTAAAATTAAGAAACACATTACTTACAAACTTAGCTTCTGGGAAAGGGGAGACAGAAGGAGTACAGTTTTGAGGCTAGCCAGGACAACTTAACCAAGACCTTGTCTCATAATGAAAATTTAAAAATGTACCGAGGATGTATTTCACTGCCCTTGGGTTCAATTTTCAGTACTTCCAAACAAATACAGAAAGGACATACAATCTAGGATCACATGTTTGGTTGTTAAAATACCTGAGAATTCTGTGAATTCTGTGAAATAATAGGCATTAAGTGTTAGAGTAAATTAAATGCTACAACTGTTTTCAGTTCTGTTTTCTATGCATTTTGTATATTTTCAAAGATGTTTAGAACTGGTTTAATAACTCACTGATTATATAATTATCATTTAGATAGATCTTTGAATTATTTTTAAATCAGATACTGTTTTTGTACTTGCTTGAATTTATCTTTTCTCATTTCCCCTAATATTTGTGATTCTGGAATATTTTATTCATGGGGATATTTTTTTTAGATAACACAGCTGTGATATTGACAAATAGAGCTGGTTTTAGCCTACAAGAAGAACCTGTCTTCTACGTAACCATCTTAATTGCTGACAATGGGATCCCACCACTTACAAGTACAAACACCCTCACCATACACGTCTGTGACTGTGACGACCAGGGCCGGGTAGAGATCTGCAGTACCAAGGAAGCTGGACTTTCCATGGGATTCAGGATAGAAGTGATAATCAGTATTTTGGTCTGCATTATGGTAATGTTTGGTAAGTAGTGCTGCACTGAATAGAACTTTACTTGAAGTAACTTGATAAACATGCAACTAATCATGTTATGTGTGCATTATGAGTATTTAATTGCCATTCTAAATGTATGACCAACAATAAACTAAATGGATTAAATGAAAAAATAGAGTAGATAAATGTACATTTTAGATTAAAACGGATCATTTTTGAATTGTATGTGTGTATGTGTATCAGTTTGGAAATGTTTTTGACACATATTTGTTGCCACAAATGCATGCTTTTTACAAATTATTGAAAATGACAAGCAGCTGATGAATATTTTTGATGTTCCGTGAGACCTTCTTCAGTGTCCCCATGCAGTATGCAATGTGATCCTCACGATATTTTCATGCCTAACAACAGCTATTGCCTGTGACATAGACCTGAAAAGGCTAAGGCTCAGAGAGTTAAGTATTTCATCATGGGTAATGAAGCTAGTAATTGCTACGCTGAGATTTCATCCCCACAGTATACCAGTTCACAAAACCATACTGCAGTGGCTAAGAGCAGTGCAGTTAGAAAGACAGCAGTTTCTGCTTTCTGACCCACTTTCAAGTATATAATACATCATTTTAACTCTGGTTACCACGTTGAAAACTAAATCCCTTCAACTTGTTCTGAATGCCTAACAGAACTGTATATATATATATATATATATATATATATATATATATATATATATATATATATATGTGTGTGTGTGTGTGTGTGTGTGTGTGTGTGTGTGTGTGTGTGTGTGTGTATTCATTCACTCACACTTTTCCATCTCTCTTTGCCTCCAGCCTCTGGTAACCAAAGTTTTACTCTGTGCTTCTACCAATTTGACCGTTTTATCTCTCCTACACAAGGTCAAACAGCATTTGTCTTTCCATGTATGTCATACAATGCTAAGCATAATGTTCACTTGATTTGTTCATGTTGTCAGAAATCACGAATTCCTTCTGTGCTAACCTGAATTGCACTGTACATGTATACCGTGTCTTCTTTGCTACTCATCCATCAATAAACACTGAGTTTGATTCCATACCTTGGCTATTCCTGTGAAAATGATCAAGGAAGTGTGGATAATTCTTTGTTATTCTCATTTCATTTATGTGTTTGAGGAGATGAACATGCAGTTAACTTTGTTTAATCATTTCAAATTTAACTCATTTATCAGAACCATGTTATGAAACATAAATTTATAAATTTTCACTTGTCAGTAATATTATTTAAAAAAACAATAAATGTCAGGTTTGAAAATGTAACAGAGACAGACTTATTAAAACAATAAACAGGAAAATCTTAGTAAATGGCTCCTTTTTATTTTTATAAGTTAAAACCTGATATTCACCATATAGTTGTAGAAACAGAGCATTAAAAAATGTGTTAATCAGGCTTTAAAGGCAACATACACTTTTTTCTTCCAGCAAAAATCAACATGTATGTTCTAAACATTATTTTTTTCTTCTTTTACAGATTCATGCTGAAAGCTAGTAAGGTTTAACTTAATGTTGAGATCAAATGGATCAGACCCTGGTTCTGGAGTCTCAAACTCACCTCTCAAACTGTTGTGTGAGTCAGGGATACACCTTCTTCATGTCTCAAAAAATTAAAAACAAAACAATCCTTCCTGTTTTACCATCCCAAACTACTGTTTTCTTAGATCCACTTCAGATTTTCATTATGTTTCAATTAAATTTGATTATAAAACAACATTCACAGCTACATAGCTAGATAGCAGAAGACAAGAGTTGTTATATTAGCTGGATGTTAGGGAGACAGCAAACACTTAGCTCACCATAAGAGCTGACAGAAACAGATATGAATTCTGCAAAGACATCATGGGCAGGGTCATAATTAAAAGCATTTAGTGGCCAGAAATTATGAATCTCTTAGTGGTAATATTCCTTGAATATTTTGTTAATATACTCTCCAATTCAATTTGGAAATTATTTATTAGATCCATTTCTGTTTCAGCCATGTGACTCCAATAGGTTTTAAAATATATGATGACATCAACTATTTCAAAAACATGATTTCAATTTTTAAATGCAAGATGATTTATCTTTATGTTTCATTTTTAATTGGTAAAATACAAATCACACATTTTGAGAGTATTTACAATGTAATGTTTTGATAGATGTGGCACTGTGGCAGCACAGATAATTAACATGTCTATTACTTAACTATCATGTCTTTGTTGTAGATAGTTAAATTTTACTTTAGTTACTTTAAACTATACAATGCATTGCTATTGCTTACAGTCACCGTGCTGGGCAATGGAACTCCTAAAGTTTGCCCTCCCCTCTAACTTCTTACGCACTGACCAGCGTCTCTTCTTTGCCTGCCCAGCGTCCTTCTCATCACCACTCCGCCTTGTGGAGGATGTTGTAGCTGCGTTCATCAGTGATATTGGCCGGGAGCTTTTTTTTCTTGAAGGTCTTTGTCTAGCGTTACTATCAGAGTAGTGTTGACATCTGAAAGGAATCTTCATTCTTCTTCCTTAATTTTTTGAAAACATTGACCAATATTTACATTAATGGTTCTCTAGTTGGTAGAATTCATGTGTAAAGTCAATAAGTCTTGGACTTTATTTCATAAAAGATTGTTATGGAGTCATTCTCCTTACTCGTTATGTGTCTGTTCATATTTCCAATTTCTCCTTAACAAGTTCTTGTTAGTTTATATGTTTTCAGGAATTTATCTATTTTTCTTAATTGTCTAGTTTGTTGTATATAATTGTTTGTAGTAACGTTATGATCCTTTGTCTCCTTAACCAGTTGTAACCCGTCTTATTTCTAGTTCAAACAGCTCAAGTCTCCTCTCATTTTATATGACATATTATTCAGTATATTTATTGTTATAATTTTAATAACATTATTTTTACTTGATTTTATTTATGCACTGTTGAGTTGCTAAAAAAATCCAAAGTTAAGAGCTGTTTATCCTTACACACATACACACATGCATGTGCACAAACACAAGAAGTATTTTTTTTAAATTCAAAGATATTCTCAAATTTTTCTGTTCTTGCATATTGTTTACATTTTGTTGAGTGATAAATATTGACTCTATGCAGACAAGTATTAGGATTAAAATGACTTGGAATTTTTGAAATTAATGAGGTATTTACAAGAGAACGGAACTTGAATCAACTTTTAAAAAACATTTCTTTTTCCATATATATATATATATATATATATATATATATATATATATATAATATACAATGATTGCATGCCACCTTCATATTCCTTTCCCCTCTCACTTTTTGGGATGTTAAAAAAATCAAAACTTTTTGATTTTGGATGAAAACTTTCTCTTTATTAGATCTGTATTTTTGGTAGATAATATTTAACACACTAAGGCTTCATTTTCTCATCTTAGTAGTATATGATAATATATTGGTTTCATAAGAATTTACTCAAGATGACATTTTAGAATAATATTTGACATATATTTTTTATTTAGTGAACACTCACTATCATTTAGTACACCATAGACAATTACATCAATAAAAGTGTCAAGCTTTTCTGATCTGAGCTTTTGTTAAGATGATCATTGGTTTGTAATGTTGCCATGTTCATTCAGGTAAAAATTTTCATAATTTTATTTTGTTCACCTTGAATACTTAAAAAAAAATAATTGTGAATTTTGAGTTGATCATCGTCAAAATGAGTTCATAATTTTTATGGTGTTTTTCTCTCTGAATTGTCGGGCAGAAAGATTGTTATATTTCCAAAGCCATTTTTTGCAGGTACTCACTTGAAACTTTTCAACAACAAAAGCATATTTTGCACTTCATAATTGCCAAATTAATCCTGTTCTTGTCTTGTTGCAGGAGTATGATTGTAAACTTTATTATGCATATTAATTCATAATCTGCGCTTCCTTTTCCAGGGTTTATATTTTTAATGTTGGCTTTAAAACAACGAAGAAAACAGACGCTATTTCCCGAGAAAAATGACTATTTTGGAGAAAACATATTTAGATATGATGACGAAGGGGGTGGAGAGGAAGACACGGACGCCTTTGACATAGTGGAGCTGAGAAGCAGCACCAGAATGAGGGAGCGAAAAACTCGAAAAACTACCACCAGCGAGATCCGGAGTCTATACCGGCAGTCTCTGCAGGTTGGCCCAGATAGTGCCATCTTCAGAAAATTCATTCTCGAAAAGCTCGAGGAAGCCAACACTGATCCGTGTGCGCCCCCCTTTGATTCCCTTCAGACCTACGCCTTTGAGGGAACGGGATCTTTAGCGAGTTCCCTGAGCTCCTTAGGGTCCACGTTCACTGACCAGGATGAAAGCTTTGATTATCTCAACGAGCTGGGACCTCGCTTTAAAAGATTGGCGTGCATGTTTGGTTCTGCAGCACGGTTAAACAACTAGATTTGGAGCATCAAAATTCACAAAGTTCTAATGTGTGCTTGGACGAAATGGTAGCCTTTTGATATTCTTCTAATCTGTTGGGAACCCTGGTACAGTGTTTTGCTATGCTTTGAGTCAACACCCGATGGTTATTTCAAGTAAGCCAAGTGGTGTCCTTGAACAAACAAGTAGGAAGAGTTGCTGAGAATCTTATCTCAAAATGCCAGTGCCAGCCCGATGTACTGCCTGACTTCAATTACCTCCACGATTTTTCCATGTCATCCAAAGCAAATCCCCAAATTGTTGATAGATTGTTGTCACAAAGATACTAAATTAGGCAATGTAAGTATTGTTTCATTTACCAATTTTATTATTTCACTCTTACAACGTAAGAATAAAGTCTCATAAGGAAGTTTGGTTCTTGGTATTATACAGAAATAAATTTTAACACCCAGAAGAATCTGGGGGATTATATAAAAGTTTGAAAGCATTTACTAAAATAGATAATAAGATTTCTGACTGAGAATCTGTGAATCATTGTAGTTTACCACCTCAAGATTTTTATCACGATCACTGTTAAAAATTCCCTTCAAATTTGTATCGATACTTAGTGTATATGAATTATCAGTTATATGTTATCAACCTGTATTGTTTTGATATTACAGCTTTGCATAAAACTGACAGAAAAATAACCTTAGGAATATTTAATAGATTATGTTCATATGCAATCCAAAATATACTTTTGAATGTCAAAATACAACAGCAAGATGCATATCAATATTTATTTACCCATTAAATTTAGATTTTATGCAACTGGTGGAAAGTGTGAACATTTTAATTAAAAATAACTTCTATTAAACCTGCAAGAATATTGTATTCAAACTCAAAATACTATTACGATCAATTGCTGTGACTCTTACCATTCACAGAATAAAGCATACTGCAACGCTCAGCATTTATTTTTCTATTAAGTCCTTAGGATCTAATGATTTATCAGTGTCAGTTTTTATTACCTACTATGGAATTAAGCACAATGGTTACTTTTTCTGTGGTATTAGGAAGTAAAAATGCTTAGCTATTGGACATAAAGCTTCAGAGGAAAGTTAGAATATAAAATAATAATACACCTTAATTTTCATGGACATTTTAAGAATGATCCTTATTATATCCAGCTCAGAATGGACTTCAAAATTAATAGTTTGAACAGAAATTACATCAGTGAATACTGTATTCTTCAAATTGGTTTATATGACTATTTTATTAACAGCATATGAGATTCAGCTGAAATCAAATTGGTAATATATTTTAAATCAAATATTTCATGTAATTTTGAGATGTGATAGCACAGTTGAATGGTTGTAATATTTTTCTCTACTTTGAAACTTAAACTTTCGTGTCACATATTATAGATTCTTTTTTCATCAGTATTAACTTAGAGTAATAGATTTGTGACACAGATATTTACTTCAAAAAAGCCTAAGAAAACTAGCTGTGCAATGAAATACCTCAGGAAGATGTTCCAAATAGACAGGTAGGCAAAAGATATAATAAATTATCATGCATTAATATCATTATGTGATTAGGAAAAATAAAAAAAATTGCTGAACAAAAATGTTTTTAAATAAAAAAATAAATACAATAAAATATTTGAATTGTGATAAAATTTATATTTCATTTCTATTGACTAAAAAATTAGAGTGTAGCTTAGTGAAATTATAAGGACAATTGCAATGTGCTCAAAGCTACATTGCTAAGTGATCTTGCCTGAAAAACTGGAAAGTATGCAAGCGTAGTAAATACCAGATGAATATAGAAAAATCAAACCATTAAATTAGATTAGAAGAAAAGTAGGCTCTTTGGAGATCACAGTAGTTTCTGTAATGAGTGAAAGTAATATAGACAAGCAAATTATAAAATTTGTACAGTATCTGCAACAACAGGCTTAATGTTGTCCACTGACACCATAAAGAAATTTTTAAAATATTATTTTACTTCATAATAAGATTATCAATGATATAAAGAGCACACATAATCGCACACTTATTTGCTAGTCTACACTAATATCTCTTTAATCATTTTCAAAACATATTGTTAATTCCTAGTAAAAAGGTTCTAATCTAGAAATGATGCCTTCAGCTGGGCATGGTGGTATCTGCCTGTAGTTTTATCACTTTGGAGACTGAGGCAAGAGGACTGCCAGGACTCCAAGGCTAGCATGGGCTACAGAGCAAAACCCTGTCTCATTGGTAAAAAAAAGGAAATTATGCTTAATAATATTTTAATATCTTATCTTTTTCTCTGATTACATCGGTGCCATTTGAACACAGCTATTTCCTAAACTAAAAGCATTGCTTTATGTATACAAATCTTAACAAAATCCAAATGAATACAGATATTGACGAAAATGCCAGAATTTCACATTAATACTCATGGGACTTAAAAATCTCCCTCAGCTGACTTACAGATTTATAGGTGATCTGTAAATTACTAATGGCCTAAACAAGAAAAATACTTAAAATTCTTTGCCAGTAGAAAATATTGCAACAATAAAGTGCCTGTAATTGGGGCTCTGACAAGAATTTGAATTAGTTCTTTTTAATTAAATAACAGTGTAAACCTTGTCAGAACTAACTAATCTTTTTGGATCTCAGCTTGTAATTTATAAAATCTGTGTATTTCGTATTATTGTAATGGAGAATAAGCAGTACGATTAGGAAAACCAGCCAGCAACATCAGCAGAACTGACAAAATACACATACTCAGTAAATAACTTTATTCAGCTCATATTCTTCTTCTAGATTGGGGGTCCAACCATCATGGAGATTCCCCAAAAACCTCACAGAGCATTTGTCATATAAACCAACTTCATCCCTGACTCACACAACAGTTGGTGACCTGTGCTGCTTGCTTCCGTGGTCTGTCCTTCATCTTTCCATTTCTGCTCATTTGCTTCTGCAACTTGGCATCTAGTGCCTGGAACAGTCTTTTCCTGGGTAATTCTATCTTTCCTCCTGTCACTACATTCAGGTCTGTGATCAGCTAGGACTTACTTAAAAAGAATTGATCTGGTGAGCCTTCATCCCTGTGGTCCTAAAGCAAATCACAGAATCTCATGCACGTGTTCTCACAGTGTGTAGAAAATGTGGGAATACTCTATATAAGTTCGAATTCTATTTCAGGACCTAGAGAACACTGTGGTAATAACTGGATTGTAAAGCACAACGCCCACCCACAGCCTGGAAGGTTAGTTTCGGTGTGCTATGCTGACTGTTAGGTAACAAACACATGACAGGCCCTGGGCTCCATAGTGAGTTCAGGACCAGCCTGGGAGCAGGGCGAGAACATGTCACAAAAACAGAACAAACGGCACAACACAACAAAAAACACGAAAGGCATTAGACTTAATTTAAAAAAAAAAAAGGAGAACATGAAGACGTGACTCGTTGTCTAACATTTATCTGCAGTCTATTGATTATGGAAATGTGATTTCCTAGAGAAGGAAAGACTGACATCTCAATCACAAGATAGTGGCTCTTTGACTCATGGGAAATTTTGCTTTTTTTTTTTTTTTTTTTTTTTTTTTTTTTTAATCTAGGGAGCTCCAACGATGACTGGCTGGACCATCAGAGAAGTCAGGGCAATGGAGGGGTACAGCCTGGGAAAACATAGTTTCTAGCCTATGACTAGACAAAGCTTTACGAGATTCACAGAAGGTGAATAAATGAAACCATAGAAAATTTGCACACAGTAGAAGCAGAGAGGTAGCTTAAGTCAATCATCCAAAGCCCGTGTCACACAGATCAAGCAGCGACAGGGATCCAAGAGACCTCAGAGGCCCCAGATATATCTTGGGATATACCTGGAGATCCCAGGTCCTTGGGATGAATCTCCAAATACTACATGACTGTGTGCACTATGATAGTCAGGCATTGGGTACCTGTCATCACAGAGAGCACTAGCTGTGAAATTCTGGTGGTCCCCGCCTGCTTAGCATTACAATTCCATTTCTCGGTAATCCCCATCCACATGCAGATCTCAAGGAATTAGAACAGCCAAGTGAGGAGGAGTGAATGTGACATAATTCTATTCTGGACAATTGACAATTAGAATTCTGCTAAGCGCAAAACAGATATTTTTCTTAATATTTGATAGTGACCGGAAGTTGTGGAAACTGTCTAAAAATTGACCAAAGTAGGCTTGAGAAATGTTAGTGTAAACATTTCTAAATTTGAAGAAAAATATTTTTATAATTTTTTCAAGTTAAAAATTAATAAAAATATAATGAAATAGCATATAGATTTTATTTAATGTAGTTTCAATAATGACTTAAATTGTATTTTCTAACACAAACAAAAGCAAAGCAATAAAAATGAGTAAAATTTATACTGTTCTTAGAAGATAGTTTGATCTTGTTAAATTAATTTAATAACTTTAATAGTGTTTCTTTGCATTTATTTACTTTAGTATTTAAAATACGATATTAACTATTGAGTTCTACACTTACAAGTGACTTATCTTATATAAAAATAAAACTGGACACAATGATTATAATTTATAATTTTTTTATAGTTATATCAAGTGCAAATCAATAGAATCATTTAAGAGTAGAAGAAAGTAGATCTGATATATACTATCTACATTATTTCTAAAATTTACCTTAGTTGTATGTTATTGTAAGTGGTCTATTGTGTTGGTTTTTAATTATTTTCAGGTTGCTAACATTTTTTACTGCACAACCTTGAGCAAGTTACTTAAAATCTTTTCTATTGATATCATTGTTTATACAATGGGGATATTAAAAACATATGTGTTAAAGCTACTGTATAAATCATTAAAAGTTTTAATATATAAACCATGTATAAGTATGCCATTACACAAAATTGTTAACTCTCTACAGGTTATTATTACGAAAGTAATTATTACTAAAGTAATGATAACCAATACATTACATTGCTAATTTTGGTTTATATCTTTTATATGCTATTATTATATCAGGTCAACCTGTTTTTTACTTTTGTAGTGCTTGTTTTACTTATTTGAATATATATATATATATATATATATATATATATATATATATATATATATATGTGTGTGTGTGTGTGTGTGTGTGTGTGTGTGTGTGTGTGTGTGTTTGGTGGTTTATTTTATGAAGGGCTTCTCAGGGAAGCACCTGCTTTTACTGATGTACCACAGACCAAATAGTTTGTTTAGAAGTTTCAGAATTACAGATATTGGGACTCAGAGAGTCTGAGAAAGGGGGTAGAAATTTGGAAAGGAATGATGGGAAGAGAATGGAAAGTTGACTACATGTGCACACAATTGTCAAGTTCAATGTAACCAGTCATTACGTATTGTGTATCTATACCAATAAAACGAGGAAAATAGAATTAAATATAAATGAACTCACTGTGTAGATATCCCGTGATTTCTCTGTTTGTGATTGGTGGGTTTTGATACTCTGTTCACTGTGCTGTACTCTGACTGTTCAATTTTTTCTGTTCAGGAATAGAGCTTTTTTGGTAGTTCAGGTAGATATGTGGAGACAGTCTTATCAATACAATGCTGTGTACAATGGTATTAGAGTCGTCTGCACTGATAATTCTTGTAGGTGTGGTGTCCACAATGGTTGTGGCATTTCTCCCTGCTATTATTGGCTATATTATTTTTTTTTTCTACTATAAGACCTCTATTGCTGTGCCAACAGAGAGCTGTGTAGTTAGCCAATAATTTTTATCTCCAGAGTTCTTAAGGTCTTACACTTTTTAAATGGGTTTCCATCAAGGTAGTGAGGTTCAGTTTGTCTTATGTGAAATGTAGGGGGAGATCAACTATAAAGATAATGCATGTTTATGGATACATAGTTACTCCTCTTAGTTACCAGTTCAGGAATCTTGGTGTCTTTTAAATTTTGTATTTTCCTGAATAAAAATTATGAAATGAATATTTAAAATCATCCCCTCTGGTGTGAAGCATATAATGTAACCTGCTGAAAGTGCTACACCCCTTTCCTCCCCTGATGGGCCTTGGGCCAATTGTCTACAGCCTTATTTCTGATCATTTTTTAACAAAGCAGCTTGCATCCTTCTAATAATATCAAACACATAGTGATTTTCCATGTAGGCTAAGATCAGTTATTCAAGATGTTCTCCTAAGAGAAATTTGCTTAGGAACCCGCCATTAGTCACTTTCTCTCGATATTGTGAAAAAAAAAAAAAAATCCTATTTTGAGGAGTCATGCATGGAACACACTTGAAATTGAAGGGATGTCCCAGTGACTAGTGCATAACTGTTATTAGACTTATCCTACACTCTCGAGTTTTACCTTTTGTTTATGTTGCTTCTCAGAACGGGACAATTTTGACTATATAGACTTTTTAATTTTTATTTAAGCTCTTCTAAAATACGTGCAATTTAACACATGTCATCTTGATGCATACATAAGCACAAACTAATTTTATCTGTGTGTTTTATATCCACAAACTTAACTGAGAAACAAAATTTATTGAAAATACATTGTGCTGAACATGTGCAGACAGCTGGTGGAATGTTGTTTAACCAATAAAGTAGAACAACTATTCACGTAATAATTGCATTGTATTAGGTATAACGAATATATAGGAATGATTTAACATATATAGGAAGCTAGATTTATAGGGTACGTGCAGTAATAAGGCACTTTACCTAAGAGACTGCTTAGAACTGGGATGTGCCACTTATGAGTCCACACCTTATCTGTGACACGACAGTGGGACACAGCTGTCATAAACATGGTCTACATGTGTTTCCCCACCTCCACCTTTGCTTTCCTTGTTCTGGGGAGGATTCTAGAAGGCAGGTGCTGGTGATAGAAGGTAAAGAGGGAGAGGATGCATTTTATTTACAAACCTGGCTAATATAAAGACTGCCCAGAAAGCTGAGAAAGTTTTTACTGGTTTGGATGAGCATATAAAATAGTTCTAGAAGACATTAATATTTAAGTCAACAGACTGAGTAAAGGAAATCTGACCATCTACAGGTTTTAGTATGCACAGGAGGGGTTAGAATTTATCTACTATGAACACTGAGGAATGTCTGTATGAATACCCACACATTTTTTAACAGAGAGTGCTTTTTCAAAATAATGGACAAGCTTAATGTGGGTATTTGCGTTTTAAATATAAAAATGTGTTTTTTTTAATTTTCTTGTATATAGGATTATCACATTAGTTTATTAGAGGTAATCAACTGGTACAAAGGGAAAGTTAAAAGAATTTGTGATCATACTCTTGTAAGAGTAAAGAAATGCAGCCTCGAGATAGAATGACTGATTTCTTTGGAAAATAGTAGACTTATACTCTATGTATATAAGTAGGTCAGTGTTTAATAGTTCTTATTTATATACTCCATAACCCATAAAGGGCTGGGGATATCCAATTCTTAGTAAAGAATACTCACAACCTAATATTTAAGACTTTCATAATTAAATGCGTAGATGTCAAGAGGAAAAGAAACGCAGGCAAGAGACGAAAATTGACACCAAACTGACCTTAGTGACTTTTGAGGTAAAATCCTGAGAAGCTGATATAAGATAACCCGAGAGTGTGGGCCGAACCTGCTCTCTGCCCGGAACTCTGGGTGGGATTTGCCACCTAGGCGCCCACACCTTAACTAAGAAAAGACAGTGGGGGTGCACCTGGCATAAAGATGGTGCAGATGTGGTTTCCACCTCTATCACCTGTTCTGTGCATCACCCTGTTCTGTGTAGGGTTCTAGAAGGCAAGGGCGGTGTTGAAAGGGTAAAGAGGAAGATGGTTCATTATATTTGCAAATCTGGCTCATAGAAAAGATGCCAAGAGAGCTTGGAAATTATTTTTATTGGTTTGGTTGAGTGTTTAAAATAATTCAGGAGGAGATTAATACTTAAGCCAACCGTCTAGGTAAAGATAACACACCTTCATCCATCTAGTAAGTGGAAGATCTGCAGAGAAAAACAGAGTGGGTGAAGGCGAATTTTTTCTCTCTCTCATTTCCAGCAGGGAATTCATCCATCTCATCTTGTTCTCAGATACCGAAGATCCTGGTTGTCCAGAATTCAGATTTCAGGACTTATTGCAGAACACCTTCCTGCTGCACTCTCTCCTGAGGTCTTTAGACCTGGAAATGACCCCCTTGGCCTTCCTGGGTTTCCAGCTTGCGGATAGAAAACTTGGATCTCCGTGGCTGTGTTCTCCTGTACAATCCTGACAAATGATCATAGCGAGCAAGAGGTATCCTGGGTGTTGTCCAGGCCAGACGATGAATGAAAGTTTTGTCACTATCTGCGAACACTCACAGTGTCAGTGGGAGTCGGCACAAATATGATTTTGTTTCCAAGTACGCACTACCACATGCCCCACAAACAAAGGACATGCAGACAGTGTCCTTGAGGGGACAATGAAGGAAGTGGAATGCTGTATTTACTTAGCAAAGGCTGGGTCCCTGGGAAACTGCTCCAGTGAGGTTTAAAGAAAACAATAAGTGAAATAAAGAAAACAACGAGGCTTTGATGCTCTAATAGCTCCAACCATGGTGACCGGGAGCATCTACATATCCACGCATACAGCTGTGCGTGTGGTTGTGGTGTGTGTGTGCGTGTGTGTGTGTGTGTGTTTAGTACTTCCTTACCTCTGGCTCTATACCTGCTTCAAGCTCAGGTCTGGATTTTCTGTTCCACTCCTAGAATTGGTCATTTTTTCTAAGATCATATTTCTGATGAAGATCACTAGAAATCAAATCAAATTCATGAGTTGTGTATAGTTTTGTTATAGTATTCCTGTTTTAGGTCTTTTCAGTAATGAAGCAAGAAAATAAAATCAACTTCCTAGATACATGCTAGCTCATGGGAAGATATTTAATCTATGTTTGTACACCAATATATGAGCATCACACCACTACAACCTAGAGTAAATTGAACAGATGAAAAAATAATCATTTTACCTTTAATATTTTCCTTAAGGAAATTATTTTTCTTCTTATTATAAAATTTTAAAAATTGTGATAAGATTCTTCAAAATATTCTAATATTACTGCAATCAAGGGTCAGAGGTGTAGAGCAGAGGCTAGAGCACTTGTCTAGCAAGTGCAAAGCCTGCAGTCTGATTACCCAGCATGGTACAAACTGGGTGTAGTGGCACATGCCTGGAATCCCAGCATGGTAGGCTGAGGCAGGATGATTACTGTGAATTTGAAGTCAACCTTGGCTACAATATCTATATACATCATTGCTAGAGAAATGTTTTCTAATGTCACTGCACCTGATCCAAAATGACAAAAGTAGAACTGATTGTGTATCTCAGTGTTGTGGGACTTGCCTAACATGTGGAGGAACCAAGAGTCAATTAAAATGATGTAAAATGATTATCATGAGTTAAGTCATACAAATAACTTTTTTATTGAGACAGAGACTCACTCCTCAGTCTGAGTTTGTTCTGAACTCTATGTAGCCCAGGGTGGCTTCTCACTCACAGCAGTCCTCAGCTTCCTTAGTGCTGGACTTGCAGGTGTGTACCACCACACTTAGATACACACACACATTTATTTGAAATGGATACATTATCAACAAAAAATAGATAACAACAGAAAATTTTGATAATTCTAAGGTTGATAAGCACATTCTTTGACTTGATTTTTATAATCCACCTATTATTTTATATTTAAAATTATTTGCTGTCAAAGTATTTACTATGTGGTAATAGGTGTTGAATCCAGAACTTCACACTTAGATAGATTTCCAGCTCAGATCATTTAAAATACATACTTATTTTGTGATAAAGTCACACTAAATGGCTAAGTCATTTAGCCGAGGCTCAAGCTTGTATCCCTTTGCCTGAGTCTCCTAGTGTGGGGGGATCCCAGGCTTTGACCACAAGATGTGGCTCAAAAGAAAAATTTTTCAGAGAGTCAGACAGTGACTATTCTAGATTTACTCCATAGTACATTCAGGACGAGCTTGCACTACAGAGTGTGAGTCTGTCTCAAGGAGAAAAAAATATATATATATGAATATAGGTATTATTTATATAAATAAATATATATATATATA
Source organism: Ctenodactylus gundi (assembly GCA_004027205.1). Classification (NCBI taxonomy): domain Eukaryota; kingdom Metazoa; phylum Chordata; class Mammalia; order Rodentia; family Ctenodactylidae; genus Ctenodactylus; species Ctenodactylus gundi. The sequence goes on from PVKB01002038.1 coordinate 216,965, forward strand.
TATATATATATATATATATATATATATATGAAAATTCCCTGATAGATATTGGAGGACAGGTACTAACACTTATTTTTACCAATTATGCACAGATATAGAAACTCCTAAGTCACTTTATCCCAGCACAAAATAGATAATAGCAATATGTACCAGAGAAAGTAGAATAGAATTGAAAAAAATCACATTGTCATACCCCTTCATGCTTTTTTTAATTTTTAATAAAAATATTATTGAGATGCCTTTGAAGATAAAACCCGGAAATACATTGTAATCAATTAAATATTATATTTTACTACATAAATGTAGAAATGGTTTCATCAATTATACAATAAATAATTTTAAGGTAAGAGTATATACATCATAATCTGCTTATCCAGGTACATAATGTGTAGTCCTCTGACTGGTCATATGCCAGTAGGTGGATGAACTCTTTGACAATTAATCAATTCATCCAGGATGCCATTTTTACCTGGTGTACCCAGGTTGTTTTCATTGTCCGAAGAGGATGTTTTTTTCTTAGTAGTTTGTGAGTCTGGCTTGTTTCACCCGAGCTTGGTTAAAGGAGCGCACATGACTTTGAAGTAACCTCGATTTTTAGCACGTAACTCCACATTTCACCCGTAATTTCTCCCAGGGCAGCCATTTCTTTGAATGGACCCATTTTGTGAGGTGATTATCATATACAGTACTTCTCACAGGATACAGATCTTCTTATAGTACTGTCCATCCCTGCAATTTCTTTAAAGCTGAAGTTTGTAGATCATTTTTTCTCATATAATTTAACAGCAAAGTGAGTTTCATGTTTTACTAAAAAATTAAGAAAACTTTTCTAAACCATGAACTTGTCAGGAGGCAACTACAACATCCCTGGGGGGAGTTTTTCTTTGAAACATAGCCCAGTGTGAATCAGGCTACAATGTATCAGTCTACCACACATCAGGATTAATGCCAACAAACTATATTACAGAATAATATTTAAGCACTTCCTCTATTCAAATGCACTTCTTCAGAAACTCCTAAATGAAACAGAAGTGTATTTATAAAGTATTCACATGTAAGTCACTTTATGTGCAAAGCCCCTTTGTGACACTTTGCAGGGCATATGAAGACGTATCAATTACTTAATTTTTTTATGGCTAAGTGGTTTCTCATTTTTTTCTAATCTGTTACCTATATTTTAAATTGATCCTGTTTCATCATGCCAAAAAGTTCTCTCTTTAGCAATCACAAAGCATGTTATGGAGCTGTGTGTTTAATAGGTGATCAATGACGTCCTAAATCAGACACTTAAGGTTGGTATAAATTATCCTTAGGAAAGTCACTTATCCAAAAGGCAGGATGGTATAAGTTAGACCAAAAGAGATGACTGCTGTCTTTGGGTCATACTCGTCTCCTACCTCAAGTTAATAAAAGTTATGTGACATGCAGCAGCCTGATGCTTATCATGCATTTGTATTGCATGCGTATACCAATATTATTTTATGTGGTTCTATGTCCTATTGATGACATGTACCAAGTTGGTGAAACATTCTTTCTGATTCCTCACAAATCACGAAAGTTTTGGAATTGAGAGGGTCAAAACACAGTTTAGTACTCAACAGGATCTCAAAAGATGATGAATTTAACATTCATTGTTTAACATAACTTTCTAAAAACACTATCACAGAATACATACTTCTCAATGATATTCACAAGAATAGTAAAAGAAACATACATCCAAGGCTTTTGTTGTGGTTGCTGGTTGAAATTTGAATTCTTTGTTCTCTTATTCTGTGTTCTGATATTATAATGGGTAAACACAAATTACAGGACTGAGTGATGTGTATTTTAAATTTTTGTCTTTGACACCCCAGATAAAATGAAAGAAAAACATTTAACTTGAAGAATTAAAATATAAAAAAATATTGGGATATTTAATTTATAAAAGTCTAGGACATTTTTCCTGTGTAATTCTTTATAATTTTCAGGGATTCAATAATTATCAAATTTATATTAGAATGTCAATAATCAAATCACATATGGCTCTTGATAGAAAATTTGTAGAAAAGAATAAGGCCTGGGAGCTATAAAATATTACTTTCTCTGAATCCTATGGTTCAACTCGGCTTTACAGGAATAATCACTTTGATTCTCATCTTGCTGATCTCATTCAAACAGCTTCTAAGTAGAGTGATATTGTAACAAGGATGAATGACGGTTCAGTCATTTCTGATACTAAGCAAATTTAGTCATCATCAGATAGAGAAATAGAAGTCATCTTCTCCTACAGACAGGTATTAATTACACAGACTGGTAGGCTTAACATTTTTTTAATATGCTGGAGAAAAAATGTAAGGTTTTAGTTTCACTGTTTGATTTTGAGAAATGATCGATTTGGTAAAAATACAATGAAAATCTGACAAAAACTTCAACTGCCTGGACCACTAGACAGGAAGGTTTTCAAAAACAAAAAATACAAAAAATAAACAAACAAAACCAAAAAATAACAGCAATAGAACTGTAAAAATCATTATCTGCCAAAATCCATGTGTGTATTTTATACCATTGAAGAAAGAGTAACAGTGTCACTTTCATCTTTAAAAATGGCATTGAATTTTGTAAAGGCTTGTGCTGCCAAAACTCGAACCAGAAATGCGTTGGCTGGGTTTTGCAGGGGAGTTCCAGGTTAGAAAGGGAGTGATCTTAGTTATTACATACTTTCCTCCATGTGTTGACCACCGTATCCAACTCACAAGTTTCTGTTGAATCTATTTTTTAAATAGATCTCTAATTTATTTAGCTATCGTCATAATACTAATCCCAGTAACCTGGACCATCCAATTGCGAGTCTATGCTCTTCTGTGCGGACTATTGCCATGACTGGAGGTAGTCCCCTAAATGTTTTTTTTTTTTTTTTTTATGTTGAGTTCATCTCGCTAAGACTTGCTCAGTATAGAGACCATTTAAGATGTAAAAGCAACTCTTAAATTCTTCTCAACAAGACGCTGATATTCTAGATTGGATACTTTAATTTTCTCAAAAAAGTTCCCCTCTCCACAGAGCAGAGCAATTTGTATCCGCCTCAGATTTACTCATCCAATCGTCCCAGGCACCTGTGGTTCAATCCCAGGCTACAGAATGCGTTTTTTTTTTTTTTTTTCATTCTTTTCAATGGCTCAAATGTGACAACCTCAGATCGGTTTATATAGTAGCTCCTAGAAGGACAAGACTATTTAAGACTTGAAATGAGATTACCCACATTGAGTTATCACAAAATAGAACATATACACGAAATTTCAAGGACTTAATCTTAAATACAATATGCCAGTACCTTTATATTAAATTCAAATTGTTAAAATAATAGCACATTCAAACATATTGAGTTAAACAAAATATGATTCTAAGTTAATTTCCTTGCTTTTCTTTGCTTTTTAAATATAGCTGATATCAAAAGCCTGAGGCAGGAAGATTGTTGAGAATTTGAGGCCACCCTGGGCTATAGAGTGAATTCAGAACAGCCTAGGGTACACAGGGAAACCCTGTCTCAAAAATAAATAAACAAATAAACAGATAAACAAAGCTACTAGCAAATTCAGATTTGGTTATTACTCTTACATTTGTCTTGTGACATAATTTTGTTAGCCAATGATAATCTAACCATTGATGGTTCTCTTTTACTCTTCCGTTGATTTACTTTTTCAATATTCATTCAATTTATAAAATCGATTATGGAAAATAAGTAATTCTCAGCTGATCACAGCCCAATCAAATCTCTGCTCTTCAAGGAATAACACTGCAAAATGGCATCTATGACCAGGGGGTGGGGCCCTCTCCCAACACTGGATCTAATAGCGTTTGGTCTTAGGGTTGAGAACCAATATAAGCATATTTCTCTTTTATTTTAAAACTAGTTTAACATTTTGTTGTAGCAGCCTAAGACAGGGAGTTAAGAAGGACAGTTTGGAGGAGTGGTACAGCTCCAGACTGATGTTTTTTTTTTTTAATTCAGCTTACTAGCAACTAATTTATTGTGGGTAGGGAATATATATATATATATATATATATATATATATATATATATATATATATATATATATATATATATGTGTGTGTGTGTGTGTGTGTGTGTGTGTGTGTGTGTGTGTGTGTGTGTAAATGTACAGAACTAAAAGTGATATTTTATTTTTGACAAGATAACTGTTGGTATACCACTTCCTGCTCTTTGTAAGCTGTTCTTTTAATCAAAATCATAATTGAATTGCAATTTGAGATTTTTAAACTCAGAATATTAGGAAAATATATATTTTTTGTGAAACTGCTGTGGGAATGCAGCCATCATTTCTATTGTCCAGAAAATTAAAGCTAACCAACTTTTCCATCGGACTCACCTATGTGTGTCAGAAATTTTTTCAAGGAAAAACAAAATCTTCACAAAACGGTTATCTCCACCATACCACATCCAATAATCAAAAAACTTATATTGATGTTTTTTCAGCTTATTTCGCCAGAAGTTTCACACAATTATGTGTGAAAATATTATAGTAATATTCATTAGCATTAATTTGCTTGTCACATGTTTTACGGTAAAGTAAGTAGAGGAAAATCTCTTACTTTTTTTTTCAAGGAAAGAATCTCAAGATTTTTCTTGAAAAGCTGTATTTACCCCTACATTGTTATAAAAATGAATTTGGCAGAAGACATCTACCATGCTAAAAATTTGTATTAGTATCAGAAAATAATAAGTGTAGTTTGAATCCAGTTATCAATGGGACAGGATTCATGGATTCATTATATTAAATATGTAATAAGTTAGACTTGCTACAAGAGATGAATATTAATTCTGGAGCATTATAGAAAAATATTTAGAGAAATTTAGTAAGAATGAGCTGGCCATAAAAAGAGGAACAAACATTTGGATATAGACAATTGGGCCCTGTTGGATTTTTGTTTTGCTTTAGTCCAATTTCTTCCTTTCTTCATGTTTTTCCCTTTTGGATAAAAATATTTACACTTGTTGCTATATGTTAAAAACGTTTAACTTTTCTTTGATTTTCAAAGTAGCTCACAGCTAAGAGTTTGCCTTGAGTCTCAGAGGAAACTATGAACTTGGACTTTTAAGAGTCCTGAAACCTTTGATCATTTTGGTTGCTCTTAGAGATGGATTGGGTGCATTTTGCTTAAGGAGGTGTTCATGAGTGCTGGGGAGCTAGGAGTGGTATATTATGGGTTGGAATAGAAGTGCCTCGAAATCCTGACGATTTGGGGCAGTCTTTGATTCATTAATAGGAGTCATTTCATTGCTCTTCCGTGCTGTTAACAAGTGTTTCCTGGTTGAAAGGACAAATCACAGGGTAAAAACCTGGAAAGGTTTACTTCCTGCTGTGGTTTGGATCCGGAGTGTCAACCAGTACCTCATGGGAGGTGGGGCGTCTCCAGAAGGGGCAGATGCTTGGGGATTGACCTGGAGGAGTGTGTACTGATGCTATGTTTCCTCACTTACTGCCCGCCTGCCATGTTGAGAGCAACTCTTTCTCCAGTGGCTACCTCTGCCATACTTTTTCCGTCATTGCTGGTCATCCATGAATAGACTGTGACTGTCTGAAACTGTGAGCTAATACAAATATTTCCTTCCTTAAACTGCGGATATCAAGTATTATGTTCCAGAAATTAAAAATTAATGAAGACACTCTCTCCCTAGCTCCGCCCTTCACCCAGTGTTTCCTGTCTCTCTGTGCTGGGAACAGCTTTTCTCTGACTCAGCCCTCTGCCATGTCCTTCTGCCATTACAGTTCACCCTTGAGTGCACTCAGACCTTTTGAAATAGTGAGCAAAACCAAACCTTTGCTCTCTTAAGTTTGTGTGTGTGTGTGTGTGTGTGTGTGTGTGTGTGTGTGTGTGCGTGTGTGATTGATATCTGCCCTATCAACAAGAAGGTGACTAAGATGGATGATTTCAGGCACCTGATGTGGATTTTAGGAGGCATTTCCCATAAATAAAAGGAAACTACCACAATTCCATTTTAATCACAGATTTAAAAGTTTGTTTGTCTCAGACATGAGTTGGTGTACTACTTGTGAATCACATTTTTTTCCAAGTGATTTCCTCTGAGACATAAACAATAGGAATAAATTTTAAGAGTCAGAGTTCATAAAGACAAAATGATTAGTCAAAAAGGGTAACAATCTACCCTCAACTCTGCCTTTGAAAGTGGGCATTTATCAGATGACAGATTTATTCTGGTCCTGTAACAATAGATCAGTGTCTAAATCTGGAAAAATATCAACGTCTTCAATACAGACAAGCGAAATACACAAATGAAACTGCTATTTGCCTAGAACCTGACAATATCCCAGTTTCCTTATGTCGCTTTCCTTGACAGAAAATTCGCTGACAGCTGTATAAATGACAGAAAGATCAGATTTCACTAAGCCAGAGAAATAACATGAAATAAAGAAACAGAGTAACTTAGAAATCTCTCTAATGACATAACTGGCTGCATCCTGAGAGAAGAGAAACAGGACAGGGTGCCGCATTGGGTGCTGGGAGGTTCAATTCTTCATGCTTGCTGGGTAGTGTACCACTGTGAGAGAAGGGCTCTCAAACACACACCTCAAGATCAAAGTATATTCACCTGAAATACTTTGCAAGGAATGGAATATTTGGTTTCCCAAATAAACAGGATTAGTGGTATTTGATGAACAAATAAACCACAGGGTTCACAAGTTCTGTTATTGATGGAAAATAGTGCTCTCGTGTGTCTGTTATTTCTGTAAGTGATACTGTGTATTTGCAGACTACATTATTGCAATGTGCAGAATGGGGTTATTTTCTCTTGGGGAGTCTGAAACTTACAAAGACAAGTTCATCCTATCATTTATTTTGTGGACTGGGGCTACATTGTTCTTGTCTCTTTTTTCCCCTTTTTCACAATTTTTTTTTTTCTCTCCGTGACTACAGAATGCAATGTGCTTAGTCACAGTAGAAATACAGCCAGGTGTCAGTATTTATTTACAATTATTTCTAGGTTTTTCTCAGTACATTGAGGTAGAAAACAAGCAATTTTAAAAGGTTAAAAGTGTGAGTTTATACTAATATAAATGCTACAATAAATGTTCCTTTAAAAGTTTTCTATTGGAAGTCATTGAGACAATTTTTTAAATTTATGCTTACTTTTTTTTACTAAAACCCTGTTACTCAATAACATAAAAAGTACTCAAAGTGCATAAGAACTTATATGCAAGACAAAATTAAACTATTATTTTAAGAAAAATGTGCCAATACAACTCTTTCAACAGTTTTACTGGAAATATTTTATTAAATATATCAGGTACTGTATTTTAAATTTTTGGAATAATTCTTTATTGGTATGAATATATCACATGCTTCCTAGAAGCAACTACCATTTGATTTATTATTTTGATAACAGTGAATATTTAGAGAATATATGTATTATTATTATTATTTTTGAGATAAGGTCTTACTCTATAACCCAGGATGGTCCTGAACTCACTATATAGGCCAGGCTGACTTTGGAATCACAGTACTTCTCCTGTCTCAGCCTCCAAGTGCTAGGGTTATAGGATATATGCATTACGTATACATTATTTCCTATTTCCGATTTTCATTTTTGGAAATTTTTATGGCATGAATACCTTCATTAGACTTTAGTCTTAAGCGCAATTGAGTTCATATTTTCATTTTTTTTCCTTTGTGCAGCACCTGTGTGTGATTTATGTCTCACAGAGAACACTGTAACTTTGAAATCACCATTTCTCATGTGGACACCTACATCGCTCACTGCCTTTCACACCTGCAGAGCCGTCAGGTGTAAGCAGTCTCCAGAACGTATCCAACCAGTCTGTTATTGACAAACAATAAGGTACTTGAGTCACTTGTTCTTAATTGGACTACCGTAAATGATCTTACTTAAATGTCCTTTTGAGTTTTTTAACTGCTTAATAGGAACTGAATTTATTATTTTCAGAGGCAAAGCACTTCATTTTTGTAGATAGTACAGAGTTTTCTGGATTAAAGGCTGAATCTTGTTGGAATCTCATCAGTAATGGTAGAATTTCTCTTCATCCTGACAATCTTCAAATTTAAAAATAAAAATTATAGATCTGTCTATGCTCTCTGAGGTTGTGTTCATTTGCTTTTCAGATGACATTATAAGAACGTTGTATCTCAGACACTTACTCATACACAAAGCCATTTCAAAATATTAGTAAATATTACTTATCCCAATTAATAAGGCTGTGAAATGTCCCCGTCCATTAGAGCATGTGCCGATGAGGCACATCAGACTTGCCTGTATCCTGACCTGCTTCGTCTCACTCGTTTCTTCATCCCTGGGGAGGACTGTGCTGCTTCCAGGTTGACTTTTTTTATTTTAAGTTTTTCTATATTTCAAATGAGAAAGTACATGAGATATTTACATGAGGTACTTGTATTTCTGTGCTTGCTGCTTAACTAAGGACAATTTAATTTTGATGGAGAAATAACGATACACATTTACATGAAATAATAAATTTTGTAGACATATGCACAATGAGAAATAATTCCATCTAACTGACTAAAATATCCATTATCTCGATTTTATTGTAGTGAGGATGTTTAATTGTACTTTTTCCTCTACTTTAAAATAGACAATACATTGTTTTCCATAATGCTCAACATGCTGTGCAGTAAATCTTAAAAATATTCTTGTGTCTAAGTGAGCTTTTATATCTTGTAATCAACACCTTCCTATCCCCCACACCCTCGCCCCTCTCCTCAGCCTCTGCTAACCACAGTTGTACGCTCTACTTCTACAAGTTCACTTTTATTTTATTTAATTCTACATGTGAGTGAAATTCTACACTATTTGTCTTTCTGTGCCTGTTTTATTCATTTAGCAGAATTTCTTTCTTTTTAAATGTGCAGGATTACTCTGTTTTGAACGATAGAATAATATGCTATCACGTACTTACATTACCTGTTGCTTATCTTTTCATCCTTTAATGTACATACGCTGGCTATTTTGAATAATACCACAATATACATGAAATTGTAGCTGATTTCTTAAAATACCGTGATCATCTCTTGCATACAGGTTTGCTTTATGCCATTTCAGTTGCCTGCAATCAACCATGGCTTGACAATATTCAACAAAACCGTAACAATCACCAATTTTTATATTTCAAATCGTTAGACCTTTGTGAACTATTTGTGAAATTGGTAAAGTTCTGGGTTGTTTGTGTGATTGCCAGTTAGGCCAGCACACTGGCACCAGCGAACCTCCATGTAGCCTACACGGTCTATAAAAGGTGAAAAGGAGGACGTGTGCTCACTTTGGAAGAGTTCTAATCTTTGATTTCGCCTGGGGACATTAGTCTCTCCTTCCTTCTAATGCAGACTCGGAGCGAGCTTCCAGGCCATTGGGACTGGTGCTGCTCCTCTGATGCCTCTCCTCCTACAGCTTCCATTTCCTTAAGTTGAGCAGCTCCCGGGGTTATCTAGTGCACGGAGGACCATTCCACATTCTGTCTGATTACTGACAGCATTATGGGCTCTCTCACTTCTCACCCTCTAAGCCTACCTAATAAATCGCCTTGCATAATTATTCATGTTTTCTATTTATTTCTTTCCTCTAGAAGACTGTAATATAACATTTGAATCAATAAAATTTGAATAAAACAAATTCCTCTTTTTAAATGTAGGTGAATCTCATTGGAGCAGCTGAAAGACTAACTAAAACAAAGACTGATCTTCTACCAAGGAAGGAAGAGTTGTGGTAACTGACCTCTTTTTAATATCGGCTACAGCTACAACTGTCCCCTCCACTTCCAGGATGTGGGTTTTACCTTGCATAGCTCCAATCTTCCCTGTCCAATGAATCAATTTCTTAAAACCACCCACTCTCTTTTACTCTCTCAAAAATAGACACAGACATAGACACAGAAATAGACATAGAGAGATTTAGCTCGCCTCTATGCACCAGAGGATTTTGGTGCTCTGATATTCCTGAACGATACACTCAAGGATAAGTCCACTAGAAAATTTTATCATGAAAAATTTTATATCGAGTCTCATAATGCAAGCCTGTAATCTCTGCACTCTGGGAGATTGAGACAGAAGCAGCACAAATTTGGGCAAAGCCTCAGTAGCTTAGAGCCTTAGCAAGGCGATCTTAAAGTGAAACTCAAAAAGGCTTGGAGGTATACCGTTCAGTGCAAAGGCCCTAGGTTCACTCCTCAGGACCTCAATGAAACAAACAAACAAAAACAATGCATTTTATAAATTCTTATCTCAATGGTGTCTTTGCCACCATTCCACAGTAATATCCCTAGTATTTGTTTACTCGTGATTTTCTACAATTGCATGGTTAAGCTCTTGCGGGTATGTTCATATACACATATTGTAAGTCTTAGTGATATTAACATTGCAAAATTTTAAAATATGAGAAGAGGTGCTATAGAAATAGTTTGAAAATTTGCCCAAAATAATTATGAGTCGGATAATGTAATTTCTTTTAAAAGCATAATTAAATAGGGTTCAAACATCATTGGATTAATAATCAGCTTATGGGACTCATGGGCCTGATCATGAAATTTACAAATTCACTGGGCAGGAAGGGGAGCAACAGCCTGTAACTCTCCCGGAAGTAGCTACACTACCTATTCAATCAGAGTTTCTCCTTTAGGAAGATATCAGTTCTTCTATTCGGGACTTTGACAGGTGGAATCGGGCCCACATAGGTCATCTGGAAGCATCACTCTTAATTACAGTTAGCTGATTATGGACTTTAACCATCTGTGCTTCATGTTTTTCACAGCAACATCTAGGTTAGTATTTGTTTAAGTAAATGAAGACTATAAATTCACTCAGTGGGTCCTAGGAAGACAGTACTAATCTATTCTTTGTGTGCTTGGTCCCCCCACATGCCTTCAGCTCACACAGCCCCTCTACCCAAAGGCCATGACAAAGGGACAAAGGGGTACCTGCATTTCACATCACTCCACTCAGCTATCTCATGAGCAATGCCTACTCTTTCATAATACAAAACAAAAAGTCCTTTCATCTCTCTCTCTCTCTCTCTCTCTCTCTCTCTCTCTCTCTCTCTCTCTCTCTCTCTCTCTCTCTCTCTCTCTCTGTAGCCCAGGCTGGCACCTCAGACTCAAGGCAATCCTCCTGCCTCACCCTTCTGAGTTCTGGGATTACAGGCTTGTGTTACCATTCCCAGCTTGATGTGCTGTTGGAGAATCCAACTTGGACTTGAGCTTGCAAGGCAAACAGCTTAACCTCTGAGCTATTCCTCCAGTTCCTCTCTTATCTCTTTTGATTTCTGACTTTAATATATGATGCAAAATTTATCATGAATACTTTTTTGTTAGATGATTAGTTTGAAAATGTAAAACAAAAATATCCAATTTAAAAATATTTATAATTGTACTCATTGCAAAATACAGAAGAAATGACCATTTTCTATCCCCCTCTGTCTTTGTTATATTGAGAGATCTAGATTAAGATATAGACATAGATCAATGCATTAGATGAGATGGCCACATACTCATACTTGGCGCTTTAATCTCGTTAATTTAGGAAAATAAATTCTTGCCCCCCCCCAGTCAAAGTGAGGACCCACCAAATAGTACCTAACCTGTTGTATTCTATGTTTTCTCCGATTGAGTTGTTTTTCTTATGTGCAGTTTTATTTTCCATGATTTCACTTACTGTGGTCAGTCACCATCTAAAAATTGTAACTGAAAAAAATGTAGAAAAAATGAAATCATAATTTGAAACAACTTTATGATTATAAAATTATACTTGTTCTTTTGTATTAGTTGTTTCTTCTTATTGTGAATAATTTACAATTTTACCTTTATGATAGATATGCCTTATATTGGATATTCATACATAAGAAAAATAGGATAAATAGTATTTGGTCTTTCTTTAAGTTGCAAGTGTCCATTTGGTCTCTTGAAATATGTGCTACCTGTAGGAGGATGATGGCTGCACACAGACACCACAGATGCACATACAAAGGCCCTGGTGTCACAGGAGGAAGACAGCTGCCCACGTGTGTACAAAGGCACCGCTGTCATACACGACAGCTGTGACTTGCGCGGCTTCAGCCTGGCAGCAAAACCAAAAATGAGTTTCTTTTTCTTTCTTCATAATAGTGCTTAGCAGACAGAATTCAGATTTTTCCATTTGTTGCTCATTAAGTTACAAATTTTCATCTTTTTTACTTAAACACTTTATAGTTTCTTGAAAATGGCCTGTGTGAATTGTTAGAGTCAGCAATCTTGTTGTCTGGAACTTGTTTTGATATCTAATTATTTGATAATACTAGTATCGTAAGACTTGAAATATGTGTGTAAGTGTGAAAAGCAGACACATAATACAAGGTTTGACTTTCAGTATCAGATCACCCTTCTATAGGCAAACACCAAGACTTGTTTCACATAGATTGTTCAGAAGTCATAATGTTCATTGCACTGCTGTACTAAATAATTTTTAAACTGCTCTTTCAAGAGTTTATTGGTCAGATTGAAAAAAAACCACAAATAATAAGATGAAAAATGTAGATATATATAGTGAGATATATGGATGTACCTGCATCCATCAGCAATGAAAGGAGAGAGAGAGGAGAGAGAGAGGAAAGAGACAAGAAACAGAGACTGTGTAAGGACTGGGTCACGTGGCTGCAGGCTGCCTAGCACAACTTCAGTAAGATTGACTAATGACCAAGAAGTCTAACTTAAAACAATAGCTGCAACTGTTACCCAAATCCAATTTGCTGGCAAAATCCCATCTTCATTGATGGAGACCAGCCTTTGTTCTATTAAGTCTTCTAATTGATTGGAAGAAGCCTTTCTATAATACAAGGAATAAACTGATTTATCCAAAGACTATTTACATGTTCATTCTATCTAAAGAAATACTGCCATGGAACTATGTAATGTTTTGTTTTCACATAGGTTAGTATAATATTCTAGCCAACATTACAAAATTAATTATGACATATGACACCATTTTTAATGTTACCATGTCTTCTATATTTCTCTAGTAATTGTCAAAGCAATTATTTTAAAATAAATGTTAAACTAATAGAAGACACAAATATTTAAGAAGTGTTTTCTGTTTCTTTTTTCTCTTTCTTTCTTTCTTTCTTTTTTTGAAACAGAATTCAGCTCTGTAGTCTAGGCTGGTCTTGAATTCACTGTGCAGCCTAGACTGGCATGAACTCATGATAATCCTCCTGCCTCAGTCTCCTGAGTGCTGGATTATAGGTCCGTGCCAACAAGCCCGGCTTGTTTCAGATTCGTAATTGCTGCATAGCCAGTGCTTGCTTAAAGTACATGTAGACCATGAATCGTGACTGATGCTTTCTTCATTAAATTTTCCAAATGACCCTAAAATAACAGATTTAAAGTATATGCTAACTTTTGGGAGCAATTTCACTTATAAAATTTGAAATAAATTATGTTTTTCAGTTTTCTTTGGAATTCAATAAATGACATTTGAATGAAAAATATTAGTTGCTATCACAGGTGAGTTTCATACAGTTGGAAGAAAATAAACAATTCAGGCTTAGTTTATTTAACAAATTAAATATTTCGTTACTTAAATAATAAAACTGAACAGTATCAATTTTTAACAAATAGCTCAAATATACACTTATTGACATCTATTTAGTAACATGGAGTGGAAGTGATGGGATTGAAATTTAAGTATGTCTAGTAAGTAGGATAATTGTTTAAAAATGAGAAAATTGAATTATAAGTAGCTATTTCATTCTGTTAGTCTGCAGAAAGAAAATTATGAGTAATACTGGATTCAATATCATAAATGACGTGTCTGTACATGAAGTTTAGCTTTGGGCCTGTTCGCCCATGTCTACATGTCTTTACTTAGGAAAGGGCAACTTAATATGTAAATAGAAGACAGATGCCAATAGGTGAAAATGTTGTAGAATAAATAATTAAGTTTTCTGATACCTGCAGAGCACATCTTGTTTCTATAGTTTCCTTTCAGTGTGTCTTCTTCAACCTAGAAATAGCAGAAGAAATCATCTCTAATGTTGAAACAGACTCTAATTCTAGATAACTAGACATAAACACTCTTAAAAATTTCCCATCCTAATAGATATTCTCTTATACATAGGACAGAATGTCCTGTGCCTGTAACCCCAGCAGTCTGTGAAGACGAGACAAGAAAACCGCATACGTAACACGACCTGGCCAACTTCTGCTTTAGATCCAGATTCACCTAAGGGATCCATCTATTCCTGTGAGCCAATTGAGGATCTCTGTCTTCTCTTCAAAATATAAGACAAGTAAAATGCCTCTGCTGATGCTTTTTATTGATTATATTGCCTTTTATTCCCTCGGTGGTTATTACCTACTACAAATAAATCTGTCTTTGTGTGTATTTGGGGGAAATTCTGTCACTTATCTTTTAACTAAAAACCTTATAGGTGCTTCCGTTTTTCCTGAGGAACACTATAATGTAACCAGAGATTTACTTTCCAGACAACTGGGAAAACATCATGAAGAACTCACTCTTTCATTTTCTTTTGTAATAGACCAACACTGTCTTTATATCTCATGTAATATAAAAGCCCCGTTGTGATATGATAACCAAGATGTCACTTCCCAGGGGAAAGGTGTCGCCTCGGGATGGGCCAAGTTTTACCTGCCATTCTTCTGCTCTATTGGCCATATTTTTCTATTTCTCTTAACCCTTTATTCAGAAGGCTTTTCTCTTAAAGGCTCCCTAACCCATGTTAAAAGAGGCCTCGTGCCTGATTGTGATGACAGTTTAATGATCACGAATACTGCTGTGGTAGCTACTCTGGGCCCCAAGTTTTCTTCCTGTTTCTGGCATAGTATTTGGGCTACAAAATAAAGCTGGTAAATTATCTTGTATTATTAGTAAGACAGTGGATATCCTCGCCGAGATGAACCCAGAAATAAAGAAATTACACACTGCAGTGTTACAAAGCTTCACCACAGGAGATTCACCTTTAGGGCAGGATCATTTGGAATGTGGATCCTTCCCTGTAATGTGTTGCTTTCATATTACTGACAGTTTCAATCTGATTCAACAACACTTAGATGACTTACATAGAATAATTACTAATATTCAAAAATGTTCATGGTGATTGTGGCTACTTCCCCTTTTGAACCAGTTATTATTCCTCTCCTTGGTTTTGGCCACTCTCTTGTCAATAGCATTTCTCATTTTGTGCAATCTATAAATCCAGCAATTTATTTTCAGATGGTGTTAAGCATAGAGCCATCTGCTGTGCCTCCTAATAGCATCTATAAGGGAGCTTTCCACCAAGTTGCTGCTAACATCCATTGCCCCTCCATGGATGAAGTAGTTAGAGCAGTCATCATCAACTTTCCCTCTCTCAATAGCAAGACTTCTTAATAAAAACAGGGAGAAATAAGGTAGAATTTTTTTTATAAGGTAGGACAGTGTAGTTAGCAGTGCTGGGTCTAAGATGTTCCCTAAAACAGGAGTATGGTGATTTAAAAAAAAAAATAGAAAACAGGAATGTAAAAACAAATGTCAAAAAGACAAAATACCTTGAAATGTAGGACTAATGGTACATAGGCTGTTGGGCTTGGGGTCTATAATTATGGGAGCAGGTCTCCTCTACCAGACTTAGCGACACTACAGTATTGGAGTCATCTCTTAGGCTCTCAAATTTGATCTAAAGCCAATAAGTAAATTGTTATAGTAATGTGTACCAATCAGTAAAGGTGAGATGGTGAAAAACTATGTGCTTCTCCAAAGAGATACAGAGTCTCTCCTGGGAGGAACACATCCAGACTAGTCAATGATTTGACTCCTGACACAAAGACCAGTGGAGAATGCGACTGAGGCCCCAAAGGGAGGAATTGATTCACGGGTCAGTAAGGATGAGCAGGGGGCCAGAGACCTGTGGGAGCCATGATCCTGATCTGGCAAGAAGGATCATCCCTAGTAATGAAAAACACATGAGTTGAGCCTGTACATCTATTTCCAGGGTCTTGGGCAGGCAGGCTCCTCTCTGGTCAAGTCCCTGCCTACAGGATGGGTTCATAGAGGCACTCCCGAACACCAAAGCATCTACTGTACCCACTTATCTCTGTAACCTACAGCTTGACACTATTCCAACTATATCCAAATAAAATTACGGCTGAGAATAGGGCTGAGATGAAGGAGAACTATAAATTTAATGTTGAATTTCACTCACTCATTGTCCTTGAGTCATTATTATCATCAAACCCAGCATGTCCTATGAAATGTTATAAATTTTCTCAACTCTATCATTTCCCAAGTCTAAGTATCTGGGCTCTTTATCACTAAAGAGATTGTCATGCCCAGGTTGTTCAAGGATACAAGGAAACATTATCTCTACTGACTTTCCAACTCTTCAGAATTTTCCACTCCATCTTTTCAAATTTACAGTCTATAACTTGCAGAAGTTCCTTTATATTTTCTACTTTATGTTTTTCTAGGTGAGCTTTAACTTCTTTCATTCAATGTAGCTACTTCCTTTGAATATTACTTCTCTAACAGCTTTATTTAAAATGCCATTTTATTTTTTTCTGCTACATATATGTGTTCAACGTACCATAAAAGATTGAGTGGATGTCCTACCTTTTCTCTGATTTTCCTAGATAACTCTAAGTTTAATGCCATCAATCATATGCAGACCCAGACACACACTCTATTTCACACACTCTCTCTCTCGTTCTCTCTCTCTGAGTGTTCCTTGTGTGAAGAGTGACAATTTTTTTCTGTAAATTTTCTTCTGTAGATTTCTATATTTTTATTTCTTACATTTTCTAATAAATAGCTCTTTAAAACCAGTCGATACATTTATAGTTTTTCACAAACACCCAGTGGAAACTAAAACCCAGTGACCATCCCCTTCGACCCCGTGTGGTCCCTGGATGCATCCCTCAGTGCAGTTTTTCATACTGTGCATTTTGCTGAACCGCAGAAGGTAAATAAAGAATAATTGTTTCAAAACCTACTGAATCTTCAGAGAACTTGAAAATTTGTTTCTGCAGTTCAAAATGTAAGAGTTTACTTACATTTTGGAACTTTATTCCTTCATCTATTTTTGTGTATAGTATTGGCATGATTTTGTGTCAAACTAAGCAAAAAAGGACTCATATTTTCATGAAATTTTACATGTTAATCTATGTCACAAAAGAATGTAAAATTTCCCTGTGAAAAAATTAATTTTAATGCAGTGGTCAGCATATGCTCAAGTTAAAATATTGAAACTGAGGCTTTTAATCTTCTCTAAGCTTAGAATATGGCATAAACACGACTCACACAGGCCAAGGAGACCCTGGCTCGTGTACTGAAACCCACTCAGATAAATACACAGCTCCCAACTGCTCTGCCTCAGAAGCCATCCAAGCAATTTTAAAATCAATTTGGCATTTGACAGAGAGCCACTGCAGTTCCCATAGGAATGCAATGACACGCTGAGGCCACTTAGTGTGAATAAAATTTTGACAGCAGCATTTTACTAAAGTTGGAGGTTCTGTGGCCTTTTTTTTATTTTCTCTCTAAAAGTCCATTTTAAAAGGAATATGATGATCGCCTAACCTAGATGTTAAAATAGCAAAATCTATTGTTTTAAACTCAACAGGAAGGCAGTTAATGATGGATTCTATTTTTAAGAGAATGACAAAATTAAATTCTTGTCAGATGTCTAAAATTATGATACAAAGGCAAAGGCTCATTCCAAGTTTGCTGCCAAAGGTTTGGCAAACATACAATGACCACTGCCGTTAAATTTAGCAAAGACAGGAAGCTCCAGGAAATAACATATATCAAGTGGCAATTTTAATTGAGTCATTCTGGCATCAGTGTCCATGTCATTTCATGAGTATAAGATGATAAACCTAAATCAATGTATTGAATCCACATATTTTCAAACTGTACAAAGTTAATTTGAACTTAAATTATGACCTATACATTTCATAAACAATATTATCAGTTGTAATATTAATCCATTGAATACTAGAGATTAATTTCCATACCCTGATCTAATTTAGTATTATCAGTGTTAAAACGTATGGTATATTCTCAATACATTTCACAAAGTTTGTATGTATGAACGATACACAATGATATAATAGTACTAAACATTTTGTGTATATATTTAAAAGTCTTGTCTTTTATTACATATGGCTTGAAACATTCTAGGATACAATTGTCTTTTAAAGGCAGTTTCTGCTTTTGAATATAGATGATCGGTTTTTACTACACCAAACTAATGTACTGATTAGTGAAATGGTATAAAGATAAATGTGTGAATGTAATTAGAATGAAGTATCTTTCAACTTAAAAACAAACCACAAGCAATAAACAGAACACAGAATGAATTGAATTTAGCTAATAAACATAGTCTATAAGCAAAAAAAATTCTTTCTTCAGATTTATGTTTCATGAAGAAAAACAGAAACTAGTGGAAGAGTTCAAAAACAACATAAAACCTTGGTTTGATAGCAGTAGTTTTGCAAAGTTCTGAAATTAGAATCTTTGAATCGTCCAACTTTGTTCTTTTTCAAGACTCTTTTGACTATTATGGTTTTATGCAAATTATATGTGAGCATAAATATGTTTTTCTCTATATTCAAAAAAGTCATTGGATTTTTATTTGTTCTTTCTAGTACTCGGACTAAACTCAGAGCCTTCACAGTGAGCCACAACCCCAAGTTGTGCGTTTGCTTTCTGGTTTTACTTTGAGATGTGATCTTGCCAATTGTCTAAGTTTATGAGCTCTAGTTCATGATCTTGTTGCCTTAATACCAGGCAATTTTTGGTAGGACTATCATCTTGACATTAAGTCTTCCAATCCACAAATACGGAACATTTTCGCATATATTTAAGCCATATTCATGGGCTATCGACAGTGTTTTATAATGTTCAGTGTACAAATCTTCTCCTCTCATGCTTCAGTTTATTCATAATTATTTTATTCTTTAAAAGTTATTGAAATATGACTTTCAAATTTTCTTTTAGGTGATTTATTATGAATAAAGTAAAATACACCTGACTTTTTGGTGTTGAGTATATACTTCCACTTCATTAAATGGTTTCTGTATTAGTTCCTTTTAAATTGCTAAATTGTATCCAAAACTTAAGGGAGGAAAGATTTATTTCAGCTCATAGTTTCAGAAGGTCCAGGTCCATGCATAGGAAGGTGGCACTGGCAGGAAGGTGGACAGCTGCCCCTGCCACCACAAGAGGATGTATCGGGGCCTCAAGAAGAAGCTAGGGCAAGAGTTTACGTCTCCCCAGGACAAAAACTAGTTATGTGCCACATTATCAATAATCTACAGAAAATTCACAACATTTACATAAATGATGTTTTTGCAAGACACTTGACATTGGAATCATTTCAATTTCTGTCTCTGATTGTTTATGAGTTACTTAGACTATTTTGTATAGTATCAGTCCTCCACAAATAACAACTCGCAGGCAAATGACATCAGACACACACAGCTCCTCAAGAGTAATTTCTTTTCTTGTTACTAGAAAATGTGCCAGCAGGTTTCATCCCAGATATACAGGCAGCTTTTTTGACATTACTGTGGAGGTGTTAAAGACATTGCCCTAGAGCAGTAAGAATAACAGAAGCACCCTTAAAAGTTTTCAAATTGTCTTTTTCAAACCTAAATGTTCATTTATTTCTTCTAAACTTTTAATAATTTTTAATAGTCAAATTTGTAAATCTTTAATACTTCTGCAATGTTTCTTTTGGTCATTTCTGGTCAGATTTTAGATGTTTGGAAGTAATGGCCCTTGGACCTAGTTACTCTGCAATTTTCACTGACATCACTGATCTTTGTGATTTTTTTATAAGAATGAAAATTAGTTAAAATTGGATACTCCTAAAGAAAAGAAGATGTTTTATAGGTATCTTTTAGCTAAGAAGGTGAAATATAGAATGGTTAATCTGATATGGGAAATCTAGATCACAATTGTCTCACGGAACTTAATGTGGAAAATAGTGGGAACTGGGGTGAGGATGGGGGCGGGCCAAAAGGAGAGAGGGGAAGGTTTTGTAACTTTCTTATGATATGTATGTGCACAAAATGATCAAGATCAAAGTAAACTTTATATTTTGCACTTATACGTATGAATAAAATGGGAAAATAGATCTAAGAGAAACTAGCCTTATTAAATCATCAAGAAACCTTAAGAATTTCAAAAGCCGAAAGCAGATTTATGAGGAAGTGCTTTATCATACATAACATCTGAAGTGTGTGTTCTTGGAAAGTAACATACAGATATTGAAATCCTAAAGATTCAGGATTTTTTTAATACTCCAACTCTATTTATTGGAGAATGTTGGATGATTGAATCTTATATGAGAAGGGAAGTTCTTTAAATAAAAAATTAATGTTGAGTCACAAAAAAAATCAACAACAAGTCATGGAATTAAAGGTAAAGGAATATAGCAATTACAAAATATATGTATGCATACAGAATGATTTTTGAATATATGTGCATAAGATTATTTTATTGAACACAGCAGCAAAAGCATTTTTATTGAATTTTAAAATATTAATTAGGACTTCAAGAAGTGAATTTTGCTGTCCAATTCAACTCCAAAAGCAATACTAAATTTGCCTTGAGATTCAGTTGATACTTCACAACTCATCAGAGAATCATAATAGCAACAATATAAATTCCTAACATCCTCCCGAACTTCCCTAACATTTAAAAAAAGAAAAATATATGTTGCTGAAACCACCTAGTAGTTTATACTATCTTGAAATTTATTTTATTTTTACTTTCTAAAGCTTGTTAAAAAGAAAGCGTTCTAATCTCAATTCCTTTGTTATTAATCACAAGCTCATTCTGCTACCATACAGAACTAAATGAATGAAAATAGGAAATATGGTTTTAAAAAAGGATGGAAGAAGTGAAAAAGAAATTAAGGATACATTGTCAAGCTTTAATCTTAATTTACCTTCAGAATGTCTAGAATTGCCATTAGAAATTATTGAATTATTCATGTCCTTCTCATTCTACTTTTTATTCCAGTTTTTTAATTCATTTTAATACATTACTTCGGACATATAACTCCAGTGACGCATGGGGCTTACTAAATGTATTCTAGCTCATTTTTAGTGCATTTTTATTTCACTATGCCTATGGTTCCAAGTGAAAATGTTTTCCTTTATCTTTTAGAATAAATCAAGAATTTCAGTTTTTTATCTACAAGCCATAGATTTATTATATGAAAGAAAGTACATGAATTTTGTGATAGTTGGCTTTAGTGTTTTATGTGTGTACCTTTTCATCCTGGAAATTCACAGTCACATAACTCAAAAAGTAACTGAAGACAAAGTCATATGTTTTATAGTTTTATTCTGACTATATGTTGCCTTACTATAATCTCTGTATTTAAAATTATTCCAACATCATTTATTCTACCTAATCATTTAAGGGGAGATTAACAGGATTGAATTACAGACTGAACACGTTGCAGAAATATTTTGTAGTCTTACTATAGACTAAGTTGACTATTTTCAGAAGGTTTAAACTATAGATCTTATTTCCATTTTTGATTTTTGCTTTTATTTACGCATTTTGCAGCTAATTTTACCTCTTTAAAATAATTAAGATGCAAATATTTTGGACTAGTAATAATTATCTATCAATCTGATATTGGAAAGCAACCACTTGAAATAAAATGCAAATCCAGTAGTAACTTGCTTGTGCGTCTAGTCCCTGGGGAAAGTAACCACCATAAATCTCACATATACTTTTGCGCAAAAACGTAGAATAAGGCATTAGTATTTTTTTTCATTAGAAGACATACGTATCCTCTTCTGATCAACTTCCAATTCATTATTGTAAATAGAGAGGTTTTATAAAGATACATTTTTTTTTATCATCTCAGTACACTTGCTGACTTGTCTGTGCAGGTGAAGAAGTGATATACTTGTTTTTTATATGGCAAGAGAATGATTACATTTGCATTATTTAAAGTAGCATAACAGTTGAGATGCATCAGGTTTGAAAGGGAATCTGTATAGCTGAAAAACCAATTTAAATCAATGAGGGATTCTTGGCTTAACACTGATCATGCACTTTTTTCTTTTTTTATTTTCTTTTTTCCAACTATTTAGGCCTTGCAAGACTGCACGACTATTTGTTACCCATAATTCACAATGTAACACTCAGGGTTGCTAGAGCAAGAAGCAGACACAGTTCAGGCACTGTTCCTGGGAACATTTTTTGTTTATTCCTTTTATTTCAAGGAGAGAGGAGGTAAAGAGAAGGAATTCTGAATGAAGAGTAAAATATTTCCAAAGGGGAACTGACTTGAGACTAGTTATTCTCCATTTCAAAGTACTGAAATCAACTTATTGGTAAAGATTAGCTTTCATATGTGATCTGACTCCTTCTGAGAAATATGCAATTTTTAAAAAGCATGTATTTATGTATGCATAAACACACACATACATACATATATATACACATAAATATATATAATATATATATATATATATATATATATATATATATATATTGCATGAGTGTGTATCAATACACTGCATGTATAAGTATGCTTGCATATATTGCATACCTACAGAGCACATTCCATTGTGTAGCACACACTAACTCTTTTTACTTTGCATGTTTTAAACAGATAGAGCACAGCCAAAGAAGACGAAGTATCTAAGGATTTATTAGGAGCATCTTAAATATTCCTAGAAAGTTATAGGCTTCAAAGACATATTAAAAATATTAACAAAATTCAAAACAAAAGAATGAATGGCAAAAGGAGATATGGAAAACTCATAGAAATAGCATAAAATGTAAAGTTATCTATCACAATGGCACAGCGCAAGACTAACAGAGAACAAGCAAATAAATAAGGAAAACATATAAACAATTCTATTTTTATTTTCAAATTATATTCTATCTTTAAAGTATTGGAAAAAGAGACAGAACTATAATTTTAGTCATTATTTCCACATCAAAGGGAAGAATTAGTAAATGTTTCCATATGCATAAAAAGATTTAGAAGGTTTTTATAAGTCAAATTAAACTAATTAAAAATAACTTTGAGGAGCAGTCTAAAAAAAGCGGTAATTTTCCAAATATAACGATGTATGTGGAGTTTAGGAACTATTACATTAATCAAGAAAATATAAGAGGCTTGAAAAAAGAGGTGTGTTATGACCTGAATTTGGAATATCCCTCAGAATCCTCATGTTTGGAAGGTGACCAGTTATGGAGGCTAATTCTATGATGTCCCGAAAACAGGTGAAATGGACAGATGACTGGGATTTTGGCCAGAAGGGAAGGATGACTAGGACATGATCTGGAAGGATTATATGCTAGCTCTGTCCTTTTTCTATCTCACTCTCCTTCCTCTCTGTCATGAGTTGAAGACCTTTTCTCCAGCTAGTCTTTCTATCAGAGTCTTACAACCATTATCAGCTGCATGTAGACTGAGACTCCCTATAAGTGTGAGCTAAAATAAACTCTTCCCCTTAAGTCATACATACCAAATATTGTGTCCCCATAATAAAAAAAGTAATGAAGGCAGAAGTCGATACCAGAGATGTGGGGTCCTTACTGTGAGTTTTCCTGAACATGTTTAGAAGGCCTTTGGAAATAGAGTGTGAGAGGCATTTTGTAAATTACATAGTTCATTATCTCAAATTCATCGAAATTGGATCCTACTGATAGAAAGTACCCAATGATTAAGAATATTAAGTAGTCTGATGTATACTATACTTCTGTAGAGAATTTTTGAAAAATACAGCTAAAGGTTATGTTTGCAAATCACAACATCACAACTGTGAATTTCTATAGATCCGATTATGGTAAATTTGATTGTTGACTAGAGTGAGAATAGTTGAGTTTCATCTTCTGTGTCTGCTGTCCTGTGCTGCTTAGGTGTGACTCATGTGAAGGGAGCATGCTGTTAGGATTTTTGCTCTCAAGCTCATTAGTGTGAAAGAGATTGCTTCAGGTCAGCAGGGATGTCTTCTTTACCTAACACGTTTTATCATTGGATAGCTTATTCATACTGCAACTGAACTTTTTAAGAGTAGACACACACACACACACACACACACACACACACACACACACACACACACAAATTCAGGATTGAATCTGGAAGAAATTCATGGTTTCTTTGTAAACTTTACTAGGGTTTGTCTGTATTGCCCTTTGCAGATAAGATATCCTTTTTCTACAAAGAGCAAGAACAATTTCAAAGAGGAATAGATGCAAACGTTCATATTGTCTTTTTAATGTAGATCGGGGAGCCTGATGACTATTTACTTACCTGAATTTTCACAATGAGTTAAATACCTGGAATTCTAGAAGCAGATTCAAAGGTTATGCATAAGATAATGTATGGTTCCTACACTGCACAGGGATGTTTCAAATCTGAATACTCTTCTCTCTTACTGTTCTCCTCTTTCTCATGCCCCACCTTTTTCTCCTTGCTTCATTTAGAATTATTTTGGAGAATAACCAACAAAGTCAATCAAAGCCTTGAGTTTTCTAGTATATTCGTGCCTGCTATAATGGTTAACACTAACAAGAATAGGGTTCCATTGATCACTTTCTTTCCAGCCTTCATACCTTTGATCTAGACTACCTTTGGTCTAATGACTCCACATTCTTCTTTTCTTTACAACGTATGGATGTTAAATTGAAAGCCACAAACTTGAACCTCCTATTTGCCCCACGTTTGGATTGGCAGCTTGCCGCTGTGGCCTCTCATTTGTCTCTTTCCCAAAGAGCAGGTATCTCAGCTTTACTGCGTACCATGAGGTGAAATTACTTTTAAACTGTAGAATGACAGTCATGGAAAAACACAGGACTTATAGCCTGAAGATCCTTTTTAGGATCTTCAGTTCCCTAATGGCATGCAAATGCGTTATTCTTCTGAGTAAATTAACTATTCTTCCACCTTTGCTCAAGATGCAGCTTCTTACTTTTTGTTCAATCTGACCTACAGAGTTAGAAAACAAAAACTGTCTTCACCAATTTTTCTAAGATTGCTTGAAAATGGCTCTTGATTCTGGCAACTTTTATTTGTGCAGTCAGCTTGAGCATGCAGTTTACAGAGTTTATCATTTGGAAAGACAAATACAGACAACTAGTTGAAATTCTGCCAATCAAATCGTAACAGAAATGAACGTGGAAATCATATTGACTCTGGTGCTTTTGGAAAGAAATCTTCACTATGATTTCTGACAACTTTTATTCTTTTGTTATAGTTTTTAAGTATAAAATGTTTCCCAAAGGTCTTTCGTGTTTGAAAGGTGATTAAATCACAGTGCTGCCCTACTCAACATCGGTTTATTCTACCAATAATTTTATGTGCTTTTAGAAGGTGGGGCCTGGTTGGAAGGTGAGGCCTGGGAAGGTGTAGCGTCCTGACCTGGATGCTTCCTCCTTTTATCGGCTCCTGGCTACGTACGGTGAAGCACTTTTCTCTGCCGTACTTCTTTTACACTGAATCAGGTCTACTGTGCACAGACTGGGACTTCAGAAATTGTGAGCAAATAGATGACATCTCCTCCATTTGTGGGTGTCTGGTATTGTGTCACAGTGACAGGAAAGTGACTAAAATAAAACAGTTCAGAGAATTTGTGATGTCACTGTGAGAACACCTGACCATGGATTTTAGAAGCTTTTGGAACTAGTTTTCATGTGAATTTTTAAAAAGATTAGAGACACTGACCAGAGAAGCCCTAAAATACTGTGGGGAGAGTTTAGTGGGAGATTCGTTGGAGATTTTATTCTGAGCTCAGAAGATAGGAATGCTAGTAGAAATGCAGACAGCAAATGCCAAGCACAATGGGTTCATTTGGGTACAAGAACTAGCAGGTGAGTGAGATAAACTTTAAAAAAGAGATATATTTCTGTAGTTGACCATGTTATGGGTTTTTGCCTGAGATTTACTGAGGTCACTGAACTAATAAATCTGTAAGCCAAAGTGTTAATTCGGCCTAACACTCAGATTGTAGCATGGCTATTATTGGCTGTTTTCTACCCAGATCTATAATGAAAATTAAGAGCAGATATTAGAGCAAAAAAAGATGTAAAAAATTCACATTTTTGTCATTAAGGAAGTGTCTGAAAAACTGAGGGGAAAATAGCTTGTTGCTGAAAAGATTAGCAATAAATATATACCAAGTATTTTACACCAGGAAAATAAAAAAAGGTGGCTTGAGAGCACCTCAGGGATCAACAAGATCCCACTGCTCACCGGTTCAGAGTTGCAAAAGTGAGGGGCTTTGTTCTGGGAAAACCTGCTGGGAGTGCAGCTCATTCGGGACTGCCTAGAAAAATATTTCCCAAAATGTGGTGACCCAGGCACTTCGGGTCTGTGTCTGTTGAAGGGATTCTGCCAATTTGAGGGAACTAGGAAGGACATCTCCATTAGGATTAGGATTTGCCAGCCACCCTAGATTGGAAATCAAGAATTTGTTGGGATTAGAGTGTGAGTGATTTGTGGGTTGGCCAATGAGAGAAGAACACCCACCCGAATGTGGGAGGGGCAACCGGAACTCTAAAGTATAAAAGGAAGGAAGAGGGCCAATTGTTACAGCTTTTTCCTTTGGGAAAGCTCTCGCCTTCGCGATTGTCTATGGATGCTGACTTGCTACACATCGCAGATCAGCAGCACAGATTCGCTCCAGTCTCCCCTTGTGCCTGTCTGCCTGTTACTGCTCTTCAGTCAACAATCTTCAGGCTTTGGTTTTCACCTGAGATCCACAGAAGATTCTCACCTTACCGGCTGTTCTGCAATCCCGAATGGGAGTTGTACCTCACAGCTGAGCAGCCATCTTGGACCACCTCCATCTTTGGATTTGTAAGCCTCTCTAATGGATCCTTTTATGATAAAATC
The DNA here is from genome assembly GCA_004027205.1 of Ctenodactylus gundi. Lineage (NCBI taxonomy): Eukaryota > Metazoa > Chordata > Mammalia > Rodentia > Ctenodactylidae > Ctenodactylus > Ctenodactylus gundi. Next base: position 243,852 of record PVKB01002038.1, read on the forward strand.
TGAAAATTCTGTCGTTTGAAAGAACCCAAACTAATAATGGATCCCTGAGGCCATGATCCACTAGGCTACTTTTCAAGTTGTTAGAAGACCTAGGCATTGCTTATATGGGGCTGACTTTCCAGGAGTACAGAATGCAAGACTTATAAGATCATGGAATCTTCTGTTCTGATTTCAGGGGAATGCCTGAGAGTTTAGGGAGTGTGCCCATGAGCGAGTGTTTTGTAGGAGACAGTGAGGTTGAATCTTAAAGGGCAGTAAAGACCCCAGAAGATGCCATGCTAGAGACACCATAGCTATGGAATATCTGCTGAGGACAGCTGCTGGCAGAAAGTCGTACCATCTTGATAGAAGCCATTAGATTTGCTACAGGTGTATCTAAGGGCTAATGCTGTCCCAGTCCTTTCATCCCACTTCTCACTAAAATATGTTCTTGGTGCTGAAACTGAAGCTACATGATTTAACGCTGTCTGTGCTACGTTTGTTTTGATTTGTTCTGAACTTTATTTCCATTTCTGTATTTTCAAAATGTGAAACTTCATATTCTGTGCCGTTGCATGCTGGACGTATTATCTTCCTTTTTAATTTATTTTCTTTACAGAGGTTTGTAGCTGAGAGTTTCTCAATTTTCAAAGGAGCATTTGAACTAGAAATGGTTAACACCGCTGATCTATTAATACTTGGGAACCTAAGACAGACTAGCATGTGAGATGGACATGAGTCTTAGGAGACTGGACTGGAATATTAAATCTAAAATATTTCCACAAAATGCCATGCATAAAAACTGGTTGGTTCGTAGAATTCTATTTGCATTGGTGAATTAATTCACTGAGGATTTAATTTGCCATTAGAAAGTAGGGACTGACTAAAGAGATGGCTCACTGGCAGGAGGGCTAGAATTTGTTTTTGTTTTTGTATTAGAGATAAGCCCATGAATTTTCCTCTGAATTATATCTCCCACTCATTGAGGGTATCCTCAAGTTGCTAAGCTTCCATTTCTGGGTTAGGATTTGTGATCCTTCTGCCTCAGCCTTCTAGAATGTTCGAATTACATGTTTGACACATACTTGGCACTCCTGTTATTTTTGAATTAGTAACATAACCTATAGCAGAAAAAATACGGGATCATTACGTTTATGATGTTACAGTTTGAACTTTGTCTAACAAGCTGTCTATTTGCTATTTGTTTTCTGTAAACTACAAACTAGCAAGCAACAGATGCCTGTCTGTGCCAAAAACCAGCAAAGCCAGCCTTCTGGCATCTACCAGGGACACTTAGATCATCCTTCCTTGGAATAAAAACCTGACTGCCAACACAACGAACTTGTCCAGCTTGAAGTAGCCAGAATGGTCATCATCCCAATTCCCTTAACCACAGTCAGGGTCAAACACTCCAAGAGGCGATTGTGAGAAGAGATAGTGGGATTATAGGCAGTTAGGGATACAGGGTCACCCAGAAATGGAGAATTTGCTGGAAGAGAGCATTAAAAAGAGGGCAGCTGACTCACTAACTCCTGACACTCTGTAGTTGACCACTACCTAGGACTTAATTAAGAGACATTAGGGAGAAAGATCTTCAAGCGGGAAGTAGTTAAGGGTGGGCTGCAGTAGCAATTTAAGTGTGGAGAACCTAACAACAGAACTGCTTAACCTAGGATAGTCCCTTACCCAGCTGCACTATAAGAACCCCTAATCGGCAAGCCAAATGAGCAACTCACATTTCTGGGTCCCCCTTTTGACTAGCAGAAGCTTTACCCTTTATCTTTGTCCTCCCTTTCATAAGTTTCTCAGTAAAGCCTTCTTCAGTTCTCATCACATACATGTACGTGTGTATAAGTTTCTCAACCATTTGAGTACTTGCTGTGGTATATTTTAGAAATTACTCAATGAATATCATTTCAGATGCATCTTGATTCACTATTTTCTCTTATAAGATACTAGTTGTACATAGATACATAGCTGCATCTCATGACAATGCCCTACATACTCCTTATCTTCTTTTTGTTCCATCTGTCTTTTCTCTTCTGAGTTTCACTCTTTTCTAATCGCCTGTCTTTAACTTTGCAAACCTTAACTTCTGTTATATTTGATGAGTCATCTATTACAGATACTGTATTGAAATTTTTCAGTTACTTTAATTGATTATAAATTCCATATTTTCCCATTCAATTACAATTGACTTTACTAAAAATTTATCTTGATTTCTTCAATGTTACACAATTTTTATCTTAAAATCCACAATGATGACGCCAATGCACAACTCACTCATGAATCTGTTTCTCGATTTATAATTAATATTTAGTGCATATACACAATCAAAACATCTGATTATCTTTGTATAGTCAGTATTTTGATTGAGTTTCTTTAAATATAGTAATTTTTGAGGAAAGTGTTAACACAATTTATCGCAACATATATTATTTGATTTCTCTCACAAATGTTTTTGTTAGTAGCCATCTATATGTACTGCCTTAGATTTATTTTAAAGCTATATGTTTCCAATCTATTAAAGTAATTATAACTTTGGCATTTAAATGTTTAAATTTGTTTATAAGTTAAGTTTGGTATTTTTTTCTATTGACTTTGAATGTAGCCACCTTGCTAATTATTCCTTTTATATCCAGGGTCTTTTTTGCGTGTTCTGGTAGAGTCGATCATCGAACCCATTGACTTTGTTTCTTTCCTGTATCACTGCCACAGCTAAGGTCAGTGACATCGGGGTATAAGGGGTATAAGGAGTCATGAAAAAGAGCATGATTTTTCCATATTTTATTGACAAAAGTATGCACCACTTTTCCACTAAATGTGATGTCAATTCTAGGATCTAGAATTATTATTTTTTAACATGTGAATCCTATCAAGTTGAGAAAGTTCTCCTCTATTTTGAGAAATATAGAGTCTTCCACTATGAATAGTAGTCAAGCATATATATGTAGGAACATCGCGCCACTTGCTGGTAGAGAAGAGAGATGAGTCATTTTATCTCAAAAATAATAAAAAAGTGGAGAATTTTAATAGAACTGAAAAGATAAATATTAATATTTGTCAAGGTTTACACTGATGATAAAAGCAAACTCTGTTAAACATTTATTTTGAGGAGTGAAAAAAGATGATTAGTGCATGATACATTTTATTAGAGCTATTTTAATTGTTCTGTTATGAATTTCTTGTGGTACTGGAGGACCAAATCCAGTGCCTTCACTCTAAACTACAGTCCTATCCCCCTTTTTATTGCTTACTTGACAGGGTCTCACTAAATCTCTCAGTTGCCCAGGCTGGGCTGAATTTGAGAGCTTCATGTTTAATCCCACGATCACAGACATGTGCCCTTGGTTCTGCTGGCTATAAGTATGTCTTAAGAACAATATCATTTCAAATAAGTACTATCATTACTTTAAATCCATAATTGTATCCAAAGCTTTATCTGTAGAAAATTTATTTTTCCCAAACAGTATTGAGTATACTTAAAATAATGATCTCACAAATTATATTTTAATTTATACCTATTTAATAGAATTACATATTACAGATAGGAACATTTATATTATATTCATATTGTAGCATAAAGCTTATAATTATAAATATTATCATATTATGTATCTGATCCAGTAATTTATCTGCCAGTCGATCTAAGTTTGTCAAGCTCTAAATATGCAGCACTCCGCAGGAATCACCTACACTGATGTCCTAATCTGATTACTTTTCATTCAGCCTGTTTCTGGATCTTAGTCAGTTGAAAACATTTCTCTTCATTATTGACACTATGATGGCCTGTGAAGTCTCAAGTTAGAAACAGAAAATAATTAATAACTTAAATTTGACTACATAAAAGAAAAGTTGTATTATGTAATATTTACCAAAATTATTTGCCATGGTATCATTATTTGGTGTCTTTCTCATACAATATTTTTGTTACTTTTTATTGAAGAAAAGTATAAAATGTTTTAAACAGATACAGGAAAAAGAAATTTAGAAATTAATGGACTATGTCTCGTGTTGCTGTTATGCAACTCCATAAATAGGAATGCTTTATTATGTTTAATGTAATGGTTTTTAAATACATATCATGTGTGGTGTAGCTGTAGCAACTCTACTGTATTTTTCTTTCATTGTACTAATAATGAAATTAAACGTATCCAAAATTCGGTATAATTATTGTTTTAACATTAGGTTTTATTTCTGAGAGTTTTCAAAATCGTGTTGCAAATTTCTGTTAAGCCATCAAGAGAACTTAATTACACATCAACTCTTTCATTAATAAAAATTCCTTAAAAATAATATGTAAGCTGGTTTAGATTATTTTCTCAGTTAAACAGAATTTTAAACCTTATCTTTGTCTGAATTATCTGCACAATTTTTACAAAAGTTATCTATTCGCTAAAAAATGTTCAAAGTGTCATACAGACTAAGCACATTGTCCAGTGTCAAATGTAATAGCATTTTCTCTTTGCCCCTCGGAGTGTGTTTGGCTGAAGTCACCTTCCCTCCAGCTGCTAATCGTACTCTGATCAAAACGCCAACCAAATCGACAAGCTCATAGCAGCAGAGATAGATGGTAAAACTCTACTGATTTCTCCCTCTGAAAAGTGACTGATAAAAATATACAGGCTTCCTTCTGAGTTAAAGAAGAAATGATTTGGCATTTTATTCCCCAGGGGTCAGCATGTTACGTGCTAGTTTTCCCCCCTTTGAGAAACTATATCCAATTTATGAAAAATACCCTTTGAAGTCCCAGCGTTCATTTGATAGAAAAAAATAAAGGCAGCACGTTTACAGAAAGGTTATGAGTATGTCACAGAAATCTGCTGGTCTATATTCCATCTCGGTAAAATCAGCTGTAGGTGAATGAACATCACTCATCCAAGTAAGAACTTCATCTCACGTAACAAAATGCGCTTAAGACCTTATTCCCAAGCACGAGTCCCAATTCCCAGCCACGTTCTGAGGCGGAGAAATGGCACAGGTCTAGTCAAATTTCCTAGCTGCATTTCCCCCAAACTTGTGCATTACTAAACATTGATGATTTCTCTCATCTTTCTCCAGAGAAAGGAGCTGGCATTCTCTGCCTACTCACTGCTTGTTTATCTCTAGTCAACCAGGAAAATAATTTTCTGAAACTGTCAACACCAGAGCTATTTGAGACTGCAGTGACAATTTCTAAAAAATGCATTTTGTTTAAAATACATAATTTCATTCCAATACACTTTAGCAACTGGCATTACATGAGAAATTATTTTTTTAAATCAGATTTTTCTTCTATTATAAAATGCATTTAATACATGCATTTGGCTTTTACTTTTATCAGTACCACTAAGAGATATTTTGTCAGTACACAAAGTTATTTATTTCTTGAGAAAAAAGAGTTAGGGCATAAATGAATATATACTAGACAGACAGATGATCGAAATAATTTTACTCCCATTTAAATGAAGAAGTAAGACAAACTTCATATAGGCCAGGCATGGTGGCAGTTGCCCTTAATATCAGCATTCAGAAAGCTGAGGCATCAGGATTGCCATGAGTTCGAGGCCAGCCTGAGCTCTATAGCTATTTCAGGAGCAGCCTGGACTATAGACTGAGATACTATCTCAAATAAACAAACAAAGGTTAATTTAATTTAGGCTCAAAAACAAACAGCAGTAGATAGATTTAAGAAAGTGGTTTTCTTCCTATTGTTTAATGTTTGAACTTAATTGATCAAACCTCAGCCCTTATAGAGAGAATTGAGATACAAAACTAATGGTGCACACAATAATAATGTAGAGTTTATCAGCAAGAGATGTAGATGCGGCTGAGCATATGTGGGAGTGGGTATTGGGCAGATGTAATGAGCCCGAAATTCATTAAACGGGAAGCCCTGACTGAGCAGCACATACTATTGTGAACTTCTTCTAAGCTGCTGTCTATCCCACCTCGCTTCCACACCACTTTGAATTATAATGTCATATTCTTCACATTGCATCACTGCCATTTGTGATTATAGGCCACATCAATATTTTAACTGTTATCTATTGCTAACTGAACACTTTATGGGATAAATTAGACTTTTATGCCAGCTAATTCACTGAAATAACACTAGCACTCCTTCTATGATGGTAAAATGTGCTCTTATTCTGTTCCAGTTCCTAGATAGTCTACATAGTCTTTAGGGAGAGAGAGAAAAAGATGAATGCTTTTTTCTTGTTGTTCTTTCTTTTTTCTCTTTTCTTTTTCTTTTCTTTCTTTCCTTTTTTTGCGACAGAATCTTATTATGTAGTCCAGGCTGATCCTGAACTCGTTGTGAAGCCCATACGTACAGCAAACTTAAGACAATCCTCATAAATCAGGCTCCTCTGCACTGAGATGACACGTACCACCACGCACAGTATGTGCTGCTGAGGAATTGTTGTTCAGCTTTTCTTTGTCATGGAGAGTTTGAATTTCTCCCCATATTTTAAAGGATACTTATGCTGGATATAATATAGTCCCGTAGCCCTTGGGTTTTTGCACTTCATTTTCTTCTGGCCTTTACAGTCTATGTCGAAAGTTGACAGTTATCCTGACGGATCTACCTTTGTATGTTACCTTCTATTTTTCTCTTACAGCTTTTCATACTCTGTGTGTGTGAGAGTCTCTAGGATTTTAATTATGTGTCTTGGGGAGGTTCTTTCTTCCGGTCAAAGTTATTAGGCGTTCTATATGCCTCCAGCAGCTCAAGGTGCACTTGTCTTCTTACATTTGTGAAATTTTCTTCTATAATGCCATTAAACACGCAATTTTAACCCTTTGTTCTATCTTTTATGTTCTCTTGCGGTTCCATGATTCTGAAGGGTTGTTTTGTTTTGTTTTGTTTTGTTTTGTTTTGTTTTTTAATCTTTTGAGTCCCTTGGCCTCTTCTCAGGGATTCTCCAGTCCTGACTTATTTTAATGGCATCACCTTAGATATTAATAAAGCTCAACAAACTACTTGTAGTGCACATTAAATGTGAGCAACACTTAGAAATACTAGGGTGCAAAACACAGAGCCCAAACAGAAGTGGCTATAGGCAGCCAGAAGTTGGGAAGAGGTTATTGGTTATACATCGTTATGGGTAGACTTTTCTACAGGAAAGATGAAAGTCACGAAAAGGCAAAGAACATTGGTACTATGTTCACTAAAAAGTGGTTATGAATTAGGAATAAGCAATTAGGGTATGTTGAGTTAAAAGCTGAGAGGCCGCAGTTAGGTTCCACGGTTGAAAAAGGAGACAGACACTAGGAAGGGTGAACGTTGTCTACACATGAAACCAACAAGGGTAAAATAACCCATCCCCATGACTTCTGAGTGTCAGGAAAGGCCACAGAGAGAAATGGCTGTGGCTGCAGCAAGACCAGCACCAATACGGGCTCCATTTTTATCAGACACATCCAGATAAGGAGCTTGGACTCCAACGTGGCGAATTCCCCAAGCCCAGTCAGAGCTTCTTCAGATGTTTGAGGCAGTTAAAGCAGAATGTAATTGATTTTTGAACCAATAATTTGAGCTAGTTTATGATTGAAAAAAATAATTCTAAATTACAAGTTAACCACTGCATGATACCAAGCACAAAAGAGTTCATCTTGATTACTTTTAACCCCATAATCTCACACGCAGGATTAATGTTACTTCTAAATTTCAATTATTGTATTCACAATTTTGTAGCTTCAGATTTCACACTGCTATAACTTTATGAAGAAGAAGGCAACTAAGTTTTTATAGAAAACATGAATGTGTGAGCTTTCGTGATAAGATCAAAAGCTCAGTCGAAGATATCATATTGGAGAGAAGCAGGCAGAGCTTCTCCTTATCAATTTAGTAGTTATCAAAGTTAAAATGATGCACAAATCCCCAGATAGACTTTCCGAGTTGTAGTAAATGACATCCCAAGGTGTTGCACATTCCCGGGAGTCAGTAAATATCGATGAATCAGTTGAATCTCACAGTTTTAGTGATAATAATAAAAATTCAACATGTTGTTTGATAATACAATTCATAAAATTTGCCTTTGAAGAAAGGTTTTAAATTAAGAAGGCAGTCAGAATAATTTCTGGCCATATTTGACGAGCTGTGAATTTCTGTTTTATGCAGTAAATTATTATCTTTGAAAGGTAAAATGGCGGGGATTGGTGGCAGGAATCTAAGCTCATATAACCACTATGAACACCAGTGTACAGATTAAAAAAAACGAAACAAACAAACAAACAAAAAAAACACCCCAGATATTCCATTTGACTCAGCTATATTCCCCTCCGGGTATCTCCCGAAAAGATTGAAAGTAATCATAGTAAAGAAATACACCTATAATTTAGCAGCAAAAGTCATGGAAGCTAAACTATGAAAGTGGACTATATTTCCCTGAACAGATAAATGAATTATTATAATGTGGTATATATGCACAATGGAGTACTACTTTGCCATAAAGAAATCTAAATTTGAGTTATTTTGGGGAAAACTGATGGATTTTTGACAACATAATGCTGTATAAAATGAACCAGTCACACATAGTTAATACAATCATATAGAGTTAATGAAGTTACATATAATTAACACATATAGTCACATATAGTTAACTTTCTCTTACATGTGAAATCTAAAATAAAATTATTGCAAAATGGTGCATAAAACCAAAAAGGTAGGACACAAAGAAATCAACTTTGTGAGATGAGATTCTAGGAGAGAGAAGAAAAGAGAGGGGAGGGAGGAAGAATTCAAAGTTATAATTTGTAATAATAGATGTACGACTCCTCAAGGCACTTACAATTACTAAGTGTTGTGAATATATGTTAATAATAAAAAATTCTTTTTAAAAACTGTTAATCTTGAATGAAAAAAATTTAAAGAAAATTCACACCACATGTAGACCCTAGAATCTATGTATTTTATATTCTGTTTCACAATAGTAAACTACACTCCAGATAAATTATCAATAGTTGTTACTCTAAAGCATCAATCCATATATATATATATATATATATATATATATATATATATATATATATATATATATATTGAGACAGGGTCTCGCTCTGTAGCCCAAGCTGGTCCTGAACTCACTGTGGAGCCAAGGCTGGCCTTAGACTTAGGGGCAATCTTCCTGCCTCAGCCTCCTGAATGCTGGGATTACAGTCATGCACCACCACACCCAGTTTACATGTGCTGGGGAATCGAACCTAGGTACTTAGTGCTGAGTCATTTCTCCTGCCGCCTAACTATGTTAACAACTGACCATGGAGGAAAGAAGAGGTAATACTTTGCTGTTGTTGTTGTTGAATTACTACTGCACTCTCATGCAGAATGCATTTAGAGATTCCTGACCATCCCCCACAAGATCAAATAAGCTTCTGATAAATAAAAATCATCACTCATTATTACTTCTTTCATATTTCTTTAAGAAAAAATAAATCAGTTGTCTCCAGAGTTACATTTCTTTTCAAGTCCGGGCCCATTAACAATGTCATTGTTTTCTCATTCTAACTGATGCAGCCGATCTAGAGCACACTTATTCAGGTCACGTGGCTGCTGTTCTCGCATATTGTTTATGCAATTTTCGTTCAATGACAGAATATTAGCTTCTTTCAGTTTTCAAGAAAGTCCAATACTGAACTAGATTCACATCATTAGGTCATCAGAATGCTATACTAAATAAATAGTTGTATTTCTGATTCAACAGCAACTTAATTTCACCATCTTATTCCACACCAGCTTGCTCCAAATTGCTTTGTGATACGGTGTCTTAGTGCTTCATTAGACAAATCCAATGTTGTAATTCATCTACAAAGGACAGGGAGGTTTAGAGTAGCTCCAAAAGGTTCTTCAAACAGGCAAACTGTCTAAATAAATCTCTCTATGTATGTCTGTGGAGAGGCTTCCTTGTGACAGAATGCTACTCATCTATAACGACAGACAGGTTGGAGGCTTCTGTAGGTAAATGAAGGCAACTTGAGGCAATCATGCTTAGTGGAGTGAGTCGGAAGCAGAAGGGGAAGAAATATCGAATGGCTTCCATGATGTGATAAACCCAAATGACCATTATTTCATAGAACTTAATGTGGGGAATAATGGGAAATGGACGGGATGAGGGGGGAGGGTCAAAAAGAGAGAATGGAAGGATTTGTAACTCTCCACAATATGTATGTGCACAAAATACCCCAGATCAATGTAAACTTTTTATTTTGTACTTATGCATATCAATAAATTGGGAGAAAAATCAAATAGAGCTAACACTACAAATGGTCTTTTGTGATAAAGTGGCTACTTCTCCCCTTTTTCTTGATTCTGTTTGCTGAGGATGCACAGAGCTGTTATTCAAAAGGAAACCACTTGTAGTAATCAGTGCTGGCGAGGCTGTGGAGAGAAAGGAACCCTCCTGCACTGCTGGTGGGAATGTAAATTCATACAACCACTTTGGAAAGCACTATGCAGATCTCTCAAAAGGCTAGAAATAAATATCTCCTTCAATCCAGAGACACCCCACCTGGGAATGTATCCAAAAGAGATCAAAACAACACATAACAGAGATATATGCATACCAATGTTCATAGCAGCATAACTAAGGATAGCTGAAATATGGAAGTCACCAAAACACCTGTCAACAGACCAATGGATACACAAACTGTGGTACTTGCACACATGGGAATACTATGCATCTATAAAGTCCAACAGCATAGAGGCTTTTGAAGGCAAATGGAAGAAACTTGAGAACATCAAGCTTAGTGAAGTGAGTCAGAAGCAGAAGGTGAAACATCAAATGGTCTCTCTGATATGAGAAACCCAGACCACTACTATCTCCTGGAACTTAAAATGAAAATCAACATGAACCAGGTGGGTAGGGCCGCGAGGGTGGAATGGGGATCTAAAGGGAGGCACAAAAGGAGAGCGGGAAAGTCCTTTTCAACTTGATAAGATACATTGGTGCACAAAATGCTCAACTTCATTGTAAACCTTAAATTTTTAGCTTATCCATGTCAATAAAATGGGGAAAACATTTTAAAAAGCCTCAATAAAATATAAGCAATTACAGACTGCTTTATTTTAATTTCTTTGGCTCAGAGAAGTTCCCTCTTCAGGTAGATATGCAAAGACATGACCAAATCCCAAAAGGGAAGGAAAATGTGTAGGGTTTTGTCCTGTAACACACGAAGAATGGGAGACCTAGAATTCATATGCAAGCTTTAAATCAAGCAATGCTGTAGGAATTTGCATATAACTTTTAAAGTATGTTTTCCTTCTGGACAACACATTGCAAAGATATACTTTTTTTTTAATGTGTAAGAGAAAACATATGGAAAGGGAATAAAATCTCCCATGAACAAGAAAGGGTCTTGGAAGACGTGTTGCCCTCTGTGTGTGTGTGTGTGTGTGTGTGTGTGTGTGTGTGTGTGTGTGTGTGTGTCTGTCTGTCTTGGTGTGAACGAAATTTGTGTTTTTTGGTTCAAAAATAGGGAAACACACAGTCCTACATATTTAAAGTGTATCTCAGTGTGTGTGTGTGTGTGTGCGCGTATGTGTGTGTGTGCGCGTGTGTGTGTGTGTTAGAGGTTTTATATGATTCTGAGTCCTATTCTAATAAACAATGAAAACAATAATGAGAGTAGAAGCAGGTTTTCGATTTCTTGAATAGTATCAAAAATTTCACTTAATACTAATCTATATTGACGGTCCTTAATTTTTCATTTAAAATTGGATAAGAATTATTTTCTTACTATTTAAAATATTTTTGCTTCAATTATAAAATAAAACATTTTCTTTCTAAAGAATTTCAGAGACCAAATTGTAGATTGGATAAATATTTTAAAAATACACATTTCTGTAACTACACTTCCACTTATGTTCTTGTGCAAAGTCATAAACACATATTAAAGCAAGATCGAAAATATCAAGTATAGTGAATTTTATGATAAATTTACCAATTCAATATGTTTAAAGATTTTAATAAAATCAATTCTTGATGATAAAATAAGAATTACAATGGAAAAGATATTTTCATTAAATTAGTGAAACTAAAACAAACCAGGAACTCTTAAGACTCAGTATCTGCAAGACTGAGTGAAATGAATTTGCAGTGAATACCTATGCTTCTATATTTGGGATAAAACATTTCAGAAATTCTATTTGCTGACCTTTTTGAGTGACAGCAACTGAAGTATTCCAGAAAATCGATTTGGTGGGCCCAGAGTCTAAATATAAACTCATATCTAAATGTGCCTTTCCTTCTGTCCTGTCACACATGCTGTAAAATGTAGACCAAACGGTCTATATAGAAAATGTATGCACAACTTCCTGTAAAAATGTGTATTTAAAAGACAAAAACTCATTGTTCTTTTTTCTATTAATTACACAATTCTCCTCTGTTTTCAAACAATGCAAAATACAGCACAGCAAAAATTCTAGATGTTCTACCTTGTTATGAATTAGATTGTCATGTCATAGTCTGTATAAAAATTCTGGCACAATTCATCCTCTAATATTCTTGCCAGTTTCATTTTATGCAAGTCTACTGTAATCTCTGTGACCCAAATGATTTAAATCTCCAAAATTCCATCTCCCTGTTTTCTATGAAACAGGTACTATATTTATGGTCTGTGATCAGGGAAAAAGAAATTAATTCTTCAAAAATTGTAGGAGCTAACCACCAGACAATTATTTATTTCTCTGTGGTGCCAAAATTATTTTATGTAAAGGAATCTTGTGCTCATAGCCTTTCACAACAGAAGTCATTTTTAATGTGAGTTTATTTCCCACTAACATTTAAAAAGAATGACAAAGTTCTGTTTGGAAAAAAAATTCTTATTTGAATTTTATTTATTCACTAATAATTAAATGATTTCAAGTCAATTTCTCAAGTATTATGAGCAGCAGTTCTTCTGGGGTTGATCTGAAGTACAATGCCAGCCTCCCTAAAGAACCCAGTTGGCTCGAGCTATATGTGTGTTAAATGAGGAATAGAAACACATCATATGCCTGAATAATATTGTCCTGTCAAAATAAAATTCACTGTATTGAAAATGGTGTATGAAGGGATAGAGTGACTGGCACACAGAGAGAATGAGAGGGAGGAATAAAATAGTGGCAAAAGACATAAACCACCAAAATAAATAACAATATTTTCCAAAACATGATAATTTCTGTTTATGCTTTAGTAAATATTTTCCATATTTTTCTATTAGATGCACCCACTAATAATATACATCATTTACAATGTGATTGTGAACAGCAGAAAGTGACTTTGAATGCACTATCTTAGGGCATGCTCTCTTATAACATATCACGTGATAATCACATTTGCACACCTTGATTGTCAGTGTAGCACACAGGGCTGAGTGTCCACTGCATTTCAGATACTTTGCTCGGCACTTGGAATAAACACACAAGACAACATCTCTGCACATCAGCTACATAGTATATAAGACAGCGACAGACTCTATGGAAATTAGAGCAGCAAAAGGGATAGTTCCAACATAACCCCCTTCCCCCCTGCACTCTGCCTTCTAATTTCCTGTAATCACATCAAATAAGATAATATTATATCCAAATATTATCAGAAATGATGTTGTTTATAGAGTTATGAATCTTCACATTATTAATGATACTCATATGCACAAAATATGAGATGTCTTCTGAGCAAACTGGCATTATCTTTTACAAGATCAGATGGGTACAAAAATCATTTTTGCAAAGTTGCACCTGTAAGTTAATATGAGTTTAATTGAATTTAAATTTTGTAGCAGTATTTTACACACAAAGGTTTCAACAATATAAAATAGTCACTCAGGAGTAGTGATTTTTGATTAGTTGAAGATCTGTACAATTTTTACTGAGTAATTTAAATGTGGACATGGCTCTTACACTTAAGATGTGTAGAGAATGTTCTGTTTTATACCTAAAATGTTTCCAACAATATCTTGTGGTCAAAATTAAGCATTTTGAAAAAATGTTTAGATCATGAAGTTCCTATATGGATCAGTGTCGTAATCCATGAATGAGTCCATGGATGAAGTGCTATTAAGATTCCTACCCCAATTTCAAACAGCGGGTCACTGCAACCATAAGTTAAAATACTTTCTTGTTCTTTGCTTCTCCTTTCTGTCTCTCTCCCTCCTGCTCTCCATGAGGTAAGCAACTACCTTCCACTGTGCCAGTCATCCAACCCATGTCTGCCCTGAAGCCAGATACTATGGATTGAATCTTCTAAAAAACATGAACCAAAGTCAACCTTTGTATTTCAGATCTATACAAAACCTAAGGCAAGAATAGTACAGGCATCATGCCAAAAGTTTTTGTTTGAAATGTAAAGTGAAGAATAGATTTTGCAATTACTCTGTGCACAGAATAAATTCTAACCTTACTTTGTTGTGTCTATTCAAATATTTAGTACGGGAAACAAAATGGGAACGCAACTTAGATATCTTTATATAAAGAGAAACATGTTTCTGTCGCCCTGAAATCTTTTTCACAATTTTCCGGGCCAGTTTAGACAGTTCTACTAAACAATAAAATATTAATATTGCCATAAGGATTCGCTTTTTATCACTAGTTATTGTTTTCTGTCTTCATTATTAAGTTATTGACTTGTTTTAAATATGTAAGATGACAATTTACAATTTTTTTCTTTGATACAGGGTCTCACTCTGGAGCCTATGCTGGTTCTGATCTCACTATGTAGCCCAGTCTGGCCTTGTATTCTTGGCGATTCTCCTGTCTCAGGTTCTTGAGCACTGCGAATGCAGTCATGCGCCACCACTCCCAGCTTTATGTGCGCCTGGGGAGTTGAACTCAGGGCCTTGCACTCTGAAGACAAGAGCTTTACCCACCATTCCATTCTTCCCATTCTTCCACCCTCCATTTTCAGTTTTAGAAACAAAAGGTTCAAAAAGAGATTGAGAAATCATGTAACACATAAGAGATTATTTAAGACCTGAATGTCCCAGAATATTTGGTTTTGTCACCCTGGAACCTTATTTTGATTCAAAAATATGAAGGTGAAATGTTCTTCTTAATATCGTCTCTAGAACTGAAGACAAAAACGTTTAAGCAGAGCCAATTTGTATATTTAATAGATTCTCTATATCAAATAACATTCTTCATATCTTGTCAAATAGCAGTTGTTAAATATAGATTAAGGAATAACAATATCTGAGATGTTTCAATTTTTATACAAAAGCAATCTAATTGTTCTGTGAGAATCATTCTAGCTTACTTTAAAGAGTTTAAAAAACAGCAATATGTGAAAGACAAATATGTAGCTGTATACATATCCTTGTACTCATTTGGTTATTTAAAAAATAATAGGTCAATGTTTACAAAATAGTAAAGAAAATATATCTTCAAAGGCTAATTTGGCCAATAAAATATCCTTACAAAATCAAGTATAATATTTATCATGCTTGTCTAATAATAATTTAAATACGCTAGAAAACTTAAAAAAAATTTATATCAGAAAATATTTCCAACTTTGGCTAAGAATAACAAATGTCGAAGGTTGGAGGAACAGCAGAGAGGTTAAAGCATTTGCCTTGCATGTGAAAGGCCATGAGTTGGATTTCTCAGCACGAGAAAAGCTGGGCATGGTGGTGCATGCCTGTAATTTCAGCACTCAGAAGGCTGAGGCAGAAAGATTGCCCTGAGCCCAAGGCCAGCCTGGGATATACAGCGAGTTTAGGACGAGCCTAGGTTGTAGTGTGAGACCCTGTATCAAAAGAAAGAGGGAGAGAATAACAGATGTTTTCAACCTTCAAACTTATGCCAGCTTGAATCATTTTAACCTCTGTTTAAGTGAGAATAGAGCAAAACATAAATAATTTGTCTAATACCTTTGTCAGTAAAAGCAGAAATCATTGTAGAAAACGGCAAATATTTTGAACTTGAACTTGAGGTTGAGTTCCTGCTACGTAGAACTTTATTAAGGACATTAGAGAAATAAGAACACATGAAAAGAGTTAAACTCTCCACGTATGCCTGGATGATTGATAAGGAAAAAAAAAAAACAGCTGGCATCTAATAGAGGCAGTAGGATGGTCTCTGGAAGACACAACCAACTCCAGTTCTTTCTTAGTAAGATCTCAAGTTCAAAGAATCAAGAGAAAATATATATGTAAGTATGACAGTGCTGAAAGCTGAGAAGAAATTACCAGAAAAAGAGTTTATGTCTTGGCTGTAAAGTGGAGAAATAAGGAATTCTTCAGCAAATGAATGCACATATGAATCATACAGTGGGAGGTTTGGTGAAACAATGTAAGTGAAAACCCTTAACACATTCTCAAAATATTTGAGATGAATCCTAAACCAATCTGACTTAAGCTACAATGAGAGAAAACATTAACTTTAAAATCTATGGTAACATACTCATAGAGAGTAATACTTCTATAAGATTATTTTCCTTTTAAAATGGCACTTTGTGTGTGTGTGTGTATTTTATAACATGATGTTTTGAGGTACATATATATTGTGGAATTTGATATAGCCAATTAGTATATGCATTACCTCATATGTTTATCATTTTTGTGGTTGAGAGTGCAGATCAACAACTATTATTACAATTTAATAATATAATACACCATCCTGGACTATAAACATCTTCCTGTATAATATTTCTCAATATTTATCCTCCCTATGTAACTGACAGGGAAAATAAACAAGATTGCCTCAAAGAAATTGCACTTGGCCAAGAAAGTAATCATCAAAGTGAAAAGATAAGGCACAGAATGAGGTAAAACACTCACAAACTATGCACCTGTGTTAGTCAGTTTCCCCATCGTAGAATCAAGTGGATGGCACTCACAACTGCAAGGAGACGAGATTCATTTAAGCTAATGATTTCAGACACGTCAGTCCATGGCCAACTGGCTCCAAGACAAACACCTCATGACGGAGAGGTGTGGAGGAGAGAAGGGGCTGATTCCATGCTAGAGAGCAAGTGCGGGACACGTGAGAGGGACATGAGCAGCTGGACGTGGTGCCTAGAATATGCCTGCATGCCCCACTTGCACATACCCAGGTGTGAGCTCTACTGATCTCTCAATTCAATCAACTTGACAATCGAAATTAACAATCTCTTCCTTCTTCTTGTCAACTTGACATTCAAATGCTTTTTCAACCATACTCAATTTCCAAATGAAGATGATGACATAATCATCTATCTGCCTAACCCAATAAGTGTTCTGTGAAGAGAACACACTCTAACACTCTCCACAATGTTTCGATAATCTCCACATTGCTCAAAAGTTCAAATTTGAAATTCCCCTAGGGACTCAAGGCAAGCTCTTAATTGTGAAACCCTGTAAATCCCAAGATATAGCAGCAATGAAAAAAGATCCACATTAGAAAAAAATGAGAAAAGCATCGAAAAGAATGAGACAAAAATGAGACCAAACTCCAGCAGAGCAAACACTGGGTTCTCTAATTCTATGTCCAGAACCGAGCATGAGTGGTAGTAGCAAGAAAGTAGATCTGAGGGCCTTGCATAACCCCATAACTCAAAGAGCAGAGTCTCTAGCAAGGTGTCCTAGAGCCTCAGTGTGTGGTCCTGCCCAGGTCCCTCATTCTCCATGAGGGCTTTTATGATTCAATATTTTGTATTAAAGAAACTATTCGATGTTAACCAACCTTTCCAGTTAATAGAATTTTTATACGTGTTTACCTTTTTGTCTTAATACAAGCTTACAAAAAACAGGTTGATAATTAAAATAACTTCATAAATAATAATTAATTCAACATTTTATCCTTAGACATTTTGAGAGATGACATTTAATCTTTAAACTTTTGCTTCAAAATATTACATCCTTGTACAAAAGCACGAAATAGATTTTAAATGTAAGCATATCCTATTTTAATTGTAATAGAAAATATCTTTCCAATATTACTTGTTACTGAATTTGCGTAGTTAAGACATCAATAATTTCCTCATTGCTAAATTAAAAGCTGAAAGAAGTCTAACAAAAATTACAAAGCATTAAGTTGAAGAGCATGAAAAAGAATCTATATAGGTTATGAATTTGTATCTTAAATTTTTCTCACTCTTCCATCTATTCACTACAAAAATTTAAAATGAGATTGGATCTAGAGGGATGATTATAATCAAGGTCAATTATGTAAATGTTCCCAAACTATGCACCATGGTAGCTTTATATTAAACTATGATCCTAACATTTGCTTGAGGCAATATTCAAAACTATGCTGAATAATCAGTTCTACCTGTAATACATTTGCTAATTGGTAAAATGTGTCTTTGTCAATTGAGCACATTCAAAAGTATTTTCAATTCATTAGCTGAAAAAATTGAGTTGATTTTCTTTAAATTGCCGTCCATCAATTTTCCTTAACTTGTTGAAATTTAAAATTATGCCTTTTGTTCTTAAAAATAATTCCATCTCAAGCCAATAGCCATCTTGATTTGCAAATCTTATGGAAAGTACATTTAGCCTTATTTATATGAAAGTTTGGGGCTGATAATAATACATTGCCAGTAAGAAAAAGTCTATTTTATCATAAAACTCACTATTTAATACCGAGGTCCATATATTTAAAACTGCATATGATATTAATTTTAATTAAATTGTTCTCTATAGTAATGAGGTACATGACTTGTGCAGAGATGACCTGATAAATCAGGAGTCATTAAAAACATAGTTCACAAATAATCAAAGATTGTTTTCTGGGCCTGGATGAAGAATATTTTTCTTTTTGTAAGTGTTGCTTCCTGCCATTAATATTAACTTAAAATATTTTTAATGTCGCAGCTACACAACAAAATGAATGCCAACCAGGTAACAAGCATTGTTAAATGTTTCATTCATTTTTTTCATATTATGTCTGTAACATTCTAATAACTTTAAATAAACTCCTATTGCGACTCTGAGTTATAAAAAAGACCAAAAATTTACCAAAAGGGACACAATTGTTGATTCTTGGAGATGCGATTTTGGTCTCATTTATTGAAATATAAACCCCATAAGCTATGAAGGAGAGCAACCTCTAGTAATGACCTGTTCTTAAGTGTTTTCAATCAAGTTTGTTAAACACATACTACAGAGCAAACCCAGACACAGGCAAAAGAATGTTAGTTATGACCTGAAAAATCTACTTTTCCCTAAAAAAATAGATGATTGAATAGTTAATTATTCCAATTACTTGGATAGACTAATCGCAGAATTAAACAAGATAATAATAGTTCATTTACAACAATTTCTATAAGCTTAACATGCCCCAGAAAGTGTTAAGACAGAGATGAACCAGTGTTGAATAATCTGCAGGAATTAAAACAATAAGATGCACTGTCTTCAAAATTGCAAAGTAAGAAAAGAAAAGAAAAATAATGTTGGCAGATAAATGCTTGGCGCACAGAGATAAAGAAAATTGAGCCTAGAAATTGAATGTTACGTAAAGGTTTTAGTAAAACGAAACAAAACGGTAGCACAGGACTGAGGAAAGATACTTTAGCACCTAGGCCCATTTTAGTATAGAGCAGTAATCGCCGCCCTCGGGGTAGGATCTCAAGTTTGCGTGCAGCCTGGACAACTCAGCCCTTGGTGACACCTTGTCTAGAAAGATAAGTAAGAAATGGGCTGGCGTGTAGCTCAGAGTGAAGGCCCTGGGTTCCATCTTCAGTGCCACCGATACACACAGACACGCATGCGTGAGCACACACACTCACACACACAATCCTTAAGGCAAAGAGGCTATGTAGAACATTTTAAGGAGATTGAGAGAAAGATTGGGGGCTACAAGAACATGCTTACTTTCCCAGGACCCTGGAGGCTGAGACAGGAGGATTGCTGTGAGAGTCCGAGGCCAGATTGAACTACACGGAGTTCAATATCAGCCTAGACTACACAGTGAAGCCCTGCAAATACATACATACATATATACATACATACATACATACATACATATATATTGAGAGAATGGGCAAAAAACAGTTAATCGGGGCTCTAGTTTTAAGAGTACTTTTTCAAGCTTATCACACAGGAGTAGGGCAAAGGGCAAGTTCAGAAACATCTCAAAGATCTCATTAGCCAGGTGACTGTATTACATGCTAGCATAACTTTAGATTTCTCTATTAATTTTGTTTACAAATCATTTATTGGAAATTGTTCATTGTCCACAGAAACGCAGCTGATCGCTTGTATATTCACCTTAAATCCTGTAGCCTTCTTTAACGCAGTTATTTTAGCTTTTTTAAAAATTAGGTTCCTTTGGAATTCCTATAATGATTATATCACCAGAGTTATAAAACTAGTATTTTTCCCCTAGTATAGATAGATAGCTTTTACTTCTTCTTTTATTTTTAACTGAAGCACAATGTTGAATGTGAGTGACCAAAATATGTGTGTTTTTATTATTTCTTATCCTACAATGCAAATGTTAAGCCTTATTATTATGCTTGTATCTATGAAAAAAAAACTTCCCTTCCATTTTTGAATAAATTCACTAATTTTTCCTTCCAATTTCTCTGAGTTATTTTCACACTATTCTGAATGAATGTGGAGAAAAAGGGCACATGCATGTTCTGTGAGCGGTCTGGGAGCAAAGCTGTGAACCTTTCCCCATTTACTATGTGTGTGTGTGTGACGTTGGCTATGAGTTACCATTTACAACTTATAGTGATAATTTCCTTCTATTGCCAATTTCCAAGAAAATTGTATAATTTTTATATATTCATTCTCTTGATGGACAGTGCTCTCTATGTAATGGAAGAATTTTCACAATAATGCTGAAAGGTTTTATTGCTGCAAGTATATAACTGTTTATTAATAAACATCTAAAAGGGTTCATTATTTGAATAGTGTCTTCTTTCAATAATAAAAAAAATATATAAATTCTCCAACCTTCGCGTAGGTAATTCAGAAACTAAATGTATCTAATTTGCAAAACATGCATTAACGAGTTAAATTGAATAATTTAAATAATCATATAAATGGATAACTATACTGCATGATCCATGTCAAACAAAAGTCAAAGAAAGAGCTTTTAAGTTTTTTAATCACAAAGAAATAAGCGATCGAAGCATCAGATATTCTTATTTAATCATGATGCAATGTTTACATGTATAGAAACAATTGAGCCCTTAATAATAGAGTAGTACTTTAGGTACATTCTGTTCTCATTGCTGGGACGAAATACCTGACTTCTGCAATTTAAAGGAGGAAAGATATGTTTTAGCTCACAGTTTCAGCAGGTCACAGACAATTCATAGGTGAACGGCAGTGGTAGCCAGAGAACTCTTCAAGACATAGCAGAGAAAAGCCAAGGGAGTGAGGAGGAGTGGAGCTAGCCTTTCGGGTCCTGCTTCAGTGACCCATCCCGTTAGAGTCAAGCCTGAGTGTTCCATCCCCACCCTCCAACCAGGCCCCATCTCCTAACATCATTTTTTTTTGGAATATTCAAACACAGGAGGTGTTTTTAGGGACACACAAAATTTAAACTGTAACAGGCAGTACTGTATAATTGTCAGGAAATGCTAAGAGCTGTAAAAAAAAGAAAGAGATAGAAGAACCTGTATATTAACCAAATTCAGAAGCTGGTTAACATTCATGCTGTGGTTACTGTATATTTTTATATACAAGCACTAAAGACAACATACTGAGCAAGTTGTGAAGTAGCTGGAAATCATTGCTCCTATGAAGTAAAATAGCAAAATCTTGATAAGAAAAGCCTATTAGGTATTTTCTTAATATGTTAAGTATACATGTAATTGCATTTTAGAAATTATAATTTCTCCAATTTCATCATATTTTGCATTATTTTTTATTTGCAGCTATTGTTTTTATAGTGTACTTTCATCAGAGATACTGTGTGTGTATATACATGACATTTCTAAGCATGCAGAACTAGCTTCTTGTAGGAGAAACAACAGAGCAAGTGATAGAAAAACACAAGACGTCAAAATGTGACTTGTTGAATTTCAATGACGAAAATGAGAGGATTTCTTATTTTTTTCTCTTTTGTTACACTTTTAAAAAGGTCCACTAAATTTATTTGTCAGAAAAAAAATAAGATTTGAGAATCCTTACTCCTAGAGATTAAAAACAACCTTTGGTTTATTAAAAAAAGATCTCAACTTCTTAATTTGAAAACCACACGAGGAGCCATGAGCAGAGATCTCTGCATTTAGAGTGCCTGCCTGGTGGCTGTGCTCCGACTTGCGTCCAGTTCTCCAGTACCACACAAATCAGGCCTGGTCGCATGTGCCAGAAATTCCAGCACACAGGAATCAGGAGGACTGCTTTGAGTTTGAGGCCAGCCTGGGTGAGTTCAGAGTCAGCCTGGAATTGTCCTGGACGAGAGTCAGACCTTGTCTGAAAAGAAGAGAAAAATCCTAGAATAGAAGAAAAGTGTAGTGTGAGATCAAAGGATGAAGAGTCACAGGACGTAGAAATGGTAAGTGTGCCTCTTTACACTGAATAAATAAACAAATAAGCGACTTGTTCAGGGAAGTTTGGATAGGACATAGGGGCCAGGAACACTGCTGGAAGGGTGAGAGCGATCTCACTGCCACGGTCATCTATGAACAAGAAATAAAATTCATGAAGAGTGGGAGTCACTGTATGAAACAGAGGAGCGGCCGGGAAGGCACCGCAGGAGCTGCTCGTTGACCTTTGGTGTGCCCCAAGGAAATTTCAAAGCTGAAAATCGAAAAGTGTATTAGTTTTCAATGCTGAAATACTTTCAAATTAATTCATTAGGATGTTGACATTAGAATTAAACAGACCTGTTTTGTCGTCTTCCACTAGATTTGCACTGCCAGTGGCATTAGGTGGCAGCTCTCCTGCTCATTATGTACACATTTGGATTGTTTGTGGAAATGTCATCTAGTGTTTAGAATTAGAGAGAGCTTGACTGTACAGAAAAACAAATGATTTTTCTTTCGATGAAAAAAAAGAACTACTCCTGCCAGAAATTCATTACTTTGGCATTAGAATTGATGGATTGAATGTAATTTCTGTGTAAAACAAAAGGCTAAAGGGTCAAGCTCATTCTTCCAAGCCAGGGACTTCCTGAGTCACACTCTTGGCCCAATAAGTCATGTTCTGGGCAAACTAGATAATTCTTTTCTACTTAATAGTCATTTCAATCTTTAAGTTCTTCTCATTTAATTACTTTAAATTTCATTTGAAATAAATATAAAATTAATACAAGAAGAAGACATGAGTGCAGCAAAATGTATGCTTTACCAGTATTCAAGAAAATCATCGGAAATGGTCAACCTCAACTTACATATCTGAAAGGAAGGTGTTTAGGATACCCAACTGAGCAAGAAAACTTAAGGCGTTTTGCACTTTGTTGAACAATTTTATTTCTCTGGTGCCCACATGGGCAAGCATTCCTTTACTTTTTGCTGTTCAGTTAGCATATTTTAGGTGCTTTTAAAAGAGAACCAAAACATTGGTCCCACTACTCAGACATGTATACTTTACTTGACATTGACAAGGGTGGTGATAGCATAGGTGTGGGAAAAAATTCTACAATGTAATGCAATGGTGTATAACTTAGCATTCTATAATTTCTTTTCAAATATTAGGTGGTATATAGAGAAGACTTTTTGTAAAGTGTGACAGAGAGTGATTGACCCACCGAACGATACAAAAGAGCCACTAGCTAAATGTATGTGGCTGAAATCTCTAGATTTTGGAAACAAATCTATGTGAGACTTTGGCACAGTACATAGCTTATGCCAGGATGTGTCAGGAGACACACTACAGACCTAAATGTACTGGAAGAGAATTGATGAGACATAGATATGTAAAAGAGAATAATAGAATGGTGTAGTTTCATAGGTATGAGGGAAACTGTTAGATGCCATAACTAAATTTAGTTCTAGATGAAAGGCTCAAAACTAAAGTCAACTTAATATATGTTTACTGTAAAAAAATAGAACCTGGAGTACAAAATAAGATGCAAACAACAAATGGTGGCTATTTGGAGACTGGTGAGATATGATTATTAGAAACTCTACAGAAAAAAAATCATCAGGGAACAGAATGACATTTAAAACTATTTTTTGTGCTAAAAATGGCAAATGCATGTGCATGAATATAAATAGACATATATATATATAATGATAGACTTGAATCAATGTAACATAAGCAAATCTTACATTAAGATCTGCCATATTTATGGTGACCCTAAGCAATTTGTAAATTGCTGGAAATTGTAGTCCACATATATAAGTAATGTTCTTTTAAGAGATTGACAACAGAGAGAATGCTATGGGATTACGAGTGTTAGAATGGAGGAAAAAGCAGAAATATTGTTTACATTGCCCACAGTGGGGGAAGATACCTACAGATACAGAAATACCTGGAAGGTTCACACAGACATGTTTAAATTGATTTAAATCCCATTTAGCAGATCATCACATGACATTCTTTGAGCATGTATGCAGTACCATGATGATTTCCTGTAACCTTACTCCTTATATCGATTAAATTACACACACACACACACACACACACACACACACACACACACACACACACAGAGAGAGAGAGAGAGAGAGAGAGAGAGAGAGAGAGAGAGAGAGAGAGTTCTTCGGTATTGTCCTGAGCTCAATAGAACACAGAGCCTTGAGCTTCCTAAGCAGACAATTAAATCTCTAAGCCATACCTTCATCCTCAAGCACCCCAACATTTACAGAGCTTTGTCTGGAATTCTCTGATGGTAATTTACATGTATGTTACAATGTATCTAGCACAGTGAAAGATACAGAGAAAAATAAAGAAAAAATAATCTGCAACTGTAAGTGCAGAGACACTATCTATATTCACTGATATAACTTCCACCTTTTTTGCCTTTATGATAGAAAAGCTATTTTCCAAACAATTTCTAAACAAAATTTAAATTTTCATCTTTTTATAAACTAATGTGTGAGACAAGATACTCTCGTGATGCTGGCCAACAGCAAGAACCATCCAGGGCATCACAGGGGGATGATGTGTGCTGCAAAGCTTTGACATGAGGTGGGTTGTATAGATGCAACTTGACTTATGCTACTTTCAATGTATGGTGGGGTATTGGGGCATAGCTGCATTGTAAGTCAGAGAGCATCTATACTTGCCATGATAGACCTCACTGAAGGTACTATATTATTAAGACTAGAAGAATCTTGTAAGTTTTTTTCAGGTGAAAAAATAAAACTCAAAGACCTCACAATAGAAAACCGAGGAATGCAAAATATTTGCAGATTTGCATGGAATCCATGTGATGAGCTGGCAGAAGAGTGTAAGACTGCGCCCGTTTTTGAAGATCTTTATAAGTCACTGTGAGTCCCACTTCATTCACCTTGAGAGTATAAGCATTCATAATATTTTAAATAAATGACTGACATAGTCATAATTTAATACGAAAGAAGCATTTGAGATATTATGTCCAGAATAGACTTCTGGGAGTTAAATGCAAAATCAGAGTCACCAGTTAGGAGACTGCTAATGAATTTCAAGTGAAAGTGACATGGATGATGATGTGATTAGACCAATTAAGAAAAAAAAAGGATATGACTATATGTATGCAGAAAGCATTGCAGTCTTTTCTATATAAACAGTTTATAAATTTCGTTCAGGCTTATTTTATTTTAATATACTAAAATTACCTTCTCACAACTCTTGCATTCACAATACTATTTGTTTACAAATATTGTTGATATAAATAATCTTCTAAGTAGAGCTCAAATGTGGCAGCAAGTTACATTATCCTCTGCAAATGGTTATTCTATCTTTTGCATTAATTGGGAGCCAGAAGCTTATTTCCAGTTTCAAAGGGCAAATTGTATGTATTGTTTACATGAGACACACAGGCATAATTTTTCTTACAAAATAGTTACCAAAATAATTTGAGCTTAAGCACACTGATAATGAGCTAACCAAATGCCTTGAACTTCTCATTTTCTGCAGAATATACAACATTTCTTTCTGCACTTCATTATAAATATAATTTTATTTTAAAAAATCAAATCAGGAAATATAAACCTGTACTTTAGTATTGTAGACTTATAAAAGTAGGCAAAAAATATTTCAACCCACTGAGCCCATGAATTCGTCTACTCAGTGAAGCACACCACTCAAGATAGTTGTGTCTTTTACCACTTGACTGTTAGAACTATCTTTCATAAAGTGTGTCAGTCACCCAAGAGTTTTGTTGAACTAGCTGTCAGATTAGCATATGAATGGTCATCGTCTACAAATACAAAATGTCATGAAGTATCTGGACAGAACAAAGCACCAGTTTTATGCCTCAGTCACGTGTAGTGTGACTGATACAATTTTATCACACTCAACAGTATATTAATTTACATAAATTAATAAATCATATGAATACATGAGAATTAGTAATTAAACAGGAGACTGAATTTTCATAAATGACAATTATGAAATAAAGGAAAAACTAGCATTCATTCAGAATTATTTTAATTTCAAAACATTTTTCAATTACTATGAGTAGTGTTTTTAAGTGCAGCTAGGAGTCAATTGTGAAATTGTTTTCTTCTACATTACACTAGACTTGAATAACAAATTGAAATATATTATGAAATAACATTGACTTTACTTTCCGTCATAGAACAGAAGTTTTTCATCCAGGTTACCCTGTTTGCTATCCAACTACAAAAAATATTTTTTGTAAATAGTTTATAGAAAGCATTTACCTTTGTTGCAGTGGATTATTTTTCTTAAAACATTAGATTTACAGTATACAAATCAACATTTGAAATGCGTGACCTTGAAACTATTTTGTTTCCATCAAGTAAATATAAAAATGAGAGCATGTTCTTTGCATTTCATCCTGACAACTTACTTATTATTTAAATGTAGTATAATTTTGTATTATATACAAATAAAAATTATCACCACCAATTACAATAATGAAAATACTAGCAAAGAAAACATAAAAGATACATTACATCATGTTAGAATGATTACCTAGACTTGGAATGTTCTAGAAAAATTAGCAAAAATGCTGAATTCAACTGCTATGCCTTTGACAATGTGTACAATTCCATGTGTTTCCTTCCTGGCCAAGTATATATGAAAAATTAATTCTTTCAACCTCTACCATACATATACGTGTGTGTGTTTGTGTTTGTGTGTGTGTGTGTGTGTTTGTGTGTATGAGTGAGTATATATATATATATATATATGCACTCACAGATATATATATATATATATATATATATATATATATATATATATATATATGTCTATTAGTCAAATAAAAAGGAAAAATATCTTAAATACATATATATGAGAGCAACAAGAGTTAAAATCTGGGTTCAAAGCATCTGAGCACCAAAATTATCTAGAAGTGTGTTGTTGTTGTGGACGTTGTTGTCAAGGTATAGTGCACGCACAATCTGAGCAGAACGAAGTTCACAACTATCTTGTGCTGAAGAAAATGACAAAGGCACAAGTGTGAACACAAATATATCAGTGATAGTTTTCAATGTATGTAACATAAGCTTATTTTAAGATCTGCCCCATGTATAATGACCCTAAACATTTAGTGCAATGCTGGTAAGTGTAATAAATGTATAGAATGAGCTTTTAAGTAATGACAATAGAGAGAATACTATGAGATCATAAATGTCACTGTGGAAGCAAAAACAAAAATAATTATTTACAGTACCCACAGCTGTTGCAACTACTTCTCCTCATCCTTCCTCTTCTTCTCTTTAGATACTAGGGATCAGTCTCAGAGCAGGCAACCTGAGCTATGTTCCCAGTCCCTTTTTGTTGTTTTTTTATTTGAGGCAAGATTTCACTAAATCACAGAGCGGCCCGTACTGTCTGAGCTACTTCTTAAACTAGACAAGCTTTTCTAGACTATATTGCTACCTACGGTACATGCAGGTCCTGTTTCATGACAGAAATGGTAGATGTGACTAGACAGAGAGCGCTGTGCAAGAAGCTACAGGTCTAGTTCTCAGGAATTCTATAATGTAGCGTGAAAAAAAATGTGTAAAAAATGTGAACAAACAATGCAGTTTGGAACATGGTATGCACATGCCCTAGATATTTAATTTCTCCATTTGAAGTTGAAATTACACGCACGTTGTTTGAATAGCTTCAGTTCTTAAGTGATTCAAAAGCTGCCGAGGAGTCCCAACACATTTTTTAGAACTAGCTTCACTCTCAACTCAGTTTCCAATTTCGTATTCTTTAATTCTATTCATTTTCTTTGAACTTATAAAAAAGTGTATCTTTATTTCAAGAGGAAATAGAATGCAATGTGATTTTGCATATATCATGTATCTTAGAAAGAGCTCGAGGTCTTGAATGTCAGAATGTGTGTGTGTGTGTGTGTGTGTGTTGTGACGAATACATCAGTTTGTTTAACTGTCCTCCCTTATGACCACTGTCTTAGTCTATTTTGTGCTGCTTTATCAGAGTATTTTAGGGCGGGTAATATATTTAGAAAGAAGTCAGTATGCTCAGCTCATACTTGTGGAGAATCAAGTATGAGCATCTCCTAGTCTCAGGTGAGGCGCCTCGTGGCAGATGACATCATAGAGGTGGGAGTGTGTGCCAGAGGGTAAAGTGGCACTTGTAGCAGAAACATTCACCAATTGTGCCACATTTCTTAGGGGCCAACAGAGGAACATTTATACCAGAGGTAAAAACATGGACACTTTATTTATTTATTATTTTTTTCGCTGTAGCTCAGGCTGGTCCTGAACTCACTACTGTAGCCCAGGCTGGCTTAGACTTCACAGAAATCCTTTTGCCTCAGTCTCCAGAGTGCTCGGATTTCAGGCATGCATCACCATGCCCAGCTACGGGTGGTTCTGGGGAATCAAACTCGGGACCTTGCACTTGCTAGGCAGGCACTTTCACTGCTGTGCCATTTCTCCAACCCAAAACATGGAAACTTGTTGAAGACTTACTCACTTCACACTGGCCCCACTGAGCCTTTTAACGGTCCTCAACAATATCATCAAACTTTCAGTTGTGAGCTATTTGGGGAGAAAGACACTCAAGTCATAGTAGGCATTTTTGTTAGCCTTTGATTGCTGTGATAGAATACCCGAGAAAACCAACTTAGGGGTGCATATGCTTTGGCTCAGTTTCAGAAGGTTCATTCCTTAGTCACCTGGCTCTATTACTTTAGGCCCGTAGCCAAAGAGTAACATGGTGGAAAACAACTTTTCAGGGCATTGGCAGCCTGGAAGTCGAGAGAGCCACAGAACATCAGTAAGGAAAGACCAGGAAACAAGATTGAACCTTGACCTCACGCCCTGTGACAGATGTCTTTACCTAGGTGCCTCCTCCGAAGTTTCTGTCACCTGCAAAATAATGTCATCCATTATGATCCTTGGTGGAGTTGTAGCCCTGCTGATTTAATCACTTTCTGCAAACACTTACAATAAACATGTGAGATATTTGAGCAACATTTTAGATACAAAACAAAACAGCACTTAGCACTAATAACATTTTACCCACTTCAAATAAAACTGTAATAGACATCTTTTTTTAAGCTTCTTATTACAGACAAGAAAATTTGCCAGGATTAAAACTTAAGCTTAATTGCAGCATTATAAGTTATCTAGATTTAAAATTATGAGTATTATTATATCAAATTTTCCTCCCAATTGCTATGTCATAGTACATCTCATTAGCATTAAAATAACATTAAAGTGCAAAATAACAAGTTGTGTACACCTACATTAACTCTAATGCCACAAACTCTAAAAAATCTTTAATAAGCCTCTTTTTTACATTTTCTACCTCATTAACAATCTATTTTAATGTGCTTTTACTTTTAGTGCATTCTTCATATAGATTCTCTTTATTATTTCTTGAGATGTAGAAGATAGTTTGACGTTATTGATTCCACTGGGAAATGAGTCACCTTGAAAAGAATGTTCTAGAAAAGGGGTGGAATGCGAGGGAGTATGCCTTTCAAAAGAATCTCAAGGTTTATGATGGCTGAAACAAAGGCACATGAATGCAAAAGGGGTCAAAGAAGAGGATTAAGAAATGAACCAAAGTCTGGCTGCATACAAGAGTTTTCAAGACTTATATTGACTTATCTGTTGCAAGCTTTCCTTTCCCAAAAAGATGCAGTAGTACATAGTTTATCTATTATAGGCATTCTAACTAACCCTCAAAACACAGTGAGAAACTCAGAGAGTGGAGTAAGACAGAAGAGATGAAAGAGAGATATAAAAAGCACATAAATGTACCAAAAATGTTTATATGTTGCAATATCATTAAAATTCTAGGAGGGTAGTTTTTGTATTGATATTATGAGTTAAGAGTTCTCTGTAGGGAAAGTATTAATAGGAAATGTATTTATAAGTAGGTAAAGGAGACTTAAAGGACAGAGGACAGAAGAGATCAAATTGGTTATCCACAGATTCATAAGCGAGATAATCACCAATGGCCATTTGTAAGACGGGGAACAGAAAAGTTCACAACGACCATCAGCACATTGGAGAGCTGAAGGATTCAAGAACTTCTCAGTCCAAGCACGGAGAAACTACAGAATAAGGACCAGGTATGCAAAGTCAGTTCAAGCTCAAATGCCTGGAAGCATACTCTAGATCTAATGACAGGTACATGTGTGTAGCATTGGGAAGACGAGCAAATTGAAAAATGATTTGCAGAGGCAACAGTGAGGAGAGAGCTTGTCCAACATAGGAATCCTTTCTAGTGATTTTCATTTTTGTACTGTTAAGGCTAAAAATTGCCTCTATCCAGGTGAGTCCAGTTTGTTAACTTACATTTCATTTACCTACAGACCTATTCAAAACCAGGACCTTCTGATCTGCTGGCCATTTCTCAATCAATACAAATTCACATATTATAATCAAGGAGCACAGGGTGTAAGCTAATTGAAATATATTTGGTTGCAATAGAATGATATGACTTAAAGCTAGGGAAATACTTTCAAAATTAAATTAATACATAATTTGCTGGAGTGTTTTTGCTAATTATATTACTTAAATATAAAGATAACCTATTTAAGTGGTCACATGTGTATATGTAAAGCCATGGTGGCAAAGCAGAAATTTGCCTGCTTATTAAAGTTCATATGAAAAGGGAAGGATTTGACACATCAACACTGTCAAGGACTCATACAGCACGACTGTAATCCCGCCTTTGAGAGCATGAGACAGGAGGATTGCAGGGGATTACAAACTCAAGCCCAGCTTGGGCAATTTATTGACTTACTGAGACTTGTGGTCGAAAATCAGAAATGGAAAAAGAAAAGAAAAGGAAAAAAAAAACACTAAAGATCTATGAATAGCACACCATAAAGGCTCTGAATTTAATTCCAGGACTGGAAAAAAAATCTTAAAGCAAAGGCTTAAGGACATTTCCTTATGTTGGAAACAGATTTGGGTTAAGAAGAAATTAAATGTCCATCACTATGACAATATTTTTTCTAATGTTCATAGTGTTTATGGGGAACTTAGTAATATAGTTTACAAGGTACTAGATATAATTAATTCCTTCTAAATTGTTGAATCTAGAATATATTACTTATATTTATTGAGTTATATTTATTTTTACTTTTGAAAACTTAGAGTAGAAGGCTAAGATTTCAAAAGAACAGTATGGAAATTATGCATTTTATTTCAATAAACTCCATAAAATGTTCAATAGTGAATATTCATCATTATATCAAACTTGATTTCCATGAGTTGTGTTCAAGATAGAGATAGAAATAGTTACTTAGAGACAGTTATTTTATTTTTTGTTTATTTAATGTTATTGTTTTCTTAAGTCTTAGTGTGGCCCTTACTAGAAAAAACAAAACAGCACTGACATGAACATACAGACTTTGTTTTTGACCTGTAGGGTTGATGGCACCTCCAGTCAATCTGTGTTCATGCTCATGCACTTGTTGTCTTTTGTGTGGAGATTTATGGATTGCGGTGGAGTGATAAGATTTACAGATTTCTTCACATTCACATTTTAGGATGTAAACTACCATGCCATTATTTTACATTCTAGCTACGCTGACTACAAACCTGACTTCCAATATGTCAGGAGACTCCTGAGTCCTTGAACTTCTGAAAACAGGACCCAGTGGCATGCAGAATGGGACTGTCCACATTAAAATGTAAATGAGCCCTCTGTAACTGCAAAGGAAGATCGTTCTGCCCAGGTGCTTAAATATAAAAAGTCTTTAAAATCCATCCTTCAGGGATATCACATGTACTCAACTGCCGAGTTGCTTCTAGGCATAATGTGTTCTATGTACATGGCTTTATTGCCCTTATGTGGTGTTCATTGCACTTAAGAAAATACTCGGCTAAATGAAATTAAAAGATATAAAACCAAAGCCCGAATGAATATCTCTTTCAACTCCTCCAAAACAAAAACTTAATTTCTATTAATGTTTGACCTTTGGTTAATGTTTAATATTTAATTGCATTGGTCAAGAATAAACATGTTTTGTGATTCAGAACAATTTATATTTCATGGAAACGACCAACATATAATATGTGGCCAAATAGAATAAGACCTGTCACTTGTGCAATCAAGGTGAGCTAAGTTATCCCCTGGCAATGGTTTTTGCTAGTGTCTATTTAGAATGCATGTTGCATAAAGGATGTACTAATCCTCCACAGGCATAATAAAAGAAAAGATAGTCATCCTCAAATTAGATCATTTGAAGTGACTATAAAAAATAAAATTTCTAAACAAGATTTCTCCTTATTATCCATGAAAGTGACTTTTTTCTTCTAAAAATTAAAATACAAAAGGAAAAGGAAAACAAGATAAAGTAAGAGAAATTAAAAATAAGATAGATTACTAGGATGTCTCATATATCTCATTTAAAGTGTATATGAATCTCTGGGCCTTATTTCCATAGAAATACCAAAGAAAGAAAAAAATAGAAATTGAATTTATGTTGTGAATTTATCAGTTTCCTCCTCTAGAATTTCTTTTCCTCAGTTAGAAAAATGTCCGTCAATTAGATCCATAAAACTAAAAACAAAGAAATATGTTCCTGTTGGCCAAATCACTTGTCAGATATATTTGTCTATTTAATTAACTAACTTTTTTATTAAAAGATTTTGAGTTTTATTCAAATAAATATTATTTTAATTAAATACATAATTTCATTAAACATCTGTGCTTAAATTAGGTATTTTTAAAATGAAGGTAATGTTTTGTTTATGTAGTGCTTAGGGCAGAGAATTTTGTTAGACAATATGGCTTATTCATGGCACATTATCATCGCTTTATTTCCTCAAATTTCTTTTTAGTACCCTGTCTTTTATTCCTATATGTGTGTGTGAGTGCGTGTGCGTGTGCATGTGTGCATGTGTGTGCGCGTGTGTGAAAATTACAAACCCTTCCCATCTCCCTCCCTACTTACTCCCACTAACACCCCACCTCCAATTAGTTCTATGAAATGACTGTATTCTGGGTTTCTTACATGAGAGAAACCACTTGATACTTCAACTACTGCATCTGACTCACTTCATTGAGCATGATGGTCTCAGGTTGCCTCCATTTACCTACAAAAGCCTCCAACCTGTCTGTCATTACAGATGAGTAGCACTCCAGGGTGAACACATCCCACAATTTGTGTATTCATTGGTCTGTTGATGGGTGTCTTGGTGTCTTCTACATTTTATCTATTGTTAGTTATGCTGTTATGTATATGGGTATACATATATTTCTTTTTTTATTCTTTGAATGTTATCTTTATTTTTGACATATAGCCATATTAATTGCCTATTATATGAATACCTAGGGACAATATATAAGCTAGGGTTTACAATTACATGTGATTTATGTGTCTGGTTTTAGCTGTTTACATATGATTATTTTACAATAACTATATTGTGGTAAAAGTTTCACATGACATAAAATTTAACATTATTTTGGAAATACACAAATTCCAAATTCTGTAACACATTAGAACCATGGGGTTTGAGGAATCCCTGACCATGTATGTCCACCCCCGTTTTCAGCGGTTTGCCCCTTTCTGATCTGATCATTGCTTCTCTTTCTACCCTGTCATTCATGTCAGGGCCTTTGTATGTCATTATTTTTGTCCATTTCACAAGAGGAGCACCCACCTGTAGTCACTCTCCTGTGCTCGGTCCATTTCACTGAGCATTATTGACTCCAGGTAGCTGCATTTTCATTCAAATGCTTTTTAGGCAAAAATGTAAAAGTTATGGGTGTAGGCAAGGACTTTCTACAACAAGCTCAGTGCAAAAGAAATAGCCCCAGAATCAACAAAGAAGATCATTTCAAATTGAAAAATTTTCCTCACGGCAAAGAAAATTCTCAACAGAGTAAAGAGCCAATGGAATGAGAAAAATGTTCACCCCAATACTTCAGATAGGAGGCTAATTAGTAGAATAGAAAAGAAAATGGATAAATTTAAACCCCTGAAAATTCAAAGATCCGGTTAAAAATGGGCAACAGAAATAAATAAGCCATCTCTGATGAAGTTCAAATGACCAGTAAATACATGAAAAGATGTTCAATTAGAAAATTGCAAATCAAGACACCACTTTAATAGTATCTAGCCTTAGAAAGAATTCATATATCAAGAGCTCAAACAACAATCAATGCTGGTAAGGCTGTGGGAAAAAGGGGCCTCTTAAAACTGCTGTTTTTTTCATAAATTCTTATCCCACCTATTTACCTACGAGTTGTCAACTTGTTATCTAAGTGTCTATACACTTCCTTTCTCATAAGTTCTGAAGATGAAACTCAAAACCTTCAAATTAAACTACACCTCCAGCCTCCCCTCTCTTGACTTTCCATTGTACATAGACTCCAGAGTCAGCCATGATTGCCATAAAAATTAGGGATGGAGTAATCTGTTTTTCCTCTAGGTTCTTATAAACTCTTCCAAATATTTTTAAGAAACCATTAAAATAATGTAGGCCACAAGATAAACTTTATCCTCTTCCAGATACAGAGTAGCCTCAAACTCTAGGATGTTTTTCATGTGTGATTTGAATAGAGTTTCTTGGGGTTAGCTGGGAACTAAAGTTTACATGGAAGTACAAGGATAAAGTGGTAATTCCATATCCTAAGGAATTAAATCTGCATTAGCTCTGACCATAAGCATTAGACATCACTACGATTCGAATTATGTTGTCACAAATATTGATTTTGGAATTTGCATACAGTAATACTTTGAGTAGATGCTAGGAAAAACTGCTTTAGTTTAATACCCTAATATATTAACAATCTTCATTCTTTTATCTTTTTATTAAGTTAGAAAAGATCAAGTCATGCTTGTTGAAATTCTATTAATAAGGCATATTGTAGTGATTCTACACACAAGCCTTTCGGTCTTTGCATGGATTCTCATGATTTTCTAATCACAAATAATACCTGGTTGCTTCTTAAAAATGCTGACTTTCAAGTCCTTGGTCCACTTGAAAATTAGCAATTCCGTAAAAATGATCGGAATCAGCTATTGTACTTATTTTCATTTTAATAAATATTTATTTGGTATTCACTTTACTTCCGTATGATAAGTGAAATGTCAGTAATCTGTATGGAAAGAACAAGAGAAAGGAAAGGAAGGGGAAGGGAAGAGAAAAAGAAGTTAAAATAATTAACAGGCAATGTGAGTTCGCTTCCCAAGCATTGCAATTGCATACTAATGAAAATAACGATTTTGGGAAAAATCGTGTAAGAACATTTTTTTCAAAATAAAAACATCCTCTCAAAATCATGTGTTTGTCTTCATAGAGTCTTTCCTCATTGCAACTTTTTGCATATGTAGTAAATTAATAGTAACTTTCTGCCTTCTCCAAAATTACAGTTCCTTCCCAGTGAGGACCATGTTTCCTAATAATAATGAGGAAATAAAGGCTTTCCCACAGCATGTCCCTTTCAGCTCATGGAACTTCTCAGTAATTTTCTCTGCATTCACAAATCAGAAAATTTTTAAAATAACTGAAAATTCTACATTTTTACATTCATAAAATTTTTATAGTTATGAGATTATAGTTAATGAAATAAGACATCAAAAGCACTTCTGTTTATGCTCATTATGCTCAAATGTTCAGGAAGGCCTCCAGAAGGGAGTGGGCCTGAGGAATAACAGGAAGGTGGTGCTTGTCTGGGAAGCACAAGGCCCCAAGTTCTATTTTTATTTGTTCATTTTATGCATAAATTTCTCTTAATTATATTCCTGCCTATACTGAAGGGAGCTCACAACATTAATGGATTTCCCAAGATTCTTTATTTAAAGCTTCTCTCTGTGAGATCTTGAATTCTTATATAAAGCGCATGAATGGTATCGATGCCTCCTCACATTTTTACACACACATGACCACTCACCAGTGTGAATTCTTGTGAGTAAGCCTGAGAAGGGGGTGAAATGGGGTCTCTGTTTCTTATGCAGACTCTCTAATCTGTTTTCCTCTGTTGACAAAGGTGCAGGTTTTCCCAGATTCATCTCATTCCAAACATAACTTCTTCAATCTTTAATAAAAGATAGAAAGATAGATAGAAAGAAAGAAAGAAAGAAAGAAAGAAAGAAAAGAAAAAGTAACTGCAACATGCATATCTGGTTTTTTTCTACTGTTAACTTGTATACAAGTAGGTATTTTGAGAAAGGAATAAAGTCTTTGCCACATTTCTTGCAAACATAGTGTTTCTCTTCAGTAATGAGTCCTTTATGTTTAGTAAGACCTGAAGAATATCTTATATTCCACAGGCATCAGTCCACTGTGTGTTCTTAAAAATGTGCGATGTGAAGACCAAGTGAATCCTTCCCCACACTGTTCACTTTCACTGACCTTTCCCCATCATCAACTAGCATGTGGACAAAAAGTTCTGTGGGGAAAACAGCTTCCCCCATACTCTGAAATCATAGGGCCATTCCTCGCCATGAACTCTTCCACATTCTGTAAGTTGTGAGGAGGGATATATCTTTTTCAGTCAATGAGTTTCTGTGTCTTCCCTTTAGTGTGAGTTTTCTTGCAAACCAGTAAATGTGGATTTGGGCTGTTTCACACTGATGAAAATTCTTGTGTACAGAAAAGTAGAATCTTAGTTTCCTTTCTAGGATAAAATCTCCTGTAAGTCCTAAGACATACATGACCCTGCAAAGCTTTCTAACATTGGTTAGACATTCTTTTCCAAGGTGGTTTCTCTCCATTTCAGAACACGGGCAGATTTTCTTTTCCCTGCAAACTATTCTGCTGAACTGCTTAACATTTGATGGTAGTGTAAATTTTCAGTCTTGGAGAAATTTCTTGAATGTTTCGAACTTTTATTTTCTTTTCATGAGAATCACATCAGGCCTTCATGATGGTTGATAGATTTATATTCTTGTGGTTCACATCTTTGAATAAGTTTCTCTGGCTTTGGTACAGCTATTTGCACGATGTCTTTGGAAAGTCCACAGTCATATGGTCAAAGGTCACCTGAGTTTTATGACTAATTTGCTAATCACTTAGTCTCCACTTGGATTTTAATTCTTCTAATTTTGTCTCATGAAGCCAAAAAATGTCTTCGGTAAGATGGCCATATGTGGAAATGCCATTGGCTGGCATCAGTAAGTCTGATAATAAAATCTGCCTGAATATCTTGTTCCCAAACTGCCTCTAAGACAGTGTTTAAATTTAATAAAGGGATCCATCTGAACTGTTTTCAATAAAATGGTAAAAAAAAAAGTTTGCCTCATACTGTGAATCATTAAGGAATAGGCATTACCCATTTATGATCCTCACTGTCCATTTCTCAGACATGAACTTGCCAGACTAGTGGAACCAAAAGGACACCAAGCCAGGCTAACACAAGCCAGGGCACAGGTAGGCTGAGCTGGGTGTCGGTCTCACAGTAAGAAATATGACCAACATCGGTCACTTGAATAAGCAACTGAGGCACTCAGGAGGTTGAATCAGAAGGATCATGTGTTCGAGGTCAGCTTGGGCTGCATTATGTGCTCAAAGCCAGCTTGGATCACATGGGGGATCCTGTCTCAATAAGCAAAAAACAAATAAACAG
This sequence comes from Ctenodactylus gundi, assembly GCA_004027205.1. Classification (NCBI taxonomy): domain Eukaryota; kingdom Metazoa; phylum Chordata; class Mammalia; order Rodentia; family Ctenodactylidae; genus Ctenodactylus; species Ctenodactylus gundi. The sequence continues at coordinate 281,784 of PVKB01002038.1, forward strand.
ACCCACACAAAAACAAGCAAAAGGTGTTTGTTTTTTTCATCAGATTAGATGAGTTAGCATAATAGATTTATAATGGTAACATATACTACATCTTAATAAATGCCTGACATACAGTGGTCTTCTACTTCAGCCATACCCAGTCTGTAGCCTGAGGCCTGAATGTGGCACTAAATAGCTGACAATATGGCCTCACAATATAACTAACTTTTAACATTGCTCTGTAATTTTAAACAATATATTTCATGATTCAGTTGTGCTGCCCACCAGTGCAAAATAACCATGTAACACTTATGTAGGCACGAGGGTGGTATAAGGCTAACTCTACCTCTTGTCTCCCAGTGAGTTAAAAGTACATATATCAGATGCCTTGTGCATTTCTCTCTCTCTCTCTCTCTCTCTCTCTCTCTCTCTCTCTCTCTCTCTCTCTGTGTGTGTGTGTGTGTGTGTGTGTGTGTGTGGTGTGTTTTAGTGCAACTTGGTGAGCATAATGTGACAATTACCTGAAACATTTTAATTTATATACAAGTGTTTTGCCAGTAAAGACAAACATTTACTACTACTAAGCCAACATGTACATTTTCAATTCATTAAACTTGGATGAGGGCTGTTTAATCTAAATGTTTTAACAAGGTACAAAAATATTGTTCCTTATGTGTATTAGCTATCATTATGGTTTATAACTGCAGTGTTGCTTAAAGCCTCATGTATTTGAGTGTTGTAGGTCATCTATGGATTTTTGAGGGCTTTTGGGACGCAGGGTTGGCAGAGTGTGGCAGTTTACTGAGCCCATGGTTTAGAATGACTACTCCTGTGCCAAAGTTCCCACTAGACTCTTTTTACAATTTCCAGCTGCCCCTAAATGGACTGAGACCCCCTGAAACTGTGAGCGAAAAATAAACCTTTCTGCCCTTAAGTTGTGGATGTGGGGATTTGGGTCTCAGCCGCGAATAAGGGACAACACAGATTCATGAAATGTATGTGGCCCAAAACAACTTTTCTCTATTTAATGTGGCATGAGAGAGCCCAAAGAGGATGCTTTTATATCAAATTATATACAGAGGTACATGCATGATATGGTGGATGTTTTAGAAGAGGAACTGATAAACATCTATTGATCAGTGCTAGTGTGCATGTTTGGCGTGTGTGTGATCCTTACCATAATTCTGGCACTACAAGAGGAAAGAACAAGATTATCTACCAATTCCTCTAAATAATTTGAAATTGCTGCTAAAATTCAGATTCCTCGAACATATCCTTAGCCTACTGCTTTAAGTCTTCTAAGAGTGAACCTTGAAAACTGATATTAATAGGACTCTTGACCTATTGTTAAACTGTAAAAATTGAAGGCAGTTATTAGAGAGGGGTCATGTCATATTACAAACAACCTTTTAAGTAGAAACACTTTCAAATGTAGGTGTTAAGTGGCTGAGGTGTCGTTCAAGTTCAAACACATTTATATATCCATATATTGAGATAGCACTTTTCAGTGATGTGTCCTGACTACCAGGAAATCAGTTAGTGGTTGGAGTTCATGCACTCGTGGAGGCCAAAATCGGCCTCTTCGGAGACAATATGTCAGACGTTAGGGAAGGAGAAACCTCTACACCCGGGCACCCTGCATTTTATCTTAGTACATAAGTAGGCTTATAATACCTTTATGCTCTTCTAAATATTTTATTACACAGAGATTCTCTGAATTACAGCCCAGTTCTCTGACAGATTATCTTACTAAAGTCTTCAGTGAAATCATGCTTAATGCTTCTGGCTTAGGCTCTGCTATGAACATATTATTCTGGTTCATAGTCAATACAGAAAGACCACTGTTCTCTAAGACTCTGCCATGGCACCTAAACATGCTTACACACACACAGAGTGCGTGGAGGGGACAGAATTGCATTCTCATAAGGCCTTTTATGGAAGTAACAGAAGTTTAATGATTGCTTATTAAGTGTTATATGTTATATTAAGACAAAACACCACCTATGAAATTCTAGATGTTTTCCTTCATTTAGTAAATATGAATTGCTAATCTCTACTACAAACAGTTAGGAGGCATGTTCATTATTCTCCACTGTTTAGAAGGCATAATTGGGGGTTTACATCCACACATATACTTTAGCATCTTATGGTGTATTAAGATAAATGTTTAAGAAAGATTCATATGCTGGATGTTACTGGGAGATATAAGTTCTTACTTGGGAAGTGTGAAGAAAATTATTTGCATCTAATTATTTGTTACTATAATAGGAATAAATAAATGTAACCACAGAGTAAAGGGAGATTTAAAAAATCTAATTTCATAATGTACATTGATTAATACAGAGAAGGAAGGCAAAATCAAACAGGTGGTAGAATATGAGTGCTGTGCATTTATGTTCCATGAGAGCCCCGAGTGTATGCACACTAGTTTCACACTCAGATGGAAAGCAGATGATGCCAACCCTACAAAACTGTGACTGGTGTGGCTCATAATTAATTGCAGAGAAAATGCTGAACTTAAAAAACATATTCTTATTCCTCTGTTGATAGCTTATCAGAAAGTTGCCATTCAGAGAAAATCCAGGAGGTAATATTTATTAAGAAAATTAGAGATTTAAAGCTTTTTTCCCTAAATAATATAAATGTTTCCAAATTGTCTTAGGACTGTATAAGTTCCTAAATTTAAGCTGGAGCCAAGAAACTTGGGGTATATTTGGAGTCAATGATTGCTGTAGAGACTTCTTCATATGTACCCTCTAGTTGTGAGAATCTAGACTTTTAGAAACATTATAGAATATGTAAATGTTAGAATAAGAACTTCCCCGAAATTCTAGTATGTATAGATTGACATTATAATTACCTTTCCCAAAATTTTGATATGACAGCTAATTATTAGGCCAGGACTTTCCTGGGCAAGCCGGAGCTATGGAAATCCTAAACACAACAAAAATTAGTAAGGTGGACTGGGACAATCTTAGCCTTCAATGTGTGGTGAACATTCCATCTTTAATATTGTCCCTCCAGCTGTTTTATCTGTGTTCTGTTTTCTTCCTTTCTTTTCAGCACTTTGATGAGACTGTGATTTTAACTAAATAAATCCACAGTCATGGGATTGGGGTCCTGACACCACCATTTATTCTTAATTTTCTCCTCCAGAACTGTGAATCCTATTTAATTCATTTCCATCCACTGGTAAGTTGTTATTTATTGGACACTACTGACTTAGAATGCTATCAACTAAGGAAGGAAATAATTTTATCTTTTTTTGCTTATTGTTTTATCCTTGGCACTTTTCCCATTGCTTGATAACAATGAGTATTATAGAAATCATTGATTGGATACTTGCATAAATGGTGGTGTCTCTTAATTTTGTCATTTGCAGCCTTAATTCTGTGCCTCCTCTGCAATATTGAATCTCCTTGAACACCATTGTCTGTGTAAGTAGGTGAATTAGTATTCACTTTATAGGTCCAAGAGTCGCCCTCAGCTACCACTGAGAGATTCTATAATATGTGGATTTATAATTCCCTTCTCCATCTAACAACTTGGACTTTGTTTAACCTGTCATAAAGGAAAATCATTTATGTCTCAGCTCAAAGAAAATCTATGATTCCCTGTGGAGTAGTTGATGATTCTCCTTAAGGATAATGATATTATAATTCTCCAGCTTGACACTTTGTTTTTGTCTGAGGCATCACTCAGGAGCCACAATTTCCCGCATCTTAGTGTAAGACTCTTTTATTGACTTTCTATTTTATTTCTATGTATTGTTCTGCCTCTTCATTATTTAGTTCATCATTATTTCTTCTCCGGTCTATTTTCTTTCAAACAATTTTATCTATGGAATGTAGATTAGCAGAGGACACAAAACATAAAATGTCTCATGATTTCTAACATACACTAATCCTTCCTCTCCTTACTGTGCCCTTCACTAACGATTTACCCTCAAGGAAAATTTCCATGTTTTTCTCCATGAGACCAGCCTAGCTGTCAGAAGTTTAGCAGGAAACCCCTTTGCATTGAGGTGGGGCCAGCCTGAGAGAACCGGAGAGGCAGGTAGAGGAAGGAGGGTGGATGAGAAGGGAAAATGATGTGAAGATATGTCCCTATTCTACAATTTCAGACAGAGGCCATGAGTCGTACACACTTTATTTTCTATATAGCCACATACATACTCTGTACAATTAAAAGGTACAGGTTGAGCCTATAAATGTGTATCCATATACTTAAGTGGTTTGTTCATGATCACTTCACTTTACAAATTCACAAGTCCAGTAAATGAGATAATGTTCTGTAGACATTTCTCAAGCTGGTCTCTGATATAGATAAAACACATGTTTTATTTTAGGGGGCTGGATGTACTTTATAATATCATGGCATTTTATGGCCATACAACAATATATTGAGGTTTATCTTCTTTGAGACTTTCAAATTGAGTACTGTTTTTAATATTAGTCATAAAAGGGGTATAAAATGTACTTATGCGGTAAAATCTTTGTGAAGTTAAATATAAAATTAAGAAATTGATAAAAACGTTTGTTTAGAAGAACATTTTCAAAAGAATTTTTTTTCAAAAAATGAAACCTTTTTTTTAATTTGACAAAATTTGGATGATGCTAATTGAATTAATTATGGGACTATTTGAAGGAAATACTGAAGATTCTATTTTCTTTAACAAAAACACAAAAATTACCAGAACAAAAATCAGGAAAACTGTTGACTTAAGTGAACAAGTGAGATAATGAACAAAAGCTATGTAATATCTTCTAGTTCTCACTTAGAAATTCTACATGTACTTACAAAAGCACCAGTGTAGCTCTTTGTTAAATATCAGAGAATTTATTATTTACTATATTTTATATTATTTGTGTCCTTTGGTGTATTATGACATCATCATATTCTTATTTTTGTTTCCTATTTTCTATTTATACCTCACTCTCAATATTCAAGTATCAAAGCATAGATATTTTCTTATTTTATCAGTTATTTAACCAAAACTTAATTGTTAAAGTGCTTTTTTGGCATGAAAATGAAAAAAAATAGTAAAAATTTAAAGGAAAAAGCCACTAATCATATTTAGAAAATTTTTTCTAGCATGCGTGGCATTTTTATTTTATTCCTATTTGGTGAGGTATATTTTTATGGGTAAGTGAAATGCAAATAAATAAACATTATGGTCATACTCCATCCAAAACAATCTGTTAAAAACTAGCATGTGTTTGCACTCAACAGAAATTTTACTGCTATCCCCCCCTTTCATTAGAAAATCTAGCAGCCTTAGTAAAACTTGATCCTATTTCTTGCTCTTGACACTAATGGGAGTTTTTAGTAAAGACATCAGGTCCAATTGACGCATGAGCCTAGTACTTCTCTTTAATTGTGTTTGTAAATTCAATAGCTATTATAGAAAGAGACATTCTTGGCTGCACTTTACAAAAATTATTATACCTTCTAGACCATACTTTATTCATTCATAACTTCTTCATGTTTTAAAACTGTCTCACGTTGAGTAACTCAGAAACGTATACGTGTCTCTTACTGACCTTGAGAAATCTTATTCTGCCACGTGTTCCTGGGATAACTCAATACATTTTCTGGAAATCTAACCTAATGTTATTGAGATCCTACCAAAAAAAATGAATGAAATTCATTTTATGGTATATAAAATCACAGAAAATTTAGATAGTTCAAGTTAAAAATTTTAAATTTAGTGATGCATATTCAGTAGAAATCATAGTCAAATTTTGAATTTCTGTTTTCCAGGACTAAGGATCCTCTTCGTGATGTTATGGCTAGATGCACAAATAGAGGCACAGACAACTGAAACCTTGGGGTGTACTGTATCACTAAACCATGAATGCTGGAAGTTTGGTGCATGAAATGCACTTTTTACATCATTGCAATTTAAGGAACTTCTTCTATAAGAGAAATAGACCTGATATATGCTTTGTGGAGTTTTTAAAAATGAGTTCTTAATAGAACGAAACAGGAAAGCATTTGCTATATTGCAGATTTATATCTGTGAGATTTAATATCAAAAATATAATAGTGATGTTTTTTTTTTCAATATTGAGAAAAAGTTTAAGTCCTAGGCCCACAAAAATGTTCTCATTATCTGTCAAAATATGTGTCACATGATCAAAACTGAAAAATAGGTATTCTTTTGTATCATATTTAGTCTTGGTGTGGCCAAGATACCTCCTCTCTTTTTTTCTTTCTTTTTTTTTTTTCCTGGTTGAAGCTGTCTGTCACCTTCTACTGAGGCACCTTGCTGCACCCTACCCCCAACCGTTCACAACTATTTACACTGTTGGGTAGCAACCAGGGCGATCTCTAAGTTTTATGAGTGGACATTGTCATCTATATTTTTGTGTCTTCTGTAGATCACTTAGCAATGGAAGAAGTTGGGGAAGACTTGTTGATCTCAGAGTATTTCTGTTCCCACAAACATACTTTTGATGGCTGCATTTCCTGGAAACCTGTAGGCAGGATTTGTCCACAATTTAAAATTATTAGTGGCACTCTCAAGCACTTGTTTTGTTGACTTTCCTTTGCATCAGTTTATGCTTTTTAGTATTTTTCTACACTAAGACTTATCTAAGAGGACAATGGGAGGAAATACGTACATAGACACCTGATCTTTGTTTCTCCCAGTTTAAACCTACCCACTGACTTTACCCATTGGCTCTGTTCTATTCCCTCAGTTTATCCTTGAGTCAACGACAGACTCATTGGGCTAAATTTCCCTTTTTGTTTGAATCGTCTAAAAAAAGAAGTAAAAATGTGTTTATATGATAGGAATCAGGGATTGATGAAGGCCAGGACAGCAGGGATGAGGATACAAGGGAGTAAGGAAGAGAAAAAAGGAATTTTAAAGTGATTGTTACAGATCTAGTCTCAGCATCATTAAAAGTGAATAGTAATTATTTCCAGATTTCTTCAGAGAAATTAGAAAACATGAGATGTGAGAACAGTCACATAGGTGTATTGTTGACGAGTTGAAGTAGCGGTGGCACGTGTCCCAGGGGCAATAGAAATGGGAAAAAAAGAGCAACTCAGCTCCAAGACACAAAGGAATATTGTCTGTTAGAAGTCAAACACTTATCACCCAAAATGCCTAGACTATCCAGTCACCTCTGAAGTTAGTTCAGGTATCTTTTTCACTAGAGAAACACTTGATGCTTTGGGGGGTGGGAGGGGGGTAGAAAAAAAAAAAACTCTTATCCTTTGCAATGGAAGCAATTAGTTCCACCAATGGGATAATAAGTGCAGTTGATCTAATCCTCCCTGCATGGACAGAGTCAAAAGTTTATGGAAAGAAAAAGGCAGATTATTTAATTTTCAAGGCTCAAGGCCCTGATGATTTTCCAAGGATACAACAAAATCACAGAAAGTTTAATTTTTTTCTTACAAATACTTAGGTCTTACTGTCAGAAAGACAGTAAGAAGATCAGAAGCCCTGAAGTCCCAGATTCAGTATGTCTGATGACGACACATCGTGATGTTTGAGTGACTTTGCCTTTCTGTTCGATGGCACTTGGCAATATCATTCACTATATTTTTGAAGACTCTCACAAAAAAGTTATTTGTAGAACTAATACAGAAAATTGAAAGAGCAGTGAGATATGCAACCAGAAATATTTTAAAGGGATTTAATGGAAACACGTTTTTACTGTAATAAATTCTCTTAACATTCAAATACTCACCATGTATTTTGATCGTACTTAGGGTAGGGAAGACAAGTACAGATGCTGCTTTTATCAACCTATTGCCATAAGAAAAGCACCTTAGATCTAAAGATCCAATTGCCTTGGCAGAGGGGTCTTCCCCTTGACTTCTATAGAAATCAGTCCTTGGGATACAGGTCAAGGGATTTTCTACCTGAGATTGCATTGTTTTGGAAGCAATGGGCTGAAGAGAAAAATTGTTCTCTTGTGTCTAGCTAGATATAAGAACAAATAAGGTCTGATCTCATCTAACCAAACCGAAGTCTGAGAACAGAAAGGTAGTTGGTGGGTCCCTTACGAAGAGGTGTACAAAAAGATTCTCAAGAAATGTGGGGTATGGGAAAGGTAGAAACAGGAAGATCATTCTCCTCCTCTTTCCTCCTCTGAAGTAGACCCTAAAACTTTTGTTCCAGAGGTATCCTGCTTACACTTGGAAGACAGGAACAGCTTGACTTAGAGGACACCACAACTCTGGAACAAAGGAACATAGTCAGTTTCTTCCTTGAGTTTGTGAAAATTTTGTGAAATCAACAGTTACATTTTATTGTGTGTAACCTTTGAGATCTGAATGTTAAAATGTGCATAATTCCCAAGAGCCAATGATTTCGTCCCATCACACCATGGTCGGATTTCCCCTCCGGACTGAGCCTTTCCCTTCCTGCTTCTTTGCCATTTTTGTGACACACAGAGGAGGACCTCACTAGACGCCATCTTGTTTGAATCACTAAGATCATGAGCCAAGAAAGCCTCCTTCTTTGTATCTGAGCCAGTAGTATGTATTTCATTCCTAAAACCCAAGATGGAAAAATATGTGGAAGCTGAGCAGTCCCTAAAAGAACACACATTGAAGTGCTGTAGAATTTTGTTGCTCAGTTCCAATTAAACTAAGAGGGAATTTCCTTCTGATATACCACTATCCTGAGACCATTGTATGCTTTCTAATCTTACATTAGCATGTGCTATATTTTACATTTTTGAGCTATACATGTATATATGTAAATCTTTCATGACTGTGCTTCTATGCATACATATATATCCCCAGTATTCATAAACTGGGTGTGGTGACATATCACAGCATACAGGTGGCTGAGGCAGGAGGATTATCATAAATTTGAGGGAAAAAAATGAGGCTAGCCTAGGTTACATGCTGAGATCAAGATTAGTATAGACTACAGAGGATCATTCTGCCTCAAAAAACAAAAAGAATTGTATTACACTTGAATGTCTTATAAAAATTATTTTTCTAGAAGCCAAATAAATAGATATTTAGCCTTTGCAAACCCTTGAGTTCAATCCTCAGAATCATATTTTTTAAAAAAATACCCCAGTAAGGTGTACATTTGGAAGAACAGAATACTCATGCAAAATATTTTCATTTACACCCAAAATAACAAAACTTCTGTTCTCTTCTGATACAAATTTAAAACTATCTTAATTTTTAAATGTAATTTTGTAAATAAAATATGCTATTTTCCTTGAGGAAAAATAAATTGTAATTATTCAGGTAATTTCCTAATTCCTCGAATTTGCAAGAATACAAATCTTGATGAAAAGTAGACAAAAATCTTTTTAAAAATAAATTTTCTGGTTAAACATTGGACAACATGAATTGTTGATATAATTAAAATGTTAATGATTTTTCTCTATAGTATATGCACCATTAGACATGCTGCTTGGACAATTAAATATTTTTCATTTATACTGTAACCTCTCATATCTATATGTGTTTTCATTGGTAGGACTTTTTATATCCGTGAAAACTATTATCCTTTTTCATTTTGTTGATAGAAAACGTCTCACGGAAGAACAGGCGGTCCTGACCACTCATTCCCTGATGAGAAAGTACACGTAAAGCAGCACTTCATGGGGTCACTTACAAGCTCCTAAAATGCTACATCCATCAAACTGAAAAGGGTACATTAGACCTTGTACTTCTCTTTTTCTAAAATTAGATATTCCATTTCATTTACTAAATTATCACATCAGTCAGGAGAGGAAGTTGCTTTTCAGCATTATGCTGGATGAAGCAGGACTTTGCTTTGCTACCTGTTGCTTTCTTGACATTGCAGTAAGAACTAATATACAAGACAAGGGCAAAAATGTCAAGCATCATCCCAAATGTATGGAGCTGGTCCATTACTGAAGGTGAGTACTTCAGAAAAATACTGAAGGGAAGTAGCTATTTTTGATATGTTTTACAAAAAAAAAAAAAGGGGGGATAAAAGAATCCCTAAATAAGTTTGTTGTCATAATTGAGAGCCACTAAACTTTCAAAACTAAACCAATTAGTCCCAGATCTGAGAGCAGAACCCCTTGGCACTCTGGAGCAAGTAATATAAGGATTATTGTCTCTTAGTTGGTCCATTATAGACCGGCACCACAAAGGTTCATCTATCAGAAATGTATTACGGGAGGCTGCTTTAAAATATCTAAATGATAGATACTCCCTTCCTGTTTTTAGAATATATGGCTTACTGTAACCATGGAAATTACATCTCTCGCTTCAAAATATTCTGGGAAAATGAGCTATCACAAGCTTTTAAGCCATTTGTCTATTCCTTGTGGCTTTCTTATCTCTTCAGATTCATTAAAGGTCTAAGCAGTTTTAAAAATTTTAAACCCATGTTTTATAAGCATAATACCTGAGCAAAAATAAATATGTGTGTGCATTTATGATCAAGACATATTTATGTTCAAAACTTGTACTGTGACATCTGGACTAAGTCGCTAAAAATTGATGGGGTAAGACCAGATTTTCTGTGATAATAATACTGTTTAATTTGAGATTATGACAAAATAACTTCACATTTTAAATGGCTTTTAGAAATATTATTCATACTATGTTGTTACATGAATACTTAGGTATATATTATTGCTCATTATAACTGATATATTAAATATTCTAATCATTTCAGGATAACTATTTTTGATATAATGTGTGTTTTTTTAAAAAATTATAAAATTCATTTGTAAATAGTACTCAGTAGTTACAAACTTTAGATAATATCCAATAATAATAACAGCTTGCAATCTCAAAATGTTGTCTCTATAGAAATTGTAACATTTTGTGCCTAATTTGAGTAAATAAAATTTTTAATTTGACTCAAACCAGGAATCTCTTAATATGTAAAAAAAAAATGATTCGGTATTAATGCATAGAATTCAATATATAATGTAAGAGATAAGTAAAAAAATACTTTGAAGAAGCTTATTTTTATGCACTAATAGTAAAAGTACATGAATTATTCAACAATTAAATGAGTAAAAATAACCTTAAATAGTAAAGATTGCCATGTTTAGCAACTAAATAATTCTTGACTAAATGTAAGACAGTAATGACTATTACTTCAACAGAGAAATTAATTACTTGAGTTGTCACTTACAGAAAATGCTCTTAAATGGAAATGTACTTAAATCTAGATTTCAACAGCACTATCTATGGCATATATAAATATTCTTTAATTGAGACTCTTAATATTAACCATTCATACCTATGACAAATTTAGGCTGCTAAAAAGGAATCATGAACTTGAACATGGTGTCATGTTAAAACTAAACAGGCTTTAATGCAGATAGGAATGCAGATCTGGGGAGAGGAAGGAACATTTTCTAGTTGAGCCTTACAGTTCTTTTTTTTTTTTAATAGCAATTGCAAAATAACATACCCAATAACATTCCCTTAATTATCGATTATTCTGGCATAATATAAAGGAAATTACTTCTTAACTATTATTTTAGTTAAAAATAATTATATTTAATATTTATTTTTACCTTAGCTTTTTTTTTTCAGAATGTGTTCCAGAATTGATCTGAACTTATACCAATAGAGTAGGTTACTTCACCTTGGAACAATTATATCCTCTGAAATTATAGTTTGTGTTCATTTGATACACATCCTGCCAACAGTCTCCTCCTCTTCCTCACAGCTGGAGATCAAACGCTTTTCAAATTAATTACTTTTCTAGACAATTTTATGCTTTCCTTTTGAGGCTAACTTTTGCTAAACTGCACAGGATAACCTGAAATTTGTGACCCACCTGCCTCAGCCTCCGAGTAGCTCAAATTACACTTCCGGCTCCATTCCTCCATCATTATGTATAAAAACAACATCCATACGTTGAGTGTAGAAACAATTTGTTTATGTTATTACTATACAATATTTCACTGGGTGAATAGATGATAATCAGACCAGAGGTCTGGTAGACATGATTGCACAATTACTCAGAATCATATGTAGCAGTAGTAAATTGCCAAACGTCAATATTTCCTTTATCATTTCCTCAATCACTTGATCTTTTCTGTCAAAATTGTGTATGCTTGTTTCTGAAATATCCTGACTTTTTATACCCATCATTTCTTTTTTCTTTTTTTTTTCTGCCTCTATACCTAAGCTTTCTTTTATTTATTTATTTGTTATTTTCTGCAGTCCAGGCTGGTCCTGAACTCACTATGTAACCCAGGCTGGGACCCAGCACACAGCAATTCTCCTGCCTCTATTCTGTGGGTTTCGGACAGGGGTGTGTCACCGCACCGAGCTTGTGTGGTGCTGCAGAATCCAAGGCCAGGCCTTGTGCTTGTTAGGCAAGCACTCTAAGTGTTGTGCTATTTTCTCAGTCCTAATGTAGTCTTTCTTCTGTATTACTGTTGTTTTTTTCTTCTTGTATTTTGATTTTTCTTTTTATATTTCATCTCATGTTTATTTTGAGTAAAAAAAAAAAATGCCTCTCACATGTACCGTTCTGTCATGAAGCTTTGAAAAACGGAATTTGTTTTACTAAATTAACATGTATTTACATAATTTACACAAAGACACAATTTTATTTCAAGACATACCTGCTCTGTATCAACTTACTTTTAAAGACAACTGAACAGGTAAAGATAATGATGCACACATGGTAAAGCTACTCGTATATGTACTGGACTGCGTAAGAACATCATTCAGCTAGTCTTATTGAAGTAAAGATGTTTGAATTTATAGAAAATAACATTATTCTTCATCTTAGACTTCATTTTTTCTTAATATTTGCTTTTACACTTGAGGAGAGTTATTTAAAAGCCAGTAGAGATGAGGTTAATCCATCCACTTTGACCTCATGTCTAAAAACACTGAAACATCAGCTGTTTGGCTTGATATTTGTTATATCCATAAAGAATCAACAAGTGTTCAACAGTTATGAATTAGTTGATAAAAGGTCCAATACGGACTGAACTAGGCCAAATAAGAATGGCATAACTTCTGAATGATTCAGCATACATTTGATATCGTTCCTAAATGCTATTCCTGAGACCGTTACGAGTATTTTCCAAACCTTCAGTTTGACTTTCTTGTTAACAAATACTGTGCACTTTGTTCTCACTGTTTCTCTCACTAATTAGCTGGTGCTCTCCATGAATTTCCATGGAAATTTATCAATAATAGAGTAGTCCATGAATTTAGAAAGAGGGGAAGAAATTCTCAACCCTATTAGAAATTTGGCTATTAGAACTGGGGTTATGATTTAAGAAATCTCATTAGTAATAATCATCCATCATATCTCCAAGTAAAAGCTACTCATCAGTAGTCCACTTAATTATCAGGATTCTTTTTAATATAATCAATCAAAAATACTCCCTCACCCTTAGTAAAAATGCTCTAGGAAAGATGACCTATATTCCATGTGCCTGCTTATTGCTGTATCACTGCCACTGTGATTTTTGCCCAGAAAAACCCTTGATAAAATGAATGCAAGTTCCAATTAAATCATGAGCTGTTATTGAGCCATAAGATGTTCTAACATCTGCCATATTTACTTGCAAGAATATTTAAGTACTATGATGTTTCTGTTTTGAAGAACACAGTGGAACTGGACACTTTAATTCTACTATTGTGATTAAGGTGAGTGGCTGACAGATGTTCGTTCAGAAGTAGAGAAACTGTTAGAAATATGGTTGTGAACTTCCTCACTTTAGAAACAAAAATTGGATTTGAAAAGACATCAAAACATATATGAACACACCAGGGGTTGATTGTGTTCTCCACAATCTTCAGAAAGACATCAAAGAAAATGTAACAAGCAACTTCAAAAGCCTGTTAGTCTCACTGCAAGCTGCCATGTGGGGATAGCGGGCCAGTTAAAGACCTTATTGAGGAAAATGACAGTATCCACAGAGAACGCGAGAAGATTGACCTGCAAACAATTCCTTGAAAAATATCACCAAAAGATGATACAAATTTCACCTAGAAATTGAAATAACACCAAATGTACTGTGGTTGCAAGAGGTATAAAACAGCAACAAGAAACATAAACAGTGAGAAACAGACTCAACTCACTGAAATTGTGCTCAGAAAACGTGTAAAAGAAGGGATACGCATATTATCAGAGAAACCGAAGAGTGACAAAAATATTTTAAAGAAAATATCTGAAACTAGGGTATGTAAAATGAAAATACAGGGCAAGTGGAGGTGCTCACACTTTAATTTAACAAGTTAGTTTAGTAAAGGCATTTGTCTTATATATTTATGAGCTCAGCCAAGACCTCACACATAGTAGGCTGTACCACGGAATGAAATCCCAGTCCTCATTTTTATCTTTGCAAGAACTAAAAGACTAAAGCCCTAGAGTATGCCAAGACTGAGAGAAAGACGGAACCCATTGCCTTTGTTATTTGGGTTTTAAGATGCAAAAAAATTAATGAAGAACAGCGAAAATAGGTTGGCTTAATATCCACTTATGAAAACAATGCTTACTCATTAAAAATAAGTTAAAACACAGGACTTAACAACAAACATAAACAGTCCCAGATATTTTATTGCTGTGAAATAACTGGTACTGACATGCTGGATAATGTTTTTGCGTGTATTATTTAGGTAATACATATATGCATATACAATGATTTTAAAGAATGTTATCAATGCACTTTAGCATTTGATGAAAGTGTGACAGATTAGATGTCATGGTGCCTTATTCAGATATCTCTATGTAGATCCCAGAATATTTTTCTAAGCTATCAGAATGTTGTTTTATAATGACTTAGAGCTCAGTGCATTCCTAAGGATCACTTTTTCTTTTAACAAACCCTTTTTGTTTTCTTCAAGGTTTTATCTACTCTCCAAGTAAGAGCTCCCCAGATTCATTGACTGTTGAATGAATATGTAAGAATTCCCCTACTTTTGGCATACCTCTGAGGGCCTCCCAAGGATGCAAACTTCACAGTCTATCTTAACAGGCCTCTGCCGGTACTTGTGTCACAATTCAATTTAGCTATTGTTCAAGTTTCTTTTTTTCATCCCTTTAATGTTTGGCCCCAGAATGATACCCAGTAACCAAAAACAAATACATTTCTAATTTACATGCGGTTCTTGAATTTATATAAAACATACAAGACAGAGTAGCCAATAATAAAGTTGCAAATAGAAAGAATTTTGCTCTATTATTTCAAAACTTACTCAATATAGTACAAGTCAGTGTAGTAATAAATACAAGAGAAGTGTAACAGAAATGATCCTAGACACACCACACATATAATTAAATCTTGACAAATGTCAAACAGCGAAGAGAAGAGAGAGGAATTATCTTTTCAACAAATGGTGCTTGAATATTGGATATCCTTATGTAAATGAATCAAAGAGTAAGTGAACAAATAAGTTAAACTTCAAACCCTTCTCCTGGCCATGTAAATGCATACAATTAAATCAAACTTGGTAATACATCTATCTATCTATCTATCTATCTATCTATTATATAGCTAAATTTATACAAATACTACAAAGACATAGAATATATTAGTAATCTTAGGTTTGACCAAAAGTTCTTAAAGAGGCATAAAAATTGCAAACTATTAATAAAATGTCATTAAATTGAGCTTCCTTAAATTGGAAAATAACTATGCTTCAAAATCATCATCATAAAATTGGAAAGGTTTGCCACAGTCTGGGAGAATGTATTTGCAAAGTTTATATCCAGTACAGGGCTTTATCGAGAAAATGTAAAGAAGTCTAATAATCTCGTGGTCAGAGGATATAGAAGAATAACAATGCACAAAAGATGTAAACACGTGCTGTGAAGGATGATTCAAGGAAAAAAAAAACAATTATGAAAAGATTATTTCTCTAGTCATTAGAGAATTGTAAATAAAAGTAACACCCAGTACACTGACGATACCAAATATGTGTGAGGATACGTAACAAATAGAACGCTCTACTTTGCCAGACCATAAGGCAAATGAACACAGCTTCAGACTTTATTTTGAAGTCAAACGTGTGTATACCATATACTCCAGCCATTGTTCAGTACTTACTCTGAACAAATGAAAACATATATCTACATAAAGACTTTAACATCAATATCCTTAGCAGTTTACAATTATCATTAAAATCCTTGAGGGAAATCCAATATTTATCACCAAGAAAATGGAAAATAAGCTTTGATGCCATAATAAAAGCAAACAAACTGCACCCAGAAATTCAAGAAAATAAACAAAAACACCCAAAATGGCTGTGCGTAGTTGACTGAAGCTTGTTGAGACAGTAGTGGGAGCCAGGTTGAGGGATACAATAAAAAATACCAATAAAAAACACTTGGAAGTAATTAAATAATAATTAACTTGATTATGGCCATAATTTCCAGAATGGGCATATGCGACAGAATGGTCAGTGGAGTCATCGAATTGTGCACCATAAACATGTCTAATTATTGTACATCGATATTACATGAGCTCTATATCAATAAAATTGTTAACAAAATAACAATAAAATTTACCATATTGCTTACTGCACAGTATATATCTAATCAATTGTTTTTGGATAATCTTGTGAAAATCAATCTTTCTGATAATTTATTCAGAAATCAAAGTATGTTTGCAATTCTCAACTTACAAAAAAGTCTACCAGAGAGCAGTGAAAGTGAGCCCACCTGACTCCATTCTGTCTGCATGGTAGGAGCTGTGAGTGTTTTAGTGTGGCTCATTCACAGAGAAGAAATTCGAGTCAGTTGAGTATAACACGAATTCATTAGACATGAGCTTGGTGCCAATAATTCTACCAGAATCTGTTGAGAGGAGGAATAAAGGCATTTTCAGCTTTATAGTTATTACTATATATAAATAATTTATCGAGGAGATAGCTTGTAAGCCTCTAATTCTACTAGTAAAATCATGCACCGAATCCTGAAAATGACAAGGAAGAGGTGGCACTCTCTCAAGCCCGCCTCATACAGGGTAAGGGAGTTCTTCCTTAAAGGGACAAGACTGACCCAAAACACAAAGAATCTGTATTCATGAACTTGAGGATGCAGGAAGGGACAATGGTTTCATATGCAAATGTATCCTTTCATATAGGTCACAAAGGACTTGGTTGATCTTTTTGCTTGATGAAAAAACCCAATTGTAGTTCCACTGAATACAGCATATTTTTTTTTTAATTTGCATTGAGTGTTTTCATATCCTTACAAGGTCCACACAGTTCCTTACAGCATGCAATGAAAAATGTTAGACTTCAGCAGAAGGACTCCCAGGATGGAGTTGGACAATTTTTATTGCAGTCAAACTCCAGGACTCTTATTATTGGCTTCTCTGGGATGCAGAGATGGACTCTAACTGGCTTTCCCAGACCTGTATCTTCCATACTTAGGTGAGTCAATTCCTATGAGAAAATATATCGAAGTATCGATTAAGTATTCACTAAGTGTTAACCAAGTAACGATTGGTGTGTCTTATAAAAAAAGTGTCATAAATATATGCACATAAAGAGAGAGGGAAAGATGTAAAGGAGTCTGAGTCTGTAGAAGAGACGCTAAGACGGCGAGGGGAGTAAAGGGAGGGAAAACACACGAAGGAGAGACAAAGAGGTCTAACCTGATATGCAATGGCCCAATTTTTCCAAGTTGTGTGTTATCAACATATGATTGAATCTGTAGTTTGTGTACAGTCAAATATATTTTTTTCGAAAGCTGAATTCTCTCATTGCACAAATCTTTGAATATGTAATAACAGGATGGCTTGCCTGATGTAAAAACTCTTATGATTAGAAGAAAATATAAAGATATTGAAAACAAATGCGTCATTGGAGTGTAGACATAATCTGTCTCTGAGCTACGGACTTCCGTCAGGCAGAGTAGCTCCTCACACTCAAATACGTTGCCCTGCATTGCTAGAGATTCCACCGCTGCCATTTTCACCTGATGCCCTGTCACTGTGGGCATGGAGGCTTGCATGTAATAGAAATAAATAGAACATCTTCGCAGATATCTGACAACACACTTCAACAAAAAGAAAAAAATACAGATATTTCTCTATTTTTGTAGTGGATTGTGAGCCTGTAATATGGTGAATGTTGAGCCCCAAAATTTGTTCAGATCTGAACACTTGAAACCAGTGCATGTTGTCATCTCTCATCAGAGGAAAGATGGATCCTTAGAGGTGTTTAACCTGAATTATTCAAAAATGTGTCCAATGTAATCATACATGTTCTTTTAAGCCAGGCACAGAAGGGGGCAAGCATTGGCAGAGAGCAGAAGAAACACGCCAAGAAAGTAAAATGTTATTAAAAGTTAGAAGCAGAAATTTGCAAGATGTGTCCTCAAGGCAAGGAATGTCCGTGTAACTTAACAGCACGTGTAGCAAGGAACAGGAATAGAGCATTCCCCTGGAACTGCAGAAGGGAGCATGCCCTTGTCAGCTTGAGTTTGAAAGTAAGACCTTCAGCCATGTAAGAGAATAAATCTTTGTTGTTTGAAGTCACTGTGGTGGTGATAATTTGTTATGGCCTAGATAGAAAACTAAAAAGCAGCACAACTTACTTCCTGGTCTAAGATTCTTCCATTTTAGTCTCTAGGTTTCACAGGTAGAAGGCTTGCACTGCTATACAATAGCATGATTTTTTTTTTCTGGTTGTATTTTAGCATAACTTGCATCTTTGATTATATATCAGCTTTCAAAAACTTTGTAAATTATGAATAAATTAATCCATGTTGTATAGATCTTTAAAAACTTGAAATTACTGCATTCATGATCAGTGTAGATGGTTTATCATAACAGAGCAGGATGTTGTCACTAAACATTCTCTTAAAGTCTGCACACCAGCTATGGGGAATTGGGATACATTTGTTTTCAGACTAGCCGAATTAGTCAATACTATAAAATCTTCCTCACTTTGATGCCACGGGCGTTCAATCTCTCACTCACAATGTAATGTTGGATTTAAATGAAAACTTTGCCATTATATTGCAAAGAGCCCATATATTTACAATCTATAATACCTACATTGACTTTGCCTTGCTTGAACCTCTATGTCAGTGCTAAGTTTTTAATTTTCTGTCTTGAATATTATCTCACATTTGAATTTTAAAATTGCATATTGGTAAAAGTTAGCTTTACATATAAATGAAAAAAATCAAATGTTTCTGTAGATTGAAGTACAAGTTCATGTTTATATATATACATATACATATACATATATATATCAGGGTTCATTGGTTGCAATTGAACATCTATGAACATCAAAATATAGGTTAGTCTACATCGTTGCCCTAAATTCAGCATCACACCCAGAGTCTATGGCACCTGCTTTGGTTATATTAGTTGTGTTGACTTCAAAATGATGGAAATAAGTGGGAAAAAAACATAAAACTCTCCTTAAAAATGCTTCCCACTACTAGTCCTCAAATTTATGACATAATTGCCAAATTAGTGATAAAGGAATAATTTTTTTCTTTCTTTGAGATATGTGCTCAGATTTAAGGTATATAATTTCTATTGCTTTAGGGAAATAAAAATGGGAAAAAACATACAATGTTCCTGGAGCAGGAGGTATTGATAGGTGGGATGCTTCCATCATAGATGGTATCAGGAGCAAAAATTAGTTTTATTTGATTTTGCTACACTCTCCTCGATGGCATTTCCTGCTCATATTAGGTGTTCCTGAGCTCATTCATTGTTAACTTGAGTCCCATTATGTTCTAAATATCACCAGCAGATCAGCGTTTGTTGTGACCAGTGTTTGCACCTTCCACTCTCTTGAGGTGGTAGAGTGTAGGGAACAAGAAAATAGAAAGAAATCCTGGTGTTTTTCTAGACAAAATATATAGCAAAGGTAAAGCTAGCCTATAGTTTAAACATATATGCACATATGGAAATATCTATATTTGTGAAAGTAAATGCATTTTCTACAAATATAAAATGTTATAATATTTGAAGGTCATAGAAAGATTAATACAGGACATACTGATGAAATTTTACATTGATAAAAGAAGGTGTTGTTTTTCATTTCACATATATCGGGAAAAAAAGAGAAAGATTGAAGGTCATGACAAGCTTCCAGTGAAAAGTGACGGTCTGGAGCAACCCAGTCATCATCTTTCCATCATCCCAGGGACAACTTGATGGGCTGTAAACATTGACCTTAAGGTAAACAAATGTGCGGCCCTGAAGGATGTCAGAAAACTGCAGTCATTCCCAAGAAAATCATGATATCTCACATCAAAGAAATCACAAGAATGTAGAGGCAGTGATGACAACAATTTGTCTGCTCCTTAACCTTTTTGCCAAGATATGATAGCTTTTGTATCGAGATCACAATAATCCAAATAAGCAACTGATACAATTGCCCCTTTGTAGGCCTCAGAAAACACTTGAAAGCCATAAGAGAGATAAAATTTGCAGTACTGTGACTTAGATCTAATGAGAGACTCACATCATTGTCGTCAGCAAGGCTGCCGACCACAGAACTACTCCACCTATCCAGAGGATGTTAGGGGTGCATCCATGAGCAGAAAGGACAAACCAGACAATATGTGCTCAGGAAATAAAGAAAGCCAGGTATTGGAATTGATATGGGAAAATATTTACAATTGAACCAAGAAAAGATTATCTCATAATTGATGGATAGAAGATAAAATATAAATAGCATCTCACTAGTAGCAAGTGTTGAATGACTAACTAGATTACTATAGTGTAAATTCTAGCTGTGTCACTTTCGAATTTTATAAGACTAGCCAAGAAATTATCACTAAAACGTCTGCTTTTACATAAAGAAATTACAAGATTTCAGAATATTATGTACCTGTGAAATCGCCTGAGGGCAAAATGAGTTAATGCAATTAAAGGAACATTTTACAATGCCCATAATGTGACATTTATAATAACCATTTTCCCAATTGTGATAATGCATTTGTATGTTAAACATGATGATGCCTTTCTAGTTTATTCTGTCTTTTCAATCATAAATATAATTGGCATATTTTTCCTTAATTTCAAACTATTAAAAATCAAACAAAGAAACAAAAGGCTTTTATTGCTAAGTATCTCAACTAAGCACATTCATTCCTTATTATGATGCTTTAACCTTTTTGTTTAATAAAAATTGAACTTTCTAACTTTTCAAGTGAGCAGGGAAGGACAGAGCTGGCATGTCTCCTTCTCCGGAGCCCAGCCTCAGTGAGATGCTCCTTCCAGATCAATCCCCGGCGTCCTGCCCATTCTGAGCAGGCCCTAACTCTTAACAGTACATGTCTTCCTAGGTACCCCATAGCATCTACAAACACAAGGCCTTGGGGGGACATCCCATATCCAAACCATAACAGTCAATAAATGAGTCATAAAATACATTCATTTTATTAAGACATCCAATTAATCACAAAATTTTATTAAAATT
The DNA here is from genome assembly GCA_004027205.1 of Ctenodactylus gundi. Taxonomy (NCBI): domain Eukaryota; kingdom Metazoa; phylum Chordata; class Mammalia; order Rodentia; family Ctenodactylidae; genus Ctenodactylus; species Ctenodactylus gundi. Next base: position 303,117 of record PVKB01002038.1, read on the forward strand.
ATCTGGTTATTATGTTTTAGTTTTGTGTCAATTTATTAAATCTTTTTAAAAATAGTGTTTTACTGGGTGTCGATGACATTGCAAAAACTTTGATCCAAACGGATTAAGCTACTCTTAAAATTTGAAAGTATTTTGTGCTAAAATATAAGTGTTTGGGAAGTTTCATTTAAAAAAAATCAAATGAAATCTTTATTCTGAAGATGTAATATGATTATATAAAGATCAATTCAAAAATTTTCTTATCAAGAAACAGACAATCCTAGTTCAGTTTCTAGTAAGACCTATTTATTAAATACCTGGGTCCCTAGGAATTTATGAAGTAATTTTCAAAAATAGAATAGGCTTATATTTTATTAGATTTAACTACAAAAGCTATGGGCTCAGGTTCACAATGTGTTTACAATCCATCTCTAATATGTGGCCAATAGAATAATCTTATACCTCATAACACTGGTCACTATTTACCCTAGTCATTCTGTCATTTAAATACAAGCGAGCAGAATAATTAATCAGTTGGATTTTACCCAAAAGTTACCACTCGATGAGACACCTTTTTATCTGATATTAACTTTTTATTAAAAATGTTCAAATTAGGGATTGTACCCTTTGCTTTCTGAACTTCATATTTCTAACTTTTCTTGTAGGATAGTCCTTATTTTGTCTTCACTGAACCACAGATTACGCAAATACGAAGCCACTATGGAAAGGTGAATTCAGTAAATCTCCATCATGTATCGTAACTAACTCTTCAGCTCATTGGTACCATTGAGTCCTCAAAAATATGTTAACTCAAATGTTTACGGCGCATTCCAGAATGGCTTCCGTTTCTGTAATCACTGAAGCCTACACATACTACACTTTTTTTTTCATATTAACCAGTGTAGAGTTTATATAACAACAAAACAAACTGTTACAAATTATCACACAGTTTTTTGGATAGTAAATTTGAGGTTGTGATTTTCCAGTGTTCAGTTTCTAGGAAGTCTCCAATATTCCAAAGCAACTTCAAGTTTTCAACTTCTGTCTAGCATCCAGATACTCCAAAAGACCTATCACTTATCCAGGCCATATTTTTCAGCTGGATTGAATTAGGTGACATTTTTGTTCAGTAGCTAATGCTTCTTAGGGCTTCAGTGATCCATTAATCTTTTTGCATGAGATTGTCAAACGGAGCTGTGCAATCAATTAGATGAAATTCTATGCATCGCAGGTTCAGATGCAATGCATCTATCTCTAAAGGCAACTTTGACAGCACTATCCTATGTTTTGCTGATAATTAAAGCACAAAGAAACATAGCTGTTAGCTTTTACGAGCTCATCAACGAATGCGATTATACAGAATCTAAGACATGTCTAATCTACATGTATTATTTTAACTTTATCTCTAAATCCTACATGGCATCCCCAAGATAAACATGTTTCCATGTAGCTCACTCTCGGATTGTTTATTTTAATATCCAAACCAGTCATTCTCTATTTCAAATAAACCCAAAATATGAGATAGTTCTCAACTTTGTCAAAATGTAGGGACATGTGTGCACAAAGAGATATTAGCAACATTTCTAAAAGGTCATTTTAAAGAAAAATATAGGACCTTTCAATAAGTAGTTTCTCCAATTCGGAATCATCTATAATATGAACTGTAATGCTTCCCTGAAAGATATACAAATTGTACAACTATACACTTAGTATAACTATACAGTTATAACAAGAGAGCTTCAGGGATGAGAAATTTATGACTTTAACAATATATGAGCTGGTAGGTCTCTATCTGAACACTTTTCCTGTCATACTCAGTGTTGTGTTCACCTGTTTCTTTGTTTTACAAAGAAAATGTGAAAGAAATCAAAGGAGGAAAATATTCACCACTGAATAATAGAAAAGAGTTGAAGGAATGTGAACTTTTCTAATAAAAGTAAAATAAAGAAAAACAAATAAAATATATACAAAAATTTTCTGTTTGTTTTACCAATTTTCTATGCCAACAACCTTTGTGATATTGCCTTATTCTCAAAGTAATCTTTTAGTTTTATTAAAATATGGAATTATTAGACCTTTTTCAAATTTGTTTCACTGACTATATAATAGCATTAAATATATTTATGCTTTAATAGTTCCTATAAGTATATAATAGCACTAATTATACACACATAGAAAATGTGAGAAAAATGTCTACAACTGATACCTTTAATTACCTAGTTATTACAAGCTAAATACAGACATGTATGTCAATAGAACCAAAATATTTTATAATTTTATTAATTATTAATGATTAAAATATAGCAAATTCATTGCTTTAAAGAACTAAAGGTGAAACGAACTACTAAACACTTCAGATATTGTTATTCTTAATCCTCACCAATAGTTTTTAAAGAATGAAAACTAAATATATTTTGAGATGAACGGTGGCTTCAATATTCAGTCTATATTTAACTGAATATTTTTCGTGTGTTGCTTTGAGAATATTAAGTTACATGATTATTTAATTCTATTGCTAACTGGTTGAAATCTTATCTTTAGTGATAATTGTAATTATAAAATATACATTGTAGAATTTTAATTTTCCTGGAAAATTTGCATGTGAAAAATTAAGTATATATCCTCTCTTAAACCACAAACATTTTCAATGGGAATACAAAACTATACACACGCACACATATATTTTCATTTGTTAACAACTGGGTATTTTGTATGGGTAGGTTGTAAGCTATTTCTAAATTTAAGTGTGACAAATTATTTGTATTCTGACCAAATGATTAATTGGAAAATTCTGATAATAAAAGTATTCTCAGTTAAATAAATATGTGTAGTATTATTTTCAAGATATATTTTTACAAAGTGCATTCTTTTTTACTTTGGTTATGTAAAACTTAGATTTGTTTCTCAAGGAAAGCACATGCTAGCTGGTGAGAATGTAATGACGAATGAAACGTAAACCCGTATTGAATCTGTAACTTTCTCAGTTTTCAGAATTTATGTTCACTCGATAAGCATGAACAGACATGAATATGTTAAGTAATCCATTTTTCAACAAACTATTGGTATTAGGGAATACACACACACACACACACACACACACACACACACACACACACACACCACAACCATTTCAGCTTAACAGAAGCACAACGACGCTGGAGCAATGCACTGTATGCAGCTGGTCAGCCACACATCTAGGTTTCTTGCTAGGTAGAGGCATACGGCTACTTTTTACTCACCAGTTAGTAAACACTTGAGTCATTTTACTGAACAAAGTTCATGACACATTACGTTCTTAAACTTACACTGCAGCAAGATAAAATTGTTGCAAACAAAAAAATAGATTTAATATCAGAGATCTTGATTTAAGTTTTTAAATAGCTAGTTCCTTTTTTAAGTAGTAGGATTCTTGGGAAAGCTGTACATATTATTCAAATACAGATGGAACATAAATGTAGTAATTAATATCCTTAGATTCTGTAGCTACTTTTAATGCAAGCACTGCCAAATTCCACCCAAACTGTGAGAAGTCTTTAGGTGATAAGAGATACTAGTGGGTTATGTTACAAAGTTTTTACTAATTGAAGTTAAGCACTTCTTCAGGCTTTGTTCCCCTATTCAGACGTTGGGCAGACACTAGGTGGTATGAACCTGCACTTGTCTCATCCTGTGGTAGGTCATTCAAGGCCAATCTCTGTACTCCATTGCTAAAATTATCAAGGGACTCATTGTATGTCATTTCAATGCAATGAGCCACTAGGTTTCCAAATGAACAGCAAAGATGTTATTAACATTTAAGAAAGTTGGAAAAAATAGATCTTACGTTTTAGAGAATACGAACAAAATTCAGCCAGCCCCAGGTTTTTAGTGCTAAGAAGTAAAAGCAACTAAATTCTTCGTCATAGATTTAGTCCTCAGCTTCCATTGGAGATAGTAGATGGGGGATGTGGGACAAAATTGGTCCTAGGACCCCTTATTAATAGCAAAATCTGTGGATAACCTAGATTTAAAAAAAAAAAAACTTTACGTAGTATTACAAATAAGCACATTTTCCCAAATACTTTCAGCCAACCCTTAGTTGCATGTAATACCTAATACAACATGAATTTTGCATAATGGCAGCTATATTGTATTGCTTTGAAAATAACAATGAACAAATTGTATACCTTAAATATGGATGGTTTCTCTGAATGTGTTTGATCAGCCATTGGTTAGTTGCCTGTGAGTAAAACCCAAGGATGCAAAGGGTAGACTGCATACCTGTTTTAATTTTAGCATTTCTACCTAAATTCCAGTCAGCCTCAGATTCTGAATTATTTTGAATTCTTTAAGTGATTCTTCTAACTGTTCTTGCCTCCCCCTTTAATTTACTCCTGCAAATCCTCTTGATTCTCTGTTGACAAATGACTTCCTGTTCTCATAATACTCTTCATATTTGTCACGTTAGCCTCTTTGGTTCTTATTTCCTATTTCCTTGCCAAATATTATAGCCTCATAATTCATCCTTCATCCCTTTAATCTTTTTACTTCAAACAGCCTTACTCTACAGCCAGCGGAAATGGTCCTGTCTCCTCAGAAATCTTTAGCGCCTTCTATTAGTGTATAAAATGTTAGACTTCTTTTTCTGATGTTCAATGTTTCTCTTTGGCCTATTAACAGAAGCCTTCAAATGTGCTTAGCATGCCACTGTTCCGTTTTCTACATGTTATTGATAACAGGTAGATATTGCCTTGCATCAATATTAATTTGATAAGTATATATTTTTCATTGTGTCCAGTGTCGGGAGCCCATCTATGTCGTGTTATTTATTTTTCACTCACACTGACTTCTAGTCAAGTTCAGTGTTTGGACTTGGCGTGCTTTCTGGCACAGTACCTGGAAAGCGGCTGGCCTTCGGACATGCAGATATCCTCAGTAGTCTGTTCCCACACATCAGATGCCAAGGGAGCATGGCCTTTTTAATTTGCTAAAAATAGAAAATTTTCCAAGACTCTACTTAGTACACTATCTCTACACATAGAGGTTTCAAATATTAAACAGTCAAAAATGATAAATGTCCAGTCAATTTTCAAAGTGAGCTACATCTATTAGCATATATTTTTATTTCAATATATATGACTCAGATATAAATAGATAATATAATATATTTCAAATTTTCCTTCTACTGTTATTGACAATAAATTTTCCCTTCAGGCAACACAGTACTTTATTACTTAGTTATTCTAACCTTGAGCCCAGGAGCTATTCATTGAATCTATGCTTTTTCTATTTCTTTTATAATGTATCTCAGTAACCCATGCATTAAATGTTACCCAGTGCCATGCAATTCATACAGACAAATGGTGTTCAGGATATGCACCTCAAAACACTGCACCATTTCTTTAAAAGCCTCAGAGTTAGAGGGAAAGGCTTACACTTTGTCACATGTCTTTACTTTTCACATGACAAAGATCATTTAATAGTGAAAGATAATTATTGACGCTCTCTCACTTTTCTCTCAAAGCAGAGGATAAGGCCTTCATAGGAAAGTGACCCCTCAATACCTGGAAGAAAGAAGTATTTGTACCCTTGAAGATATCTGTACCCATTGATCTTGCTAAACCCCTCCAGTTTTTACCATGAGATATTTTTTTCATCCAAACATATTTCTTTGCCATTATCTTATTCTCCATCAAAATTAGCAAAAAAGTATGCAAAGTTCTACCAATTTCTTTGCATCTTTATCTTTGAAATTTGCCTTTTCAAGTGAACATTCTCCCATATAAAGGTGTATGCTTTTTCTCTGGAGCATAAGTTTCTACTATAAGATCCTACCATGAACCTGGCAGTGGGTCAACAGACTAAATGTAAGTTCATTTAAAATTGCAATGTGTTAGAACAGAGAAAAGTAGGAAAACTTCCAATCATGTGAAAAACATGACATTATGAGGAACAACCACTTAGAACATGTAACTTGTGACTGTAAAATTGGCCGAGAGGGTGATCCTCTTTCCTTTTTTCTTCTACTTCTCTACTTCTTTTGACTTTTCCCTACCAGTTACTGAAGACCGCAAGCTCAAGTCCATTCACCGAATGGACCTAAATCCAATGAGGCCCTTTGTGTTGAAAGAACAGAAATAAAAGTTTTATTCAAAGTTAGCTTTGAGGGGATGGAAGTAGCTCATCTGCCTCAAATCCCAACCTCAGTATGATGAAGTCGTCTTTCTTTATTTTGTAATAACAACAGTGTGTGGAGGGAATGCAAACAGACAATATGTACCTTCTGGGCCCTGAACTCTTGGAAACAGCATGTGTATATTTTGTTTCTCTCCAGAAGCATCTACCTTTTTTTTTTTTTTTTGTCCAGAATGAGGAGAGGAAATTTCAAGAAGACATCTGTGTCGCAACGAAAAATAATTAACCTTGAAAGTTCTATTTTGCTGCAGCTGTTATATTTTATGTTTATTTAGCACTTATGTTCATATTTTCTACTTCAATATTGTCTCAATATTGTTTCACTGGCTTTTAGTTCAGTAGATTCCATAACGTAAAAAGGGACACTAGTGGATCTTCTAGGTTCCAACTTACTATGCAAGCATTATTATATTAACATGAATGTTTCCTTGGTTATTAAAAGCAATGTCGTTACTGACACTAGTTATTTGTTTTCATTGACTGACTCACTGAAAAGAGAAACTAGGAGCCATCATATAATCTCTAGGAAAGAGGATCTCATGTCTCCTTGTAAAGGCCACATCGTCCCCTACTCAGGCAAAACCAAACACACAGGTGCAAAGTCTTTTCAAAGAGAATGGTCCTCCCTAGCCAATGTATTTAAGAGAAAATTTTAACAAAATTTTTGATATCCATAGTTCCTTATATAAGGGGCTATTAAAAAAATCCAAACCAGAATTCTGGACTCAATAAAATTCAATCCAATCCAGTTTTTTCTCCTATTAACTATCACATACATTTCTTGGTTTGGTGGCAATTTAATTAAGAGTATCTCCTCAATTCTCAGAGTGAAAGATTTCTGTAAGGTTTGGGTTTGTAATTAGTTCCTGGGATAGGGTGTCACCTGAAGACATTGGCAATAAAGGCGTCATTAGAGCAGCACCTGGTTACAGAGAACCTACTCTGGTGATAACATTCAAAAATGACAAGAACACATTTATCACTTAAAGCTGAAAGGACTTCTTTGGTTGCCAAGAAGACTTTAGAAGGACTTTGGCAATAGAATCAGTCCAGATGCTCAAAACCATGTCTCTTACAATAATTTTCTGAGTCTTTTGTCTGAAAAATACCCAAGTTTTCATGGAAGAAGCCTGATAATACTGAACATTGCATTTGGTATTCTTTATAAATAGGGTGGTGATGCTATATTCTTGCATAATAATTATAGCACTACAAATGTTAAACACAGAAGATTCCTCTAGAACAGTAATAAGAATTCTGTATGGTGTTTACTGCTTCTTATTCTAAGAATCCAGCGACTTTAGCTGTATTTTTTCCTCATATTTATGATTATTTATATCATCCTGCAGCCAGGCAATTTTTGGTGAACCCTCAAAAAATAGACCATTCAATTTCAAAGACTTAATTAAAAATTGGATGAATGAAACAGTTCTCAGATAAGTACAAAGAGTCAGCAAATATATGAAGAACAGAGCAACTTCCCTAGCCACTAGAGAAATACAAATCAAAACAATAATGAGCTACCACCTAATCCCAGTGAGAATGACTTATATGAAGAACTCAAAACCTAGTAGATGCTGGCACAGGTGAGAGAAAACAGGAACTCTTTTATTGTAAGCTAGCACAGCCATCATGGAAAGATCTATATAGATTTCTCAAAAAACTGAAAATAGACATCTCGTTTAACCTAGCAATACATCTTCTAGGCAACTTTCCAAAAGAGTTAAAAGCACCACGTAACAGCGGAGATACATGCATACCCATAGTCACAGCAGCACACCTAATAATAGAGAAATTACAGAAGACGCCAAAATATGCATCAATAGACCAATGGGCTAAAATATGATACATGTACACAGTGGAGCACTACTCTGCCATACAGAGAGATACATATGAATCATTTGTAGGTAAATGGATACAACTTGATATCCTTATGCTTAGTGAAGTGAATTAGATTCTGAAGATTAAATATTTCATGGTTTCTCTAATATGAGAAACCCAGAGTATAAATAAATCAGAGTCAAATAAGTAAAATGTTAAGATTTGGAGGGAGCAGAAAAGGGGTGTGCAGGCAAGAGAGAGAGCAAGGAGGGGGTGCGTGAAGTTATTACAGTTTTAAGGTGTCATATGACCTTGTGTATCACGTAAACGCAATAATAGAAATCAAACTCGGAATCTGTGGCCGTTGCTTCTTTCAATTTTTGCGATGACAAATGAGTTTGAAACATTTTTGAATTCTATTTTTTTTTTAATAAATAGGGACAACAGTGAATACTTTTTAATAAAACACCTGGGGGTAATCTCTAATATCAGTAAATGTTATTCTCTTTATATTTTCTGTTCCTAAAGAAAAGTTGTAATTTCACAGATACTCAGTTCACTAACTTTTATTGGTTGCACTAGTCGTTACTCACTTGTTTTTCATAAAGACTAATAGAAATTGTTAATATTACTTGACACAGTAAAAGTTTGGGTATGCTACAAAAAAAAAAAAAACATTTTCTAAGGTAAAAAAATTTGAAGATGTCTCCTGTTGACTCACCTAATGTGGCACTGATTAGCAATTAGAGCCAAAGGAAAGGAAACGTAGTGAAGGAAAAAGAGACACGTTGCAAAAATGTAACACAATTTTAAATTCTACTAAATAATAAAGTATTATAGAAGATGAAGAAAGTGAATTAACAGATACCAATATTTGAAGTAGAAAATCACTTGGATAGAAGTTATCTACTAAAATCTCCATGTATTATTTTCATATTTATCTGTTGGAAGTAGTTAGAGGACCAGCTGATTTAACTTTTAAATCCTTCTTAATTTTATGTCTTATTTTCAGGAGAAAAATTCCGACGCTAGTATATTTAATATGGCCTGCTTTTCAGTATTTCACCTGAATCACCTAAAACTCCAGAGAAATCATATTCTTTATGGGTCCCATAAATGGTGTCATTTTTAAGAGCACAATTTCAAAAGGCACATATGAGAATATAGTGATATGACAAAATCTGTCTGGGTATTTAAACAGACACCTAAATCTTCAGGGGCTGTGTAGAGGTCAACATTTATACAATATTTATAATGAAAAGCACAGGAAACATCTTTTCACTATTACACTTCACGTACATCACTACATTACACAGCATGAAGCTGCCACTTTCACTGGCTGAGGTATTGCCGCTTCAATATCAAACTGAAAAAGAATTTTCTTTCCTTAAAATATAATACACTGCAAAAACTTGAAAACTTATAACACAGAAGCTTGTTCTAAGCTGTATAAATTTTATTCCCCAAAGAATAATTCATTATTCAAAGACACAAGTTAATTTTCTGAAAAATTCAATAAGTGGTCATTACTAAATTTAAACACACAACGGTTGAAGAAATTGTCTCGTTATCATAAAGCAGAGTTTTATTTTTTTCAGTACTGGGGATTGAGTTCAGCTTCTTCTGAGTAACCTAGACATTCAGTTCCTTCCTATTTGATATTATATTTTGGCACAGACTCTTGATAAATCTATAAATTGGCTATACTAGGCTTGAACTAGCAAACCTCCTGCCTCAGTTTCCCAGCGTCTTGGATTTTTGGCTATGTCATCATGCCCCATTTAAGCAAAGACTATTTAATTTAATATACAGTTTTAATAGATCACCACTCATTGCTTCATGGTAGATTTTAGCAATTTTCATCTTTCTACAACATGGTATATATGGATAGCATGTAGAGACAAATATACAATATGACTTGTACAGCTTTAAAAAATATTAAATCCATGGAAGACCAAAAGAATCAATAGCATATTCATTAGTCAACTGGTTGAGTAGAAAACATGGTGCTCTGAAACTTGAAAGGTTCATAGTACTTGTGGGTTTGCACACACGCACAGGACTTCTAAAAGGGAGGGGAAAACCCACACTTGTTCAAAAGAGGACCGTCTAAATGTCAATATTGCTGAGTTTCAGTTCAACCTTGCATACACCTAATACCATGCAAAAAGTTTATACGCAACTTCTTGTCTATTACACACATTCTACAACACAATTTATTGCTAATCAATAAGCTATTCTGAATTTAGGGTGACAGGCCTGTTTGAAATTCATTTTAATTCTTAGTTTTTAAAATAAATATGGAACACAAAAGCATTTCCTATTGTCACGTATAGCACACGGGGTCACTCTATTGTCAATAAATGTTTTCCTCTTTCATTGTTCCTTTCCATCCCTGAAGAAAGTTTCCGAAAGTATAAAAAGTCAGTTCACTAATGTATGTTGGTTAAGTTCTGGCATACGCATGCTTCTTGTAAGGATTGATAGAAAAAATAAATAAATAAAATTACCTTCAAAATGACTAGAGCTTCCTAAAAGGTGAAAGAGGTGTTCTTGTTGAAATTAGTGTCGACGTATTATTAAAATTAAAAGGAGTATGTGTCTGATCCTTTACATAAAGAGCCAAAAATTATAATCAATGATATTTAGACTCTGGAAAATAGCCAAGCACATTGTAACTGAATGAGAAGTTTGCTGAGGCTGTGTTAAGGGGAAAATTTGATGTGTGTGAGCGAGAGCATTCGAGTTCCCTTTCGTGGCATTGAAAACATTGTTGAACAAGAAGGTGTTTATTATACAACACTGAAAATATACTACATTCTCTGCAATTTTGTATTTTAAAATTGTAATATGGAAAACTTTATAGTATTATTTTACCGTAACAATTAAAAAACTGACACAATATCAAACAAACGTAAATGACTTAACCTATATTTGAAAAGTAAAATTCATATGCAAACTACACGTCCAGAACATTTTTTCTGATAAATTTTATCAAATATTTAAGGGAAATAACAACAATAAAAGGCAAATCTGTGTATAAAATACAGCAAATTTCCATACAAAATACATTGTAAGCAAAACCACAAGTCATCTATATAAAAACGGGAGTTATCTCTCTGCCTCTTGGGTGACAACTTGAAGTGTGTCTTATTTATAGAAAAAAATGTGTATGCTGTACTTCTATGTAAGTATTAAGTTTTATATGTTTTATATGATATGTACGCATTGAGTATTTATAGAAACATTAAAATATCAATTTATATAATTTCACACAAGATATATATACACACACACATATATGCATTGTTATCAAATATTCTTTGGAATCTACAGTAGTGCAAAAGACCAGTAACAATCCATTACCTTACCTTTCTATGAGATTCAACCATAAGTGTCTTGTAATTCTGTTCGACATTAATGGCTTATAGTAACGGCTTTCTATAAAGAAAAGTTAAAACATTAATTGTACCTGAAATAATGTAGGGAGGTTTTTAAGATATCTTAAAATATTTTCCCTGACTGCCATTCTGCTGAACAGCTCAAAATCCAAATACCCTTGTCGGCATCAAGGGCGTGTGCTTTGATTTTAACTTCAACTCTTTGGAAACACAGCATTTTATTTTGAGATCAGAAGCAGGTAAATTGTCTTCTCACATTGTCACACAAAAGGAATTTTCTAGTCTCGTCTCAGATTTTATGCTCTCTGTATAGTACGATTATATATAATTCTGCCTACAGAAACAGGAGATGAATAATCTCAAAATGCAAAGCTCAGATAACTCTATTAAGTTTTTAGGGATATTTATGTCTAAAGGCATTGGGTATTTCCTTAATCCTAAACCAGCACGTCTTTAATGTGCTTAGGTGGAAAGCCAGCTGCATACGAATTCTTTGCAGCCATTGTTAACTGATCATCAAAAGGAGAGTGAAGAGAGAGTTTTCTATTTTAATAATCAAAACCTACTCTGACTGTTTCCCACTGATAAAAATGTCGCCTCACATTTCCAGAGTAAAGGGAGCAGAGAGCTAAATGTTATCAGGCACCGCCACATGGCATAGACCAGGCACAAGGCAGTCACCAGTGCAACTGATGGTGTCAAACTTAAACACTGTCCAGATCTTTTACCCATAATCATATCTTATTATTAATAGACTGGTTGAGGAGCCAAAATTCTAAATTAGTAAAACTTATTTTATTACTAAAATGTCATTTGGTCCAAAATTAAACATATAAACATACGTGCATAGCCTATGTTAATTGGAATTGTGAAGTGCTGTTCGCATTTTCAAAATCTTTTAGACTACTATTGTTATCTGTGCACATGACAGAAATCTTGCAAATGCAATTATCAATTACTAAGCATTAATATTCTGACAGACACTATATGGTTTGAATGTGGCTTGTCTTCTCTGAAAATGCTTTTGGGATTTACTCTCCATGGTTAGATATTAAGGGAGTAGAAACCTCATTTGACTGTGATGCTTAGAAGTGCAGCTGTTAGGTAAAGTCAACAAAGCTGATGTCCCTATGATGGAATTTCCATGGCTTTGTAACAAAAAGGAGATCAGAATTAATAACCACTTATACTACCTGTCTCTTGTCATATGCCACCCTGTGCCACCTGGAATCATGCCAGCAAGAAAGCCATCACCGAATGTGACTTCTCAACCTTGAATTTCTAGAACGAGAAGCGAAGAATAAATATCTCCTAACACGTTATCCCAGTCTGTGAGATTATGCCATTAACAACAGAAATTGAACTAATGCAGATGCTGATAGAATTCACACTCTGGGGCTACAGTATAGCTTTACAATCATATTGTTAAACTTACTTGTCTGGGTAGAAAAGGGGAAGTTGCCAACAGAGCTTCAGTGATCTGAAGCCTGAGGCCTCATAGTCCGTCACAGATCAGGTAGCTGCTGAGGAGATGGCTGGCTATTTTGTTGAACCTTCTTAATCAAAGCATTGTCTAATCATATAAGCTATTCAAAGTATTGAGTGAGTGTTTTCAAAGGCTCATCAGAAAGCTTCTAATGCCTCCATATGCCTGTCTGTGTTCTGACTGCCTCAATATCAATGCAGTGTGAGCGCACATATGGCTCTTTGATGGAATGTAATGGGAAATGACATGCTGCTTCAGGATGCTCTACCACCAAGTTCATGAATAATGCATGAGAGTAACAGGTATAATCAGTATCATTTAAGTCTGCAGGCCCCAGAGAGACAACAGTAGCATACAGAAGAACCAATGATCTGTTCTGATGTTTCAAATGCGTCTTTTATTTCAAATATTATGCTTCCTTGTTTATTTTCTTTGGAAGTAGGTTCAATTTTTATGGAAAAAAAGAAATACAGCATTTCAGTAATTGAAGTTAAACTTGGTTTACACACCTTCCTTCTGATGAATAAAAAATTTTTAAAATGCTTAAGGCTACACATATTTTTATGTCTTCTATGATCAATGAAAATTTTGGTAAACTTTATCATTCTAAGTCACATTAAAAATGCTTCACATTGAATTATTGAGGTTGGAATTAGAAAGCTGAAGATACAATTCCTCATAACAGGGATAAGCTTTTCCAAGAGAATAACACTTCATAATAATATGTGGTATTCCTTCTTATTTTATAATTGTCATAATCTCCCATGATTGATTTCACAAATTATCTTTTCAAAGTCTAATGAAATTTGTTTAATTAGGCAATTTAATAAGAAAACTGGCTATGGTTTGAATCCATACATTCAGTCAATATAAATAAAGAATTCTACTTTTTAGAAATAGTGTAGAGAATGCTAGTCTCGCAGTATGGTTACTTGTTAAAATATATCATTTGGAAAATGACCATGGTGATTTCTCCTTTGAAGCCACATTAATACAAAAAGCATCCAACCCAATGCATGGACTACCACTAACTACAGGAAGTAAGTCTTGTCTTTCTTGTCTTCAAAATACTGAAATCAACTCTAAAAAGGTATTGCCTTTATTTTTCCCCTGGTATACAAGATGGCCATCATCCTGGATCCATCCTTCCTCTGACCCTGTTAGTCAATCTAATAAATCTTTCAAAATGTTACTTATACATATATATGTTTTCTACTGTCTCCATTTCTCTAAAACACTCTAACCAATATACTTGAAAGGCGTCCCCTTATATACTTGGGAGTTTTTGAGTAAATTTATTCATCTATTTATTCAGCTCTTACCTACCACATAGAACTAGCGTTCTGACACATGTTTCAGATTTGAGCTGTCAGTTGCATAAAAAACTTTTAGAGTAATAATGATCTTTCGTAAGTTAAATAGAAGTCAGAAAAAAACTTCTAAAAACTTTTTAATCAAATGACAGAAAAATTGAGCTTAGAAACTTTTCTTCCAAAACACCAAATGTGTTACTTTGAAGAAAGAATGGCCCAATTCTCTCTAGAATATACTTATTTTCTTACTTTTTGGAGACCTAATTTCACTGCTGCAAAGTAAGAAAGTTCTTTGAAAAGTTTAATGGAAATAAACATTCTGCTGATACTTACACTGGGTTTCAGCTCATCAGAAACATCTTAGGGTTGTGGACAAAGAAGCGTTGAGCATGCAACCTCTAACACATAGCACTGAGGCTTCTGTGTCTGTACTGAAAATTCTCTCAGCTCATCTGTCTTAACTCTGAAAGTGAACTAGCAGTATTAGGAAATAAGTAATCACTTCATTAGTTTTTAACAATGAATAAGTCCGTAAGTAGTTAAATGTTCCTTTCCCAAAGAGTTCTTCGTATTAAGGTCATGATCTTAGTGCGTTATAGGCTACATTCTTATTTCCATGGCTAACGTTGTATTGCTTTATTCTTTGTGGTCTAATGAGGCTTATTGGATCGTCTCATCTGATTTTTCCTGGACACAGACAAGAGAATTTGGATATTCAATTCTGCCACCATTGCATTTCAAATGCCTCGCTTAATCCTTTGCTTAAGCCCTGTATTATAAGGTTTTGTTTAAATATTCACCCCCTTTTTTTTCTCATCCAATTGTGAAATTCAAAATTTGCAGAATTAGGATGTAACATTCCCTGCCTCTTTGACCTTTCTTTCACTCAGACTGCACCCCTGGTGTTGTCTCTGTTGCCTCAAGCTGTTTTCATCCAAAGACCCAGTTATATGTAATAACACACTAATTGTTCTCTTCTCTGTAGTGTTAAAGTAATATTTGTGCTACGACAATAATGCACTGTAATTTCTTAAGTTCGTAACACATTTAAATGCATGTGTCTTCTTTATAAACAGTTTGTGAGCTTGTGAGGTCAGAATCTTTTTTATTTTGTACATTATATGTTTAAAATAGAATTGTTTAATAAATGTTTTTTATTAATTTGTTAGATGTCATTTCCCGGTCTGCTTTTAGTTATTCATTTGAATATTTCTTTTATTTGCATCTACATCAAATTATTCAGTGCTATTTATGCCCTTGAAAACATTATGAAAACTTTTACATTGCATTGTCTTTCTTTCTCCTATAGAAATGTAATAAATGAATTAATTAATTTGTCTTTGTCTAGGGTTTTAGTTCCTTTCTTGTTGCTGTAACAAAATACCCAACATCCAAAATACCCAACAGTCTGTAACAATTTTCAAGATTACAAATTCTTTAAAATTTCTAACCTCTTTTTCATAAATGATAGGTATTTCAAGCTCATTGGCCTAATTTTTAATCTCTTGGTCAAATTCACTTGTTTCTTCTTCTGATTTACTTAAGCAATTTTTATGGCTTTCTTTTAAAAATAGAAATACTCTCATGGGTCTACTTATTTTCATTCAGTGCATTCTTTTTGTACAGTTTCCATAAGTTTTGATTGATGGCTAAGAATCAGCCTCTATTTTGTCAAATTCCCCTTGTGCTTACTGGGTACCTGATTTCGCTCTTCTATTCTGCTTTGACAGTGAAATTTGAACAGTTCCTGACCACTGAGTAGGACTTCAGTCATGCTCCCACATTTAATTTTGTTAGCTGCCTTTATAAGAACACTGTAATTATGCATGTAAAATTGTTTTCTTATAGTAAATTAGGTAGGTTATGAACAGAGTAATCACAGTTAATCATCTGCATAATGTTATAAATTTTTCTGTTCCTTTTTCCTTAGAAACATGAATATACTTTATAAAGCTACTGCTATATTATTTTCTATTCAGCAAGTACCACTTATCATGAAGATGTAATTACAACACCCATATTATTTTTAAAATCTTAGCTATTAATTATATCATGTATCTCATTAAATGGATATAAAATAATTAGCTCATTCCTCTTTAATTAGGCTATGTACACTTTTTTCCATTGTATACAATATCATGTAATTAGTGAATCTTTTGGTGCAATGAATTGTGGCAGACTCTGACTGTAGTAAGAAATGATCCTTTACATGTTGAAATTTCTAATGATAATCTTAGTTGAAGTGTCTGATATATATGAATGTGACCATAATTTATATACTTAAAAAAGTACAGAGTTTATACGTAGGCATTACCCCTTTTATGATACTGAGAAATGAGAACAGGGACTTCACAGGAAAATACATCTCCAGCCCACTTTTGCCAGTTCTTGTTTTTGAGACAGATCTCTAAAACTGTCAGTTGCTGGGCTGCTGTGGAGATGGGATCCTCTCGTGCTGACCCCTCAGCGTGTTGGGGTCTCGGCACTGACCCCTGTGCATTGCTTGGACATCACTTTTTTACAACTCCGTTTCATGTCAGAACGCTGTTGTGGTGGACAACCCACTACATCATCGCATTTGTTTATTAGTAATGATGTAAAAAATATTCACTAGCCACTTGGTTTTTAAAGTAAATTATCTATCCACAAACAATCCATTTTTCAATGGGAATTTGTCACTTTTATCTTAACTTGTGTAAAACAGTCTTCATACTTGGGATGCTGAATATTCAAATTTCAATTTTAGATGAATATTTAATATATTCTAAGTTGTATTTTTATTGTACATGTTATTTTGATAAAAAGATATTTAATATGTTCACTGATAAAGTAATTAATATGATTGATGATTTCATTGCAGTTGCACATTGAAAAAAATTTACTGACCTACAAAAATAATTTAACAAATTTTCATATGATTGCTTAGTCCAAGTATTATTAGACATATCATTTCATAAAATCAAACTTGATTTTATTTTCATCAATATTATACCAATTTGACTGATTTTGTTGATGGAAAGTCTGTATTCTCTGATAATTTTAATATTTTCTCTTAATGTTTACCTTCTCATATGCATTTATTATATTGTTAAATTATATGGTATTCTAATATGAAGTGGATATATTTTTATTAAATGTGTAATTTCTCTCTATCCTCCCCTTTCTTTTGCTTTATTTTCTTCAAAATAATTACCATAATTTTGAAAAGACAAGCAAAGCATAATGCCGTTATCACTTAAACTTTATTTTCTTTATCTTAATATTACGTTCAAGTTTTAAAGTAATTGACATTCTTTCAGTTACGATAATCCAAAAGTAGTATGTTTGCTATATAACTAAAATTAACTAAGTTTGATAGTGTGTATACCACAAAAATATACATCATTTATTAAATTTAAATTCTAGATCTTGCCATCCTCAGCCAAGCACCTCCATAATCTAGGTGGCTTTTCTGGATAAGTATCCTAGACACCTATTCAATAAAGATCATTACACATAGGTCACACCGCTTTCTCATACAGCTCAATGGATCCGTTGAATGCTTGTCATGGATTCCAGTATGTAGCAATCACCTATATACTCATAGTAAATACAAAAAAAAATTCTTTATGAAAATACCAACTTCTTTTTTTTCCTGATGATTTCTGGTCATTAAGAACAAAACATATACTGGCGGGAGCTCTTCCTTGGATTTAACTAACATATATGTGATTAATTTTAGGTGCACTACCTGCCATCAATAACACCATCACTATTCACATTCTGAAAATCAAAACCCCAAGCCAGCCAGCAGGTGAGGAAACAAAAATTTAGCAAGGGCAAGAGATGCAAAGGTGAAAGTCACCCCCAGTAGAAGAGCTTGTCTGGCTGTGAGTGTGGCCTCACACGGAGAGCACAGTCGAACAGAAACAGCTCGAGTTTTGCAAGAGATAATTCATCTTTCAGCTACCATCTTGAATAAGCCCTCAAGGGGTGGTTCAAAATTCCTATTTCTGAAAAGCATAGAGTAAATTGAATGAGTTTAGTCCTCCCACAGCAACAATTTAAAAAAAATCATAAGTGGATTACAAAAATGCATTTCTGAAAATGTAATATAGGATTAAATGAATTAGTTTTCAGACAGGAATAAGCTCCTCCAGTGCTCTCATGGCTTAAAACGAGATCATCTTGACTCTCAGGAAAGAGCAAAGCGCCGTGAATCCTACTCCAAAAAAAAAAAAAAAAAAAGCCGAGAGGTAGACAGTCACATCGCTGCTGCAACTGAGCTCCAGACCACAGCAGCCTCTGCTTGGGTGGTGGCAGAGACGCAGCAAAAATGATCACTGTTAGGGGTGCCAGGTGGGTTTCCAGTCAGGTTCTTACACAAAAACTCTCACAGAAAAACTACACACACACACACACACACACTTTTTTAGGCAAATGATTATGACATATAACTAAGATAAAAAGAAACAATAGGTGCAATTCGACAGACAGTTGAGATTCTGGAATTGAGAGAACTTTAAAAGAATTCATAGCAACAATGTTAAAGAAAAATGATGAACAGGTAAAGAACTCGTATGAAAAATGTTAGTTTTTAACAAGCACCATAATCAAGTGAACCTAAAAAGGATCATCTAGACTGCAAAACAAAATATTTGTAATTCAAAATTCCGGAACTACATCTAACAGTGGAACAGACAAAGCAAAGGAAGTGTTTTCCCGTCTTTCTATATTCATTTTCTCCTCTTCTGCAACCTTGTCTAAATGTAGATATCACATACCTTGCTGTTAGTGAAAGCCGTTGCACTTATGTTTTATATCTGACCACCCTATTAATACTACTTCTGTGTTGTCATACATTTTGTTAGGTAAAGTCGCTGAGATTTTCAAACTACCAAACTGTGAGTCACTTCAAGTTGTGACGTGAGACAGTGAACCGAGAGTGAGTTACAGTGGAAGATGCACCTGACATATACTCCCAAGTACAGTTCAAAGTAAATAGATTCAGCAAATGTGAAGTGGCCCAGCCCTTCCCTCAACTACCGTGACAACATGTACTCCATTATGATCTAGCGTGGCTCTTCCTTTGGGAACGTGGTGTGACGAGATAAGGGAATTTGGCACATTGTCTCGCAGTAACAAATTCCAGGCACATCTGGTGATGGCCCTTCTTCCCAATGCACTCTGGTGAGCTACGATAGCAGCAGTGTCATTAATATTTAAGCACATAATTCATAGTATGCTGTCATATTCAAAAATTTTTAAACCGTGAAAATTCAAGTAATACAGACATGTATTTTCAATATTCCACACTCCCAAATCTCCTAGTTCTAAAAAGAAAAAAAAAAATGGTCCGGGAGTCAAAACCAAGAAAATAAACTCAGATAATAAGAATATTTACAGTTAATATGGACTAGGTATTGCAGTAAATATTTTATATTTAGAAACTACTTGCAGGCAAACTTTTAAATTGAGGAAACTACTAATAATTTTCCCAAATGCAAATGAACTCGTCTCTGGACAGTAAGACATATTACAGCTGTCTTCGAATAGTATATTTTAAAATAACTTCTGCAGCCTCAATGGTCAATGCTGATTTATTCCTCCTTTTGTAAAGATTATCCTGCCACTCAAGCTCTTCCCTTGACTTTCTCCTCTTAGTGTTCTCTGTTTTTCCCCACAGCCCAAACTGATGTTTCAAGGGTGTTAGCACAATGAAGTATCTGTTGCAAAGAAGGCATAGCATGTTTACTATGCCACAAAACATGGATAATATCTTACTTTATAATAAATATATATTTATAACTAACATAAAATTAATTTTCATCAAACTCAAAATTCTCAAACCTGTTGCAGTGCCAGCACGATGTACCACAATCTGTCATTCTATGCTCCATTTTTACTGTTTCTTTCTGTTCTTTTGTTTTCACAAGAGTTTGTACATGACATTAGTAGGTAGCTTTACTTTCTGGAAACTCCTGCTGTGGAGCTGGAATTTAGAATGTAGATATTTAAATATTTTTATAAAAACTAATAACTATTAATGGAAGATGAAAATATACCGCTGGATATAGAATCTTAAACAACACTGGTAGTAAACGTGACAAAATGATATTTATAGAATTATACACATAGCTGTTAAAAATATATGCATTTTAAAACTGTACATGAAATGTTCACCAAAATAGACAATATGAAGAAAACCTTAATTTGTTTAAATGAATTCAAATTACATATTAATACTCTGTAGCAGATGTAACAGGGATTCAAATCTAAAAAATAATATTTAAAAGATTTATAAAGCCTTGAAGTTGTATAATAGTGAATAGAATTGAACATTTAATGGTTTACAAAGACACCCTCTTCCAAATTTACTACTCAATTTTGATTGAAATTCTTTGGAAGTATAAGTTTTCTTTTTTCAGGACCCCTAGAGTCACCTCCTTTTCTAAAAATAATGTCTATGCCAGACAAGGTGATGCATGCCTGTAGGGTCACATTCTGAAACTTTTCTCTGACTTAAATATGTACAATTTGTTCATTTGTCATTAAAGCTAGAGGTTATTATTAAAAGAACTTAGATGTGCATTTATCTGGATCACAAGCTTATAAAATGGAAACCAGAAACAATAACAGTGAGAAGTGACTTTAAAAATTACATGTTATTACCACCTGTAAGATGGAATTTGCATGGTTGTACCCCAAGCCTCTGCTCTGCGTTTCAATTAATTACTTTTTCTGAAATAGTAACAAATTGTCTAATATTCTGACAATGTTTCCTTCTTTCTCAGTATCTGACCCGAAGCTGCTTTTCCCCTGCAGGGTTTCGTTCAGCTTAGTCAGATCGCGCCACTAGCATATGACCCACTGCACTTCTATTCTGGGAAAGCATCTATTTACAGACTTTCTACTAGAATATTTTTAAATGTCTTCTGATAATGCTACCAGCAAAGAAATCATTCAGAAACCTTTTATGGGTGTGAAGCCCCTGCCTAGTGCAATCTTTAACTGCCTAGAGAAAAAAAAATGTATCTTAATATGTGCCTGGCTTATATCCAGAGATCCCATGCTGGACACGCTTAATTTTGTGGGAACCTGAAGACTTTCTCTTTGAAACGGCTTTTTCCTCTATGACACACGCAATAGAACGTTTCTCTTATTTTTCAGATATTATTCGTTTTGCCTTTCCTTACACATTTGAAGTCGTTGGGAATATTTCACTTCTTCGTCATCGAAGTCAGTTTGCTGAACTCTGTTCTGTGTGCTTGAAGAAACAGAGCTTATCTTCGGTACTCCGCTGGTGGAGGTTAGCTTGCGGCACGTAGCAGAGGTTTTTATTAAGCAGTCTGTTTAATTCGTACTGTGCTAAATGAAGTAGGTGGCGGTCATTCAATTTGGCCAATTAGTGGCCAGAGTCATTTTGAGAAACATTACAGACCTAAGAAACCCTCATTAAATGTTATTTATACAACAGATAGAGGAGGGAAAGGTCATGAAATACCCTTCTGCATGAATCCTAAAGATCCAAAAAGGGTTTAAACTGCAAGCTGACTTGCTGGTCTTCCAGGGATACGGTGATTGCTAATTAGTATAGAATTGCACACACATGGCAAGTTGACACCATGTTTGCATGTATATATTCTTCAGGGTTTTTAAATTCCCGTAAGTGACTTGACTGACACATGTCACCAAGTGGTTGTTCATACAGTGTCACCCAATATTAGATATTTACTGATCATAAAAATAACATTCTCTGTATGGGTTCATTTTCATCTAGTCATCAACTTAGCAGAAACGGGCAGAGTTGTTGTTGTAGCGAAGCCTTGAGATGAGTACAATGATAAACAAAACAGTTCTAAAACAACTGAAAGTCCAGAGAGTTTAAAGTTTCAAGGAAGAAGATAGAAATTTATAAAAGAATGTTCCTCCTGTATCAGGCTTTAGTGATGAGAAAAATACAATTAGGTTTTAATTCAGAGCTTTGTAAAGCAGAAGCAATCACATTTAGATAAAAATATTTTGATGAAGTTACTTGACTAGGGACAGATATATACTGGAGGAAGAAATTCATCCTCTGATACTGAGCTAGCTTTCCACACTGAGGGCTCTTTTTGAATAAGTGTCAGGTTCCTGTAACCTCAGTCTTTCCTCCTGAAGGCTGGTACAATGACTTAATGAAGGTATGAGGTGAAAAACGAAATGGGCTTGAATTGCTCGACGTTTCTGTATCTGGGATGACAGCTGCTTGAAAAAAAATAAAACAGCTTCTTTTCTTTCCCTACTCTGAAAGTTTTCCAGGGATAAACCTCAACACACTGGCATTTTCAGAGCTACTTATAACTGGATGACTGACTTGTCTCTCAATTATTTCAGTTTCTAGAAGGGAACATGCAGGGAACCAATTTATTGTGCCCCAGGTTCGTCAACTCTGTCTTTCAAAATGCCTGGCATACACGGGTTTACACTCACTGCTTTCACTTTTTTTTATGGAACCAGATCAATACATTGGATCTTTTTCACAATCTAGGGTCAAATGAGGAAAAGGGATTCACAATCCCCACCATTCTCATGAATCACATTCATGAATTTTAATAACATTATGAATGATGTGGGAATGTGAACCACTTCCTTCTGTCCACACCTTATTTTTTGCCCTCTGACTACCATAGTTGCTACTACTTGTTACAATTCTCATATTTTCACTCAAGCACGAATAATTCATTCCTGTAGGTTAAGTGCAAATCTGATGTGCTTCTATCCAAAAAGTCTCTTAAAAACGTACGAGAATAAATGCATTAACTTTAGCCATTTTTGTTCTTGCTAATTTTACTTGGTAGACAAAGTCCTAAATCTAAAGAAGTTGTAGCTTAGGCTACTATAAAATTGATATTTTGAATGACGATTTTGGATGATTTTAATATAAGATTATTTGAATGTGATCTTTTTCTTGTATTGATTTAGCACATTTGCTCATTTTAAGTTCAAGATAGCATTTGTAAAATTGTGTATAAATTCATGAG